>QJPP01002519.1:0-337512 GCA_003996215.1 Jaltomata sinuosa | reverse complement strand
CCATGGACCTTGCTATCCGGGCCAGGGGCTACGGGCTGCGTGTGCCGGAAGAGGGGTATACGGGGGAGTAGAGGTATACGGGCAGAGTCCTTCCATGGAACTACCTGCTGGGCCGGATCGGCGCCGGAGGAGGTACATACAGAGATACTATGGCACTTGAGATCTTCATGCATCATATCATTCATGGTTCGAGGTTCCACCCTTGTTTGCTGTTTGCTGATTGTACGCTCCGGTAGTATGGGATGCCGGAGGGTTTGTTTTCACTTGTTTGTGTTCTTCGGTTGTATGGGCGGCCGGGGGACTGTAGGTAGATTTTTGCTATTTACTTACAGAGTTGTTCTCTATTAGGGATGAGTATGAGATTGGTTACTGCTAGACTGTTAGTTTCTGGATTTGAGATTGTTATGATTAGTTGGGTTGATTCATGTCTTGAGCATGCCTATTATTATTCTTCCTCTCATCTTCTTACACTTGAGGTTACCGGTATACCGTCCATTTCGTAAACTTATTTTATATACACTGTTGTTGCAAGGACCCCAGGTGCGTTGTTCTTCTTTTCACCTGTGTCTATGGTGTGTATATGCTGCTTACTAGCCTCACATGTGGTTCTGTTGATTTCCCTCTGGGCTAGTTCCTGTGTACCTTTCGTTGATTTCTGTGACTACTTGTTTCTTATGCTGTCTATTACTGCGCTTTTTATCTATATGTGCCAGTCGGCCTATGTGATACCGTACTGGGTACCTTATGCTTCGCATTTGGTGCTCACCCCTCCCCCCTGCATCTTTGGGTGCAGATCCTAGCGTGGGCCATCGCCGTTAGATCGCTGTGAATCGTGCTTGGAGATCTGTTGGGGACTACTTCAGGCTGAGGGTGAGCTCTTGGTGATCGGAGCTTAGCTTTAGTTTATCTTCTGCTTCATGTACTCTATTTCCATTCAGAGACATCTGTATATATAGTTTTGGTTTACTTGTACTCCATGTATGTAGTTTGGCTCTGTACTATGATACCAGGTCTTGGGGTTTTGTTTAGTTTCCGCATATGTACATGTTTATATCTATATTATCTATTTTACTCATCTTGTTCCCTTATTTGCTAGATAGTAGCCCATTACTAACTGTTCTGGGCTACGGGGATTGGTTCACCTACCGGGGGTTGTAGGTGCCGTCATGACCGAGAAATTGGGTCGTGACACGTATGAGCCAATTGACAGTGAACAATCAGAGAACAAATTTGTGAGTGGTTTGTCCTAATTTTTTAATCTGCCTTTTTGGGTCAATTTCATCCGTGGCTATAATGGAAACCCAAGGGTTCCTTTTATAGCCAAAATTTTAGGGCTCCAACGGTTTCTTTCCAAGAATTCAAAATTTGAATTCTTGGAAAGACAAGTTGTAAGAGGAAATGATGAAAATCAGAGAAAAAGAAAAAGATGCCTACTTTTTCAGGCTGATTTGAAAGAGAAAGTGACGGGTCGGAGGTGTAGAGCTCGGACCGTCGGGCAACGGTTGCATCCGTCGGGCAGCCGGCGGCGGGGGAGATTTTTCAGCTCTGCTTTTGGTGATGTTAAAGGGTGAGGGGACGGCTATAAAGGTGGAGAAGTAGAGGAGAGAAGGGTGAAGACCACCGGATTTTGCCATTATCCGGTGGTCTAGCGGCGGGCGACCTTTTCGAGGTTGTAAAATGTCTCCGAAAAGGGGAAGGGACAACGTGAGGTGACGGGAGAGGGTGTTGTCGCCGTTTGCCCGCCGGTACGACGCGAAATCCGGCGGGTCTTTGGTGGGTGAGGCGGCGAGCAAGGGTTTTGGGGGGGGGTGGTCTGTTGGTTTGGCTGAAGGTGGGGGTCTGTTTTGTTTTTGTTGAAAGTGGAGGAGAGAGTGGAGAGAAAAGAATAAGGGGTGGGTTTAGTTGAGGGCAATTGGGCCGGGTCAGGGGTGGTTTGGGCCGGGTTAGGTAATTAGGTAGTGGGCTAGGGAGTTTTGGGTATATAATTGGCTGAAAGATAATAAGAATTTGGCCCAAAATTGGTAAATGAATTAGTTTGTAAAAAAATATAATTTTCCCTAATCGTTTTTCCACTTAATTAATTTAACGATGCTTCTTTCATCCCAATTAATTTTCAATACGTATATAGTTGACTTAAACATAATTTTGGTACGCATAATCGCAATCCTCAATTGATAGGACTGTATTTGGGAAATACTATAGCGATACGACAAAATTTCATTTAGAGTTTGAAATAAAAGTTACTATACCAATATCTTGTTGAAAAGAATGAATTATAAAATATTTTTTGTGGTAATTTTATAAGATACAATATTTTTAGTAATTATTATTATAAAAAGTAAAGGAAATCATTTTAAAAATGATTATTGGTGCCAAAATTTATAAAAAATTAATATAAAAATAAGAAAATTATTTTGGAAAAGTTCTCGGGATTAATAAGCATATAAAAATTAATTATGGGAAAAAGGAGGGCCAAAATTGGGTGTCAACAACTTGCCCCTCTTCGAACAAAGATGATGAAAGAGTCTTTGGGCGAAGATGTTGACGTAAAGCCAATTTTGTCTCGACTGGAAAAAATCAATTTATTTTTTTTTTTGGAAAAGTCGCACCTAGAAAGAGAAAGGTTATTGTCATTATGAATTCGACCGAACTCTGGTCTCCGAGTTGCCTACATATCTCGGGTTTCACGAGAATCAGGCCAATGTAGTTCAAAAATTTTGAGAGGTCCTCAAAATTTGCCCCAGTGTTGGTTTTATGTCGACACTGGTATTTTTTTTTTTTTTTGGTAAAGGGGAAGATGATTTGGCATGGATGGAGTGGGTACGGCCATGCTCGAAGTCGAGCTGCCTATGTATCCCTAAGGAAATGGGAATTAGGCCGGTCGTATTTCTGAATAGAGGATTATGGTAAATTTTGAGGCAGTCCTCAAAATTTGCCCCAGCGTACGATTTATGGTTGACACTGGTCTCTTAGTTGAGCTTGGAAAGAGTTTTATGGAATTGCCGGTAGATCATTTGCTAGATGACAATAATCTTTTCAAAATGGGTGCACTTTCACAGCCTCCCGATTATAAATGTGGTGCACAACACACCCATAAACGAGACTCTACTAGGCGCATCTCGCATCCCCATAAGATCACGTCGAATTGCTGGATGGAGGTAGTCCCTTTAATATCCTCTGGTGAGAACTCTAGGAGATAAAGAAAGGGGTATCGATGCTTGTGAGAGCAGATGTACTCTGATTTAGGAATATGGACAACTGATTGTAGGAATTGGAGTCGGAGTGCTAGTCTTGAAACTCTGGCTTGTGAGTTTGGTATTCCTCATCAAGCATTGCCTCAATCGCTGCTTAGAGGTAGTTCCACGTTGTAGTGTGTCATCCTGCAAAACAGGTAAAAGGGGTTACAAAGTACCTGTTGAGGCTCAAAACTGTAAATTAAAATTGTAATGTAAAGAGTAGTGTGTAGATATCCAAATGATTGTTGACGTCCCCATTTTTTGGAGTGGATGTACTGTAGGTGAAATAATCTTGGGAAGTAAAGCCTCCGGCTGGCGGGGCAACGCTGTAAAATAAAGCCTCTCGACTGGCGGGGCAATGCTATAAGATGCTGGGGATGCAAAATCGTGTACTTGCTGGAAAAGAAAGATTACGATGCATGCTCCGGTTTGGGTGCCGAAGCGTTAACGAAATGGAATCTTGGGTTGTGTACCAAGATCCTGATGCATACTCCAGTTTGTGTGCCGAAGCATTAATGAAATAGAGTCTTGGGTTGTGTACCAAGATCTCAATGCATGCTCCGGTTTGTGTGCCGAAGCGTTAATGAAATAGAGTCTTGGGTTGTGTACCAAGATCTCAATGCATGCTCCGGTTTGTGTGCCGGAGCTTAATGAAATGAAGTCTTGGCTTGTGTACCAAGATCTCAATGCATGCTCCGGTTTGTGTGCCGGAGCTTTGAATGAATACCCGCATTAGAAGGTGGGCGCCTATAAAATGTACTGAATGTAAATACTCGCATTAGAAGGTGGGCGCCCGTAAAATGTACCCGCATTAGAAGGTGGGCGCCTGTAAAATGTACTTGAATATAAATACCCGCATTAGAAGGTGGGCGTCTGTAAAATGTTCTTGAATGTAAATACCCGCATTAGAAGGTGGGCGCCTGTAAAATGTATTTGAATGTAAATACCCGCATTAGAAGGTGGGCGCCTGTAAAATGTACTTGAATGTAAATACCTGCATTAGAAGGTGGGCGCCTGTAAAAATGTACTTGAATGTAAATACCCGCATTAGAGGGTGGGCGTGATTTTTAATGCAAAATGAGGATGTTGATGGCATGCATGCTTATGATTGATGGAGTTATGATGATGCTTGCTATGATGCAGCCTCCGATTGGCGGAGTATGTTTTGCTTGCTAATATGCATTTCTCTGATTTGGCAGAGCGTCGCTTGCTTGTTTATGTACAGGCTCCAATCGTCAGAGCGTCGTTTTGTTTGCTTATGTACAAACTCCAATCGGCGGAGCGTCGTTTTGTTTGCTTATATACAAGCTCCGATCGGCAGAGCATCGTCTTGTTTGCTTATATACACGCTCCAATCGACAGAGCATCGTTTTGTTTGCCTATGTACAAACTCCAATTGGCGGAGTTTGATGAAGTCAGTCCGCATTCTCCGATCGGCGGAGTTATTTGACGCAATTAGATGGCAATCTCCGATTGGCGGAGTTATTTGGAAAGAGATAAACTATCTTATTTTCCTATGAGAGCTCTCTGTCTTCGATATTATTTTCATTAGTTTTTTCTTTTTCTTTTTAATTTAATCTTTTTTCTTTTTTCTTTTCTTTAATATCCAACACAAAACCTCCATTGCTACTAATGGAATCACCATTGTCAAACCCATATTAATTTATCACCACCATCAACCTTATCATTCACTAACAAAGCTGCTATTACCACTCATTTCTCCAACCTTATCCTTCTTTATTGATTTACTGATGAGGTAACACATTTTTTTTAGAGTGAAAGAAATGAGATGTGGAACAAGTCTAGGTGATGAGAGAAAGAGAGAAAATAATTTTGAGAATGGAGATCTGTCTGACAAAAATTAGATAAAGGTATTAAAAAAATAAAACTCAGTGATGAAATTGGTGGTGACATTGTGATGAAATTGATGGTGATGGGTCAAGTAGTGGCATTGTGATGAAATTGATGGCGATGGATCAAGTGATGAAATTGATAGTGATATTGTGATAAAATTGATGGTGGTAGATGATGAAATTGGTGATAGTGGCCGATGATGAAATTGGTGGTGATAGGTTATGTGATGAAGGTATGGTAGGGGTGGTGAAATCGGGTGATAAAGTTATAATTTTTTGGTGGTGATAGTAAAATTAGTAGAGTTGTGATGGTTCTTCTTCATTGATATTTCAATTGGTGTGGAGAAATCAATGGTGGTGTGATGACTCTTCTCCATTATTTTTTCGGTAAAGTTGCAATGAAAAAAGTTGAGTGTGAAGAAGAAGAGGTATGGGTGGGTGGGGTGTGAAGAAGAAAGAGGTGAGGGGGGAGGAGAGATTATGACCTTTTTTTTTTCTTTTTTTTTAGACTCAAACGCGCTTATTTTTTATTTTAATAAAAAAAATTGTCACGTCAATTTTAGGAGTTAAATAAATTTATTTTTAAGTAGTACAAGTGTGTATTTGGTTGTTACAATAGTTTAAGTGTGTCTTCGACTTTTCAGGTATAGTTTAAGGTGGATTTGATATTTTTTCCCTTACGATGAAAGAAACTTGTGAAATTCTGGTGTCGCTTTTAGCTCGTTTATTGTTTGATAAATGATTATTATTTGAAATTGGTAGCAAAATTCAGTGGTTATTTTTGGATGTGACTGGAGAATTTGTAGGCCTACTTGTAATTATGTTTCACATTGTAAAACAATTATTTGATTAGGATGAAATTAAATATAATTTATGAGTGCAAATATATTTTTCAATTTTTAAAGGGAAATGATGTTGATGGTAATTACATAGAGCTAACTAACTTTTCTACTTCTCTCTTCTTTTTTTGTCAAATATATTGCAGTACTATCCATTTTAGAGTGAATGGTCAAAAAAACATCTAAACTATCCCCTCTTTTTTAGTTTTACATCTAAATTATTGAGAGTGTGAGAAACACACCTAAACTATCACTCATTAGTTTGAGAAACACACCTAAAAGTTGACTAGACCAAATATTTATTTACAAACACATTTAGGCGCGTCTGACCATTAAAAATCCGTCCACGTGTTTTTTTTTTTTTGCTCACATATTTTTTTTTATTTTTTTTATATTTTTCAATTAATTTTTAAAACCCTACACTCCCCCCTTCTTCATCATCATTTCTCAACCATTTTTCTTCATTTCTTCTCCTCTATTACATATTTTCTCAACCTTCTTCTTTTTTATTTATCAACATCCTTCTTTATTTCGTTCTTCATTCGCTTCTTGTATAGGCTAATTAGTTTGTTCTTCATTATGTCCCCTTCTTTTTTTCCCTGCGTAATATGGATACTAACATTTAAAGAAATTTGGAAGTTTTATTTATTTGAATAGAGAAGATGAGATCACTCGTAGTAATATTAGAGAAGTAGCATTAGAAATAACCCCCTCCCTAGCGCCCTTTTATCAATTTTCGTATTCTGCAGGGCTTCATCGTGGAGAAAAAGATGAATCTTTACATGTCATGCCTTTTAATTTATTTGATTTTTGCCAAGGTAAATTTTTTGTCCATGTGAAGAGCAACGTGGCAAGATTTTTTTTAAATAAAAGAGAGAGTGTAATATTGTAGCGATCCTCTTGGGAGGGTGCCACTTTCGAAACAAAAGTAAATACATACTTATAGCATTTAAAAGGACTCCATTTAAGACATATTAATCATCTTTATTTATACAGCGAAATTAGGCCCGTTCAAAAAGAATTAAAGATATAATATTTTGATATCTAATAATTCATATAATTCCAAGTAAAGACAATATAGAAGTTTCAATTCACGATGACGGACCTTTCAAAAATAATAGAGCATGTACCTTATGGAAAGTCATTTTTTTCTTTTCATTTAAGCTCAACTGCAGGATCATTTTGCACATCATCTTCGAACTTTCAAAAGCTAAAGAAAAATACTAGTTTCTTCCAGTATGAAAATTACAAACTAAAATGTGACTTTAATACATTACAAGACATGGGTTTACACACCTCAAAACAACCAACACGACACCAATTCAAGTTTATAATTTATAGTACTACTGTCACGACCCAATTTCTCGGTCATGATGGCACCTACAACCCCCCAGTAGGCGAACCAATCCCCGTAGGCCAAAATAGTTAGTAATAGGCCACATTCTATCAATTAAATCGGAAGAACAATTTAATAAGCAGGATCAACGGAATCAGATGAAGAAAATAGATAACAAGAGTAATATATACAATGCGGAAGCTAAATCAAACCCAAAACCTAGTATATAGCGTATAAGAGTCGAATCTACATAAGGAGTACAAGGGTCCAAAATAATATGTGTACAAACTTATCTCCGAGTAGAAATAGAGTACATAATCAAAAGATAAACTAAAAGCTAAGCTCTGGTCGCCAAGAGCTCACCCTCAGTCCAGAATATCACCAAAAGCAACTCCTTGCACGAGTCTCCATGAGCTAACGATGATGTCCCACACTAGGATCTGCACCAGAAGATGCAGAGTGTAGTATGAGCACTAAATGCGAAGCATAAGGTACCCAGTAGGTATCATAGACCGACTGGGAACATATAAGATAAAAGCGTAGTAATAGACAGAATAGAAGCAAGTAGTCACAGAAATCAACGAAAAGTACACAGGAACTAGCCCAGAAGGAAGTCAACAGAACACCATACAAGGCTAGCAAGTAGAATATATACACAACAGGCACAGGTGTAAGCAACAAATGACACACCTGGGATCCTTGCAATAACAATATATACATAATAAGTTTAAGAAGTGGATGGTATACCGGTAACCTCAAGTATAAGGAATAGGAGAGAAGAGCAAACATGGACATGCTCAGAAAACAGGGATCAATAACCAAACTAATCATATCAATCTCAAAACCCAAACTAACAACGTTGCAGTATAATATCTCAAAATCATAACTGAGACAGGGGATAGTATCATGATAAAGTAGCAAGAGTCTACCTACAGTCCCTCGGCCGCCCATACAACTGGGGAACACAAACAAGTGAAAACAAAACCCTCCGGCATCTCATACTACCGAAGCGTGCAATCAACAAACAGCAAACAAAGGTGGTACCTCACACAGATGAATGATATGATGCCATGCTAAGTCAAGAGTGATAGTAGTATCGTATGTTATCATCTTCTAGTGACCTATAAGGCCCAGAAGATAGGATCCATGGAGGACACACCCGTATACCCTACTACACCATATACCTCCCCTCCGGCACCCGTAGCTAGCAGCCTCTGGTCCGGAATGGCAAGGTCCACGGAGGCCCTTGACCAACATACTAGATGCCCCACAATCTCAAATGAATCCCCAAGTAAAGCTGTCTGGAAGGTATCCAGGTCTAAAATAGTAAGTCCAATAGTTCTAGCACATGGCCCCGCCTAGTCTAGCATCACCCCGAAAGCTGTAGTAAATAAGTCTAGCACTCGAACCCGTCGAGTCCAATATAAGTGGAGCAAGTGAGAAAATATCCTTTAAAACTTCCTTACCCCAAGAAGACCCATCAAAACATTACCAAACCCCTTTTAGATCATTTTTACCAAAAATGGGCCCCACGGGCCATGCAAGGTTTAGAAAATCAGTCCTAGTAGGCCCAAATCCAAAACCATAGTAAAAATCAAGACGAAATCCCCTCTGTCTATATGCATGGATAATGGCATACAAAATCACAACAGTGGACCCCAGCCCACAAATAACCTATTGGCCCTGCACAGGCTTTAATCGCTCTACAGCACAGATAGCCAGCATAATATCACGATAACGATGCTCGAGACTCACGGGCACCCCCAAATAACCTACCATCTATGGGCCAGAGTCAAACAAGGCCACACAGAACCGTAAGGGTGATACTACCAACTACGAAGAATACTACACGCAACGAAGGAAAGAAACGAAGCAAATCATGGAAAAGCAGTCAAGGTCTGTGGTACCAACCTAATAACCCAACCCAAGGATGCCAACTAGTACAATTTTATCCGATATATGCTAAGTCTAGGGAGTTTAGATCATAACTTACCTGTCGTCTGACGATAAGCTGCCCAAACAACACGTCCAAGCCTGAATCACTCTGAGAGATCCCGAACGATGGTCAAACTATCAAAAACATCAATAATACATTAAAATGAGTCTAACAATACCATATCACTACAATTGTAGTCGGATCGAAATCCGGGTTAAAAGCGGGCCCGTAGGGCCCATAACTTAAAACCAAAAATGAAAAAGAGCACGATGACCACCACAATGCCAAGAAGGCATGCTCCAAATTTGAGAATAACTATCCAAGAGAAGGGTTCCAAAATAACCTGCTCAATATGGAGATAAAAGATAGAATTTAAGAACTAAAATCGGGAATTAGGCAGGGATAACTTACCACAAAGATGGAATTTAAGCCAAGAGGAGGAATTCTTCACACCCACGATCATGCACGAGCTAGGAGGCAGCTACTACAACAATTTTCCAAGCTTTTGGGATGAGCAACAATGGTGGATTTTCAAGAAAACAAACGGAAAAGCATGTTGGGGAAGAAGCTTACCAATACTCGAAGGACCACGGATAATTGAAGAGTAAAGGATTTCCCAAGTCTAGGATTGATGTGGAGAAATTTGGGAGAGAGTTTTAAGAATTTAGAGTGAGAAAGTTGAGAGAAGTAAGGCTGGAAAATAAAGAAGAAGCCTTTTTATAACTGCTGGAAAATAGCCAGCGCCATCGGCGCTCAAGGCCTGCCACAGGCCAGTGCGATCGCGTTGCCTGGGTACCGTTGGTGCTAAAGTCTTGCAGCTGCAGAAAACCAGCTACACAAAAATTCTCCATGAGATGTTTCGGGCACAATCGGGAATCGATATTCAAAAATCAATAATGCTAATAGAGTGGAAACGACTTTCTGGACTCAACGGAATCAATGAAACTTCCATACGAGGTCATTTCAGAGAAATTTTGACCCAAGTCAACACTAGCGAATAAGAACCCAAAGGCTCAAAATGAGCCCAGCTCACCCGGGACCCGAATCAATCACCTTCCTAACCCAAACTCATCATTTCAGAGCTGATGGAATTGTCGGATTTCAAATCTGACACTCCGATCATCGAAAGCCACCCAAAGTTACACTCTCAACTCCAAATGGCCTGAAAATAGAGAAAACAACACAAAACCCACACCGAAAGTTCTCAGGCCTCAATTGAAGGTCTAAGTAGACCAAACCTTAATGCTTCGGAGCTAATAGAACTGTCAGAATTCAATTTTGAGCACGTTAGCTAAGAATGTTGACTAAAGTCAACGATATTCTAAGTTAAAGCTCAAAAATAGGCAATCGGCCAAAACGACAAAACGAACGACCAGAGCACCGAACTATCAGTCCCAACAAGCCATAAATGACTTGGGGCCTCTACAGGAAAGCTCTAACAGTGCAATGAATGCGAAAACGCGAAGATGACCGAAAGGGTCATCACAACATCCACTACTAAAAAGACTTCGTTCTCGAAAGTCAAGAATAAGGGAGTATCAAAAGGCTCGAACAACTGCGGATACTGAGCACGCAACTCACTCTCGGTATCCCAAGTATCCTCTTTGACCAGATGATGCCTCCACTGAACTTTCACAACTGGAATCTCCCTAGATTTCAATCTCCTGATATCTCTGGCCAGAATAGTTATCGGCTCCTCAACAAATGATAAACTCTCGTCTAACTGAACTGAATCCCAATGCAACATGTTGATGCACCTAAATTACACCTCTAAAAGAAGCGCAAACGATCGTTGTTCAAATATAGAACCCAACTAAAGGTTGGGGTTGATCCCACAGGGAAAATGGTAGGACTAGGTTCGATTATTGTTTACTAGTGCTTGTAATCATTTATTTCCCGCAAAGTTTTTTTAAAGTAACAAGTAATGATTGTAAATCAAAAGTAAACAAGTAACAATTTCTAATTTGAAGAGTTATAACCAATTAATGAGATGACTAGGGTAGTGTTCCCCATGAGATCATAACTTAGTAAGGCATTTGTACTAGGTAAACTAGTTTGGTGCTTAGCATGCGGAATCGGTATGTTAGGTTCACCTAATTCCTTGGTCTGACAACTAGGTGAATTTCACCACACGCCTTGATCCGGCCGCGGGTGTGTACTTTACCAACCCTTACCCTGGATCCCAGATTAGCTATTCCTGGACAGGGTCAAGCTAATAGATGAGGGTTGGTAGGCTCAAATCTCTGTTGTTAACCAACCCTTTTCCCATCCGTTACTTCCTTGGTCCGGCAAGTAAGGATAAGGAAAGTTCTAATGTTGCGCACCATTAAAAAGCAATCAATACAAAGGGAAGAACAATACATGCATGAACACCTCCCTAGATTACCTAAGTACTTTGCCTACTTCATTAATCCTTCATGGTTCCCACAACCCTAGTTGTGGATTTAGCTATTCATGTTCATAAGTGCACAATTAATGTTTGTTTGAGGAATTATCAATAGTTACTTAAATTGAGAATAAAGAAATCTGGAATCTTGAAGAAAAATCTCAAGAACACTTCAATATCAAGAACTTGTGTTTAGAATCAATACCAAAGAACAATGTAGTAATTATCCAAAAGTATCCTAAAATAATCTGTAACAATTCGTGAACCAATGAAAATAAAACCTAAGGGAAAGTATTTATAGCAAAGAGTCCAAATCCTAATAAAACTGGGAATAGCTAGACGCGGCAGATCCAACGGGTCTCCTCACGGGTCGTCGCTGAGGCAACGAGCATCGTGGGTGCCCGTCAGCCTTCTTCACTTCTTCAGGAAATTCCACTGCCACGATCTTACGGGCGGGAGCGATGGGACGTCACAGCTGTGATGCCCGTCACTGTCTCATGTCGCCTGCCTTGGTCATTTTTCAAACTCCCCTGACTTGTTTCCATGGGCAACTGCTACGGGACATCGAACTTGCCACGGGCATCGTGGTGCCCGTCGCCCTTCCTTGGCCTTTTGCAAATCTCCCTCGAGCATATTGATGGGCAAGGTGACATCCCATTGCGGTTTCCACGGGTGCCATACCAACCTATCGGGCTCCTTTGCCTTGGAAAATCCTGCTGGCTCAGATCAACGGTCTGCCCCACGGGCTGTCGTGGGTGTGACGCCTGTGGTGGCTTCTCTTTTTCCCAGAAACTGCAACTTTTTGGCATTTTTTTCTAACTCATACTTTGTCCCTGCACACTTAACAAACCACATTAAATCCAATAAAATATACTCAAGAACTCCCAAAAATCCTATGTTTTAAGCGTTGAAAGTGCCGTCAAATCCCGGCACATCATCACCCTCAACTTAGAATCTTTTCTTGTCCTCAAGCAATAGACTAAAAACAAAACGACGCTTAAGCAAAAGAAAATTAGGAACTACGGCAGTCGTATGGTTTAGCAGTTCAATACACAACAAGTACCCCTCTCTTTTTCCAATACAAAATCAGTGCATGTGTTTCATTCATCAAGACAACACAACGGGGTCCAAGGATGACATTACATTATCAACAGCATACACATGTGAGACTAATACTAATAGTTAGCAGTCAAAGTCGCTCTAGTACCCTCACCACAAAGAAGTCCCATTCGCACAGTAGCATAGTTATATTTTGGGGACTGAACTAAACATTCACACTCACAAAGATGTTCAAGCAATGCGTGCACAATACCATAGGCTTGCCCTTATTTTCTATGCCTCAGTTTTTGAACAATTGGGTTAGGATCACTATAGGACTTTCTCGGCTTGTAACGTAGGCTCAGGGACGGGTATGGTAGATATAGGAAATAGTGACTAAGCCCTCTTTGACACTACGATATCTTGATTCCACTCATCAGACCAATTCTACTTTTTTCCTCCTTTTTTTTCTCCCTTGTTATTGCTTCTTTTTCAACAAGTGACAGGTGCGTCTTTTGTTTCAAACTCAACTAATTTTTTTACATTTTTCTTTTTCTTTTCTTTAACATAGCCACCGCACCCGTTATCTCTCCTTTTTATTTCTAGCCTAGTCTATTCATACCCACACTTCTTACTCACCTCTATAGTAGCCACCCTCAACTTAGGCGATTTGCCTGAGCTGAGGTACACAATGTACAAGGAGGGATGGGCCAAACTAAAGGTTCATAACAAGAAACAGGGAAGGTGATTTGGCTAAACAACCAAAAAAGGGTCAATTTAGGCTCAAAATCAGGGATCAAAGGGTATTCACATCATTTGGTCAGTCTTTTGGGATAAGGTGGACTATTTCAAAAAAATATGGCCTATGATCCTTTCCTAACCAACTATCCTATAACCTTGGAGAGACTAACCGAGCAAGTTCTAGATTGGCAAACAAAGCAAGAACCAAACTATATGAGCTCACACACACATGGCACAGAGTCGACAATTCCATGCTACCTATTAGGTTCATACTCTATCTTAAGCCATTCATCATATCGATAAACACAATGTCATGCAAGGATCCACAAGGTTTAGTCTATCAAAACAGATACTATTACGTCACACAAAACCTTTGGAGGGGTCTCCATTTTTCAATCAAAATTCAGTTCAAAATCAACTCATAGACTGCACTAAGTTCCTTTTTTTTATTTTACTACATACAACCTATACTCAACGTGCCATTTGAATAGAAATTAAAATCCTTAGGGAAAGAACACATGCAAGAAAACCCTAAGGATTCGGGTACCTTGTGAGTACCCTCATTGGTTGCCTCCCATGTAGCGCCTAATTTAACATCGCGGCATGACCAGGGTCCCTTGGATACTCATACTTCTCCAAGGTACCCATCAAAAATGTATTCACCCGATACTGCCCCCACCCTTCCAAAAAGAAATGGGCATTGCCCTCAATGCACAACAAAATACAAAACACAAGGGGGCGGGAACATACTTGTGGTGCCTAAGCGTTGATACCAGGTGTCACATCCTTCTGGCCCTCATTATTGGTGCCCGTAGTTCTCTCATCAATTGAGGCTGCCTCCGCAGTCCTCTCATCAATAGTAACAGCTGCCCGAGCAGCTCCAACAACATCCTCTCCCACAATGGGGTCTAAATAAGGTACATCAACCCGTTCAGCAATACCACTCGCTGAACCACCTCGACCAACACTATCAACCTCAATCTGTTGCATAGACAAAGACTCTTTTGATGCTCTATCCAGCTCTTTTTGGGCCCTCTTCTCAGCTCTCTCTGCTTTCTTCTTTTGAGACTTCGGGCTAAGAGGAGCATCACCTTCTTGAACCTGCTTCTCCTTGCTCTTTCTTTTTCTTTTATGTGTAGCAGGCTCATGAAGTGGCTCGTCAACTTTATCGGGCTCTTTTTCCACAGCCAAGTCCAAATGTGCCATACGGAGTTCGGGATCCGCAAAATACCATATATTAAGCGTGGGCTCCTCTGTGAACCATGACATGACTATTGGTGCTCTGGCTTGGGTAGGAGGGGGATTCTTCAACCGGTTGACTTCGACCCTCAGCTCTGCAATATCCTTTTTCATGTCTGACATCTCAGGCACACCCATCTCATTTAATCTCTCATCCACCCTGGCCTCCAGCGCATCCATTCGGGCATTGATATTGAGAAACAGTTCTATGGCCCTTTGGATGGAGGCATTCATAATTGGCTGAAACTGTAAAGTGAACACATTCATTTGCTTTCACAGCTCAAGAGTCCTCTGGACTGTATTCGCAAAGTTAGCCAGATGGAATTCATAAATAAACTCAGAGCTCTTATCTGGAGGTGCTGTGGAGGAGTGTGGCTCAGCTGTCGAGGTGGATGGACCAGTTGCAGTAGTGGATGGGGCAGCAATGGTGTGCTCAGACTGACTACCCTATGGGGTAGGTCTAGATGACTGGGATGCTGACCCTTCTGGTGTCGGTACGTGGGCCTCAAGTGTAAGAGCCAAGGGCTCGGAAGTACCACTTAGACCTAGCACACGCGTCTCATCTTTGGACCTCTCTGGATGGTGGGTCCTTGCAGCTCTGAAAGGACGATCTACCCCTGCATACTTCGGGACTTGGGCATCTTCACATAATTCAGTAATCAGGAAAGGGAATGGGTATGAAGAAGCTATTTTGGTAACTCGGTCCCGAATCTCCTCTGTGATGATTTGCCCTAAGTTGAGGTTATAATTAGACACTAGGGCGGCCACTAGAATAGCCCTTTCCAGAGTGAGCTGATTATCTGTACCTGTCGGCATTAGTCTAAATCGCACCAGTGCCCACTAGAACTTAGCCTCAAAAGATAATGAGGACTTATGAATCACAGGCTTGTCTTATTTCAGCCATGTAGGTGTCCCGGTTGTAGTCAAGCGCTTTTCCAACCACTGTGTCCTCTTCTCCTCATGCTTCACCCGAAACTCGTAGTCATCGAGGAACATGGGTGCCTCATACCCTGACCCAAATAAAAATCTATTAATGGTTTCAGTCGAGATGTTTACCGGGACGCCCCTCACTGGGACGCTCTCAAGAGCGGGCAATTCATTGATTTTCTGCCTCTTTTTGCACAACCCTTCCTGTATAGCCTGATAGTTAGCATAAAACTATCTCACGAGAGTTGGCTGGTAATCTGGGAGGGGCTTGCTAGTCCATCCCAATCTGTAATGGCGGAAGTAGGCATCAAGTTTGGAGAAGTCCTTTGCTTTGAATGGATCAATCTTCCTTTCTTTCGCAATAGGCCTCTGCAGACTCCCCCTTCCTGTTACCTCAAGGCCATAATCAAATATAACCTTTGACCCTTTGACACTCCATCTTTGGGTCTCACGATCTCGTCCCAATACAGCTCCAGTGCCAGATAGAGAGGATGAAGGAGTGTCCTTTTCTTGTGTGGTAGTTTCTTTGTCAGAGTCTGCCCCTCCTCTTTCATCTCTTTTAGAACCATGCTCCGAGCCTTCCTCGCCTCCGGACTCTTCTGCAGTGCCACTCGAGACCTGAGTAGCCAATTCTTTCACAGTGGGTGCCTGTTCACTCTCGGCACTTGAGTCGTATGAGCCGGAGGATGAGCCTTGTGGGTCTGCAGGTGGGTTGGCTTCCTCCTCTTCAGAGTGAGAGGAAGACATAACCAGCTTTCTTCTAACAGTCCGACGAGGGGGGTATTGTCAGAGTCGCTTTTCTCTGCCTCAGAATCAGTTGGTTGATCCTTTAACCGAGATGGTCTGGATGCATCATTACCTTTGTGCCCTCCCCCCACCTTAGTGGTGGTTTTGGAGCCATTTAGTACCTGCAAGAAACCAACGTTAGAAATCGGGACCGAATATGCAAACCCAGAAAATTTTAACACTTAAAAAATTTTTGCATAAAAATCACCCTTCCACGGGCGTGGGAGTGCCGACGTCCCGTGGCCCTGGGAGTCGGAAAAGACCAGTGAAATATTCAAGGGAAATTTCCCTCCCATGACCCTGTGCCACGGGTTGTGGGAGGTTCGACGTCCCATCGGGTTGGGCGTAGGATCCAGCCAGGAACCTTTTCAAGTTTTAGGCCAGCCCCACGCCCTGACCGACGCATGTCATTCTTCTGACGTCCCGTGTGCCAGCCCATAGGATTCAGTCAGGCACACAAATATCTCTCTCTCCCTTATTCTTTCACACATAACAATTTCTTAATCACCCACACCCAAACAACTTCCAAAAACACATTCAATTCATGAAAACAACTCAATACCAAACCCTAATATCCCAACTTAATGGCATGCATTTACCCAATCATCAAGCAAAATTGGTAAAACTAGGGTTGTGATTTTTAAACATGAGGGTCGAATTTTGACCCAATAAAACCCTTTCTTGTAAACCCTTTAGCTATTTTTGACCAACTACAAGGAAGAAAAAAGAACTTACTTTGTTGGTTTAGCCAAAGCTTCTTGCAACAACTTGATGAATGGGGTGCTTGTGGCTCGTGTGTGATCGAGTTCGATGGGAATCAGTGGTAGTGTGGGATGTGGGATTTAGGGGATTGATCGAGTGAGAGAGAGTTTTGAGGGAGAGGAGTTTGGATGAATATATTTGACCTAAAAAAAATGAGGTCAAAACAATAATAGACGCGGGAAAAGAGAAAGAAAAAGATTCCGGGTCGGGTAGAAAATAGGAATTAAAATAAAATGTTGACCCCCTATAGACCGACCCAAACGACAGGCTACATGATGCCCGTCGGACGAGCGATGGCCCATCGTGGGTACTTACCTGGGAGGCTGCACCATGCCCATCGAGGCCACGACGGCCCATCATACGGGACGTGGGAATGAGGCAGGGCCCCTGTCTTCCATACTTGGAAAAATTTCTCTTCCTGTTGAGGGGTCTCACGCCCATTCCGACCCCCATCGGGGATGCGACGTCCCGTCATGTAGGCCGTAGGAATGAGGCAGATAGTCCCCTTTCCACACTTAGAAAAATTTCTTTTCTTAAAGAGGGGCTTCACGCCCATTCCGATGCCCGTCGGGGATGCGACGTCCCATCATATAGGACGTGGGAATGAGGCCAACCACATCATTCCAACACTTAAAAAATTTTCTGGTGGGATCCCCTTTTTGCCTGTAATTTCAGCACTTGTTTTCATCCTTCTTCCTCCTGCAAAATGAACACATATTAATCCATGGGTTTTCTCCCATGAAACGCTTGATTTAACGTCGCGGCACGACGCAAGTGTTTTGGTTACTGAGACTTCACCAAAACACTCTACTACCACTAAACAAACATAACGTAAAGTAAAATACAATTTCATGGGTTGCCTCCCATGCAGCGCCTGATTTAACATCACGGCACGATGCAGGCTGCTTGACTACTCAGACTTCATCAAGCTCCTTGGGTGGGACGAACTCATCAATTCTCTAAGCCTCAATCGTTTTGATCTCCTCCACTGTGCCGAAGTAAGCCTTGATCCACTGCCCGTTTGCCTTAAACCTTTTTCCCTCATGATTTTCAAGTTCAATAGCTCCATGGGGAAAAAATTGTACCACCATTAAAGGTCCAATCCACTTGGACTTCAACTTTCCAGGAAACAAGCGAAGTCTAGAATTGAAGAGCAGGACCAAGTCACCCGGCTAAAAATCTCTCTTCTCTATCTTCCGGTCATGGTACAATTTCATCCTTTCTTTGTGTAGTGCTGAACTCTCATATGCATTCAGGCGGAATTCATCCAATTCATTTAACTGGACAAGCCGCTGCAACGATGCTTCAGACTAATCTAAATTTAGCTTCTTCAATGCCTACATGGCTTTATGCTCTAAATCAACAGGAAGATGGCATGCCTTACCAAACACAAGCTGATATGGTGACATGCCTATTGGAGTCTTGTATGCAGTCCGGTATGCCCACAAAGCATCATCTAACTTCCGCGACCAATCCTTCCTATTAGCATTTACAGTCTTGGACAAGATTGACTATCTCTCTATTGGAAACCTCTACTTGCCCACTTGTCTGAGGATGATAAGGGGTTGCAACTCTGTGTTTCACTCCATATTTCTCTAGCAAAGCGCGAAACAGCTTGTTGCAAAAGTGAGAGCCTCCATCAATAATAATGGCCCTTGGCGTACCGTACCTAGAGAAGATGTTCTTTTTCAAGAATGTTGTGACACATTTACCTTCATTACTAAGAAGCGCAACCTCCTCCACCCACTTAGATACATAGTCTACAACCACCAATATATACCGGTTCCTGTCGGACAACATGAATGGACCCATGAAGTCTACACCCCAAACGTCAAACAACTCAATAACAAGGATGGGATTCATAGGGAGCTCATGCCTTCTTGAGATACCTCCTTCCCTCTGACATCTGCTGCAAGCCTTAGCAAATTCATGGGCGTCTTTATGGATAGTCGGCCAATAATAATCGCATTGCAAGATCTTATGCGCCATCCAAATACCACTATGATGACCCCCAACAGGGGATGAATGGAATGCTTCCAGTATCTCCATCATCTCCACTTCAGGCACACATCTCCGAATCACAGTATCAGCACACACACGGAACAAGAATGGCTCTTCCCAGAAGTACTTCTTAACATCGGACATGAACTTTCTCTTTTGGTGAACGGACAAATCATCAGGAACTAAATCACTTGCTAAATAGTTGGCAATGTTCACAAACCATGGGATCAAATCTTGAGAAGTTGCTAACACTTGTTCGTCAGGAAACTAGTCATCAATCTCTTGCCAATCATTCGGCTTCAGCATCGCTTCTTCTTCTAGCCTAGACAGATGGTCTGCTACCTGGTTCTCTGTACCCTTGCGGTCTTTGACTTTAAAATCAAACTCTTGCAGCAGTAACACCCATCTAATCGGCCTTGGCTTCGCATCCTTCTTTGCCATGAGATAACGAAGAGCTGCATTGTCAGTGTGCACCACCACCTTGGTGCCAAGCAAATAAGATCTAAGTTTTTTGAATGCAAAGACCACAGCAAACAGCTCCTGTTCAGTCACAATATAATTCTTCTAAGCGGGGTTTAGTGCCTTGCTAGCGTAGTATATAGGATGGAGGATCTTTTCACGCCTTTGGCCTAGGACTGCTCCTAGCACCAATCCACTAGCATCGCATATAACCTCAAAAGGTTAGGACCAATCAGGAGCAATAATGATAGGAGCTGAGATCAACTTCTCTTTAAGGCACTCAAATGCTTTCAGACATGCATCATCAAACATGAACTTTACCTCTTTCTCTAACACCTTGCACAATGGATTAGCAATTTTGGAGAAGTCCTTGATAAATATCCTATAAAAGCCAGCATGCCCCAAGAAACTCTGGATTCCCTTCACAGAAACTGGTGGAGGAAATTTTTCTATCACCTCAATCTTCGCTCTATCAACCTCTATACCCTTCTTCGAAATCCGATGACCAAGAACTATACCCTCTTTGACAATGAAGTGACACTTTTCCCAATTCAGCACTAGGTTGCAATCTTCACATCATTTCAATACACAACCTAGATGATCTAGACAATTTTCAAAAGAGTCACCTACCACTGAAAAGTCATCCATAAATACCTCTATAGTGTGTTCTGTCATGTCTGAGAAAATAGACATCATACACCTCTGGAATGTTGCTGGAGCATTGCACAGACCAAAATGCATCCTCTTGAAAGCAAACTTCCCATACAGACAAGTGAAAATGGTTTTATCTTGGTCTTCGGGGGAAATAGAGATCTGATTGTACCCCGAATAACCATCAAGAAAACAGTACCAACCTCTACCCGCAAGACGATCTAGCATCTGATCCATGAACGGCATTGGGAAATGGTCTTTCTCAGTCCATGCATTCAGTTTCCTGTAGTCCATGCATATGCGCCAGCCTGTGACTGGCCTCATCGGAATCAACTCATTCTTTGTATTTGGGACCACAGTAATCCCTCCTTTTTTTGGTACGCATTAGACCAGGCTCACCCACTTGCTGTTTGAAATAGGATAAACCATACCTGCATCCAGCCACTTAATAATCTCTTTCTTGATGACTTCTTGCATAGGCTGATTTAACCTACGCTGATGCTCAATAGATGGAACACAATCAGGCTCAAGCTGGATTTTGTGTGTATAAATTTTGGGCGGAATACCAATGATGTCTGCGATAGTCCAACCAATGGCTCTCTTAAACTTCCTCAAAACTGAAACCAGGGCTTCAACTAGATCTGCAACAATGATTACTGGCAAAGTCTGATTATCTCCAAAGAATACATACCGAAGATGTGCTGGAAGTGCTTTGAGCTCCAAGACTGGAGGCTCCTCAATAGATGGAGGGCAAGTGGTGTCTGCTTATTCTTCAAGTCCAGGTCCAGCTTCTTTGGTGCATAACTGTAAGATCCCAAACCTGTGAGTGCTGCTACCATTTCATCGTACTACTCAACGTCATCACCATCAAAGTTCATATTTACGCTATAAGGGCTTCGACTCCAAGTCTCTCCTCAATAGGTGCGACTAGCTGGTTCTCATCAACAACATCAATAACTGACACCACTCGTATGTCATCATGGTGCTTCACAAATTTGCACACATTGAAAGTCACCTCCTCATCATTCAGCCTGAATTTCATTTGACCTATTTCTAAGTCAACCAAAGCGCGCCCAGTAGCCAAGAATGGTTGCCCTAAGATAATGGGCACCTCAAAGTCAACCTCACAATCCAGAATAACAAAATTTGTGGGAAAGATAAATGTGTCAACCTTTACCAATACATCATATAGAATTCCCACAAGCCTCTTCACCGAGCGATCTGCCATAAGTAGCCGCATTATAGTGGGAGTGGAGGCTCCTAAGCCTAGCTGATTGTGTACTGCTAGCGGCATCAGATTTATACTATCACCTAGATCACACAAAGATTTGGCTAAGTAGAATGCTCCAATCATGCAAGGGATGGTGAAGGCTCCAGGATCTTCCTTCTTTTGTAGCATAGAACAGGATACTATTGCACTGCAGTGGTGCAAATTGACTGGCTGAAAACTAACCGTTCTCTTCCTTGTCACCAGATCCTTCATAAATTTGCATAACCAGGCATTTGCTATAATGCTTCGACCAAAGGGATATTGACTTATAGCTGCTTCAGCATGAAGATGAACTTGTGAAATTTGCCATCCTCTACCTTCTTTTTCAACCTCTGGGGATAAGGTGGAAGAGGCAATGGAATGGGTTTCAGGACCGGTGCAACCTCTTTGCTCTTCGCCTTCAACACAGAAGGCAATCTCTCAGATGACCTTTCACCACTAGCTTTCTCTTCAGAATCGACTACAATCTCAGCATCATCCTTCTCAGCTTCGGCTGGCTCCTCAACAACAATAGTCATGGGAGGATCAATAGTCTGCTTTCCACTCTGAGTGGTCACCGCCATAACATGTCGATCATTTTTTGGATTTTGAATGGTGTCACTTGGGAGAGTACCCTTTTGGAGGGGATTCATGTTGGTTGACAACTGGTGCATCTGTGTCTCAAGATGCTTTATGGAGACGGAGTGAGACTCCGCCTTCTGACTGATACCTGAAAGTTCAGCTTTTATCTCTTTCATACTTGCATCCGTGGAGTCAAACTTTTGAAACACCTAGTTGATCAATTCCCTCATGGTGGGTTGTCCAGCCCGCTCTTCATGAGTCACAGGCAGAACGTAGAGGCCAGTTCTATCATTCTTATACCCATCCTTTTTCTGCCAGTCACCATCTCTATACCCAGATCGATTGTAGTAATCATCTCTGTCTCTGTTCGGACCTTGATTTCCTTGGCCAGAAGCCCGCAAACCCATCCCTTGATCATTTAGATAACTGACTTCTTCTTCAGATGAGTAACCGTCTGGTCTAGGTGCTTTGCCTTGCAAATCGATGACTTTTACCTTGTCTACTCCCTCAGCCAGGAATTTCTTTGCAAGCAGCCCAAGTGTCATGT
Source organism: Jaltomata sinuosa (assembly GCA_003996215.1). Lineage (NCBI taxonomy): Eukaryota > Viridiplantae > Streptophyta > Magnoliopsida > Solanales > Solanaceae > Jaltomata > Jaltomata sinuosa. The sequence continues at coordinate 314,944 of QJPP01002519.1, read as the reverse complement.
TCATCTTAGCAACTTCCTGTTTAATGTCTTGTATTTCATTCAGATCCACTGACTTACCAATTGCATAAGTACCTGCTGGAGTCTCAGCCTTTCTAGTATGCCATGCTTGGTTTGTCTTAGCAACCCTATCCAGCATCTCTACAGCCTCATAATATGTATTCTCCATGAATGCTCCTCCAGTAACAGTATCATCTACTGCTTTAGTGTTGGCATTCAATGCCATGTAGAAGATCTCCATCAAATGCCTTGAAGGAATTCCGTGTCTCGAAACTTATTTAAGCTTTTTCTTAAACCTCAGCCAAGACTCATACAATGCTTCTACAGGCAATTGCTTGAAATTGTAGATCTCCTACTTTAGCTGCAACATCCTCGATGGCGGGAAGAACCACTCCAGAAACTGATTCTTCAGCTCGTGCCATGTGTATATGGAATTATCGGGCAGTTCTGAGAACCATGCAGTCGCCTCACTAGTCAATGAAAATGGAAATAGTCTTAGTATGATAGCCTCCTGCCCTACTCCTGGAATATTGTACGACTTGCTAATCCCCACAAAATTCTGCACATGTAAGATTGCATCCTCCGTGGGCTTTCCTAAATAAATTCCTTTCAGGTTCAGAAGCTGGATCATGGTGCTGGTGATATCAAACTTCGTTCCTTCAGCCAATGGTGGCAGCACTATAGGTCCAGTTGTGCCAAATTCCTACTCATCATCATCCTCATCATCATAATACCGAGGGATATGCCTTGGCTTCTGCATCTATCGACACCTATTATGTGGCACACGTCTAGTTGCTGCCTCATCCTGGACAACATGCTATCTTCCTAGCCTTGCTTGCTCAGCTGTAGCTTTTCGAGCTGCGATATCTTTTGCAATTTGAGCATCTTCAGCAACAAGGGAATTTTTGCCTTCTTTTTGGCGTGCTTCTTCTTCCTTTTTCTTCGGCTCAAACTCAACTAGTAATCGAGTTGTGATCTGCTCTTGAGTCTCATGCTCTCCATCCTTAGACATGTTTCGTAATGTTTTGGAGAGCTCAGGATCGTAAGGGATCAAGGGATTGCCTTGACTCCTTGTTCTTGGCATGCACAAGTGTCCAACCTGTAATCAAAACAAAAACAACAGAAAAAGTAAAATCAGGAAATAAGGACTAATAGTGAAATAAACACAAGCTCTCTTAATCCTAAACCGTAGTCCCCGACAATGGCGCCAAAATTTGATGCGCCCAAATTACACCTCTAAAAGAAGTACAAGTGGTTGCTGTTCAAATATAGAACCCAACTAAAGGTTGGGGTCAATCCCACAGGGAATATGGTAGGACTAGGTTCGATTAGTGTTTACTCGTGCTTGTAGTCGTTTATTTCCCGCAAAGGTTTTTTTTAAAGTAACAAGTAATGATTGTAAATCAAAAGTAAACAAGTAACAATTTCTAATTTCAAGAGTTGTAACCAATTAATGAGATGACTAGGGTAGTGTTCCCCATGAGATCATAACTTAGTAAGGCGTTTGTACTTGGTAAACTAGTTTGGTGCTTAGCATGCAAAATCAGTAGGTTAGGTTCACCTAATTACTTGGTCCGACAACTAGGTGAATTTCACCGCACACCTTGTTCAGGCCGCGGGTGTGTGCTTTACTAACCCTTACCCTGGATCCCAGATTAGCTATTGCCGGACAGGGTCAAGATATTAGATGACGGTTGGTAGCCTCAAATCTCCGTTGTTAACCAACCCTTTTCCCATCCATTACCTTCTTGGTCCGGCAAGTAAGGACAAGGCGAGTTCTAACGTTGCGCACTGTTAAAAAGTAATCAAAATGAAGGAAAGAACAATACATGCATGAACACCGCCCTAGATTATCTAAGTACTTTGCCTACTTCGTTAATCCTTCATGGTTCCCACAACCCTAATTGTGGATTTAGCTACTCATGTTCATAAGTGCAAAATTAATGTTTGTTTGAGCAATCATCAATATATACTTACAATTAAGAATAAAGAAATCCGAAATCTTGAAGCAAAATCTCAAGAACACTTCAATATCAGGAACTTGTGTTTAGAATCAATACCAAAGAACAATATAGTAATTATCCGAAAGTATCCTAAAATAATCTGTAACAATTCATGAACCAACGAAAATAAAACCTAAGGGAAAGTATTTATAGACAAAGAGGCCAAATCCTAATAAAACTGGGAATAGCTGGATGCCGTAGATCTGACAGGTCACCTCACGGGCCATCACTGAGACGACGGGCGTCGTGGGTGCCCATCAGCCTTCTTCACTTCTTCAGGAAATTCCACTGCGATGATCTTACGGGCAGGAGCGACGGGACATCGTAGCTGCGACTCCCTTCGCTCTCTCACGTCGCCTACCTTGGTAATTTTTCCAACTCCCCTGCCTTCTTTCCACGGGCAACCGCTACGGGACATCAAACTTGCCACGGGCGTCGTGGCACCCGTCGCCCTTCCTTGGCCTTTTGCATATCTCCCTGGAGCATATCGAGGGCAAGGTGACATCCCATCGTGGTTTCCACGGGTGCCATGCCAGCCCGTCGGGATCCTTTGCGTTGGAAAATCCTGCTGGCTCAGATCAACGGTCTGCCCCACGGGCCGTTGTGGGTGTGAAGCTCATGGTGGCTTCTCTTTTGCCCAGAAACTGCAACTTTTTGGCATTTTTTTCTAACTCATACTTTGTCCCTGCACACTTAACAAACAACATTAAATCTAACAAAATATACTCAAGAAAACCCAAAAATCCTATGTTTTAAGCGTCGAAAGTGCCGTCAAATCCTAGAACATCACATATGAGACTCATCTGGCACATACCAGCGCAACATCGAACATGAAAAACTAGGTGAATAGCTGAAAACATCGGAGGCAAAGCTAATATATAGGCAACACTACCAACCCTCTGTAGAATCTCAAATTTCCCAATAAACCTGGGGCTAAGCTTGCCCCGCTGACCAAATCTCATCATGCCCTTCACGGGCAATACTCAAAGTAAAACCAAGTCACCAACACTGAACTCCAAGGCACGAAGTCTACGATTAGCATAGCTCTTCTACCTACTCTGGGCTGCTCTATGTTTGTCCTGAATCAAATGGACTCGGTCCAAGGAATCTCTAAGAAAATCTGTGCTCTGCGTTTGGACTCCAAGCCATCAAACTACCCAATCGATGATCTGCAATGCCTACCATACAAGGCCTTAAAAGATGCCATGCCGATGCTCGAATGGAAACTATTAAAATAAGCAAACTCGGCCAAAGGCATAAACTGATCCCATGAATCTCCAAAGTCAAGAACACAAGCCCGAAGCATATCCCCCAGGACATGAATGGTCCTCTCGGACAGGCCATATGTATGAGGGTGGAAAGAGGTACTAAGTTGAACCTCTGTACCCAAATCCCTCTGTATAGCTCTCCAGAACTGAGATGTGTATTGCGTGCCGCGATCTGACATGATAGAAGCTGGGACCCTATGCAATCGAACAACCTCGCAAATTTAGATCTGAGCTAACCTCTCAGTGCTGTAGGAAGTCTGAACTTGCAAGAAGTGTGCCGACTTAGTCAACTGATCCACAATCACCCAAATAGAATCAAAACCCCGAGAAGTGTGAGGCAACCCAACAACAAAGTCCATAGTAATACCTTCCCACTTCCACTCAGGAATGGGAAGTCGCGAAGTCTAGCCACCCGATCTCATGTGCTCGAACTTATCCTACTGATAGTTCAAGCACCGAGATACAAACTCTTCTACGTCCTGCTTGATACCACACCACCAGTAAAGCAGCCTCAAATCTCTATACATCTTCGTCGTGCCAGGATGAATGGAGTATCTAGAACAATGTGCCTCATGGAGTATTAACTGAATCAAATCACCAAGCCTCAGAACAAAAAGTCAGCCATCAAACCTCATAATTCCATCAGAACCCAAAGCAGCTCGGCTAGCCTCACCTCGAACTACCTGATCACGAAGGTCGCACAAACCCTGATCCTCAAACTGTCAGTTCTGAATCTGATCAACTAGAGTAGAACGGACTTCAACACTAGCAAGAACTCTGCTAGGATCCGAAAAGTCAAGCCTAACCAATCGATTAGCCAAGGACTGGATATCATAGGCCAACGGTCGCTCAGAAACTGAAAGTGAAGCTAGGCTGCCCATACTCACCTTCCGACTCAAGGCATCCGCTACCATATTTGCCTAGCCCGGATGGTATAGAACGGTGAAATCATAGTCCTTCAGTGGATCAATCCATATCCTCTACCCCGAGTTCAGCTCCCGCTGACTCGTAATGTACTGATGGTGATCGGTGAATATATCACAGTGAACTCCATATAAGTAGTGCCTCCAGATCATGAGCGCGAAGACTACTGCCGCCAACTCTAAGTCATGAGTGGGGTAGTTCAGCTCATGAACCTTCAGCTGCCTAGACGCATATGTTATCACTCAACCCTGCTGCATCAACACACAACCAAAACCGATCCCTGAAGCATCACAATACACGGAGAAACTCTAACCCTCAATAGGCAAAGTCAAAACTGGAGCTGAAGTCAGTAAGGCCTTAAGCCTCTGAAAGCTATCCTCGCACTGGTCCGACCATTGAAATGGAACATTCTTTCTAGTCAGCATAGTCAAGGGTGCTACTATGGAAGAAAATCCCTCAATGAATCGTCTGTAGTACCCGACTAGACCAACAAAACTGTGAACCTCGGTAGGAGTAGTGGGTCTAGGACAATCACGAACCGCAAAAATCTTACCCAGATCAACCCTAATCCTATCTTTAGACACCACATGTCCTAGGAATACAACTGACTCAAGTCAAAACTCATACTTTGAGAACTTGGCATAAAGTCGATGATATCACAAAGTCTAAAGTACAGTCCTCAAGTGCTGCTCATGCTCGTCCCTACTCCTCGAGTATATCAGAATGTCATCAATGAAGACTATCATGAACATATCCAAGTACGGGCTAAGTACCCTATGCGTCAAATCCATAAAGGCTGCGGGGGAATTAGTCAACCCAAAAGACATCACCAGGAACTCATAGTAGCCATAACGTGTCATGAATGTTGTCTTAGGGATGTCCTCCGCCCTAATCCTCAGCTGATGGTAGCTGGACCTCAAATCGATCTTCGAAAACATGGCCGAACCCTGGAGCTGATCAAACAAGTGATCAATCCTCAACATCGGACACCTACTCTTCACTGTCACCTTATTCAACTTCTAATAATAAATACACATCTGCATCGACCCATCCTTATTTTTCACGAAGAGAACAGGAGCACCCCAAGGCAACACACTCGGTCTAATGAACCCCTTAGCTAACAAGTCCTGGAGTTGCTCCTTAAGCTCTCTCAACTTAGCAGGAGCCATACGGAAGGGAGGAATATAAATGGGCCTAGTGCCCGGCTATAACTCAATGGCAAAATCAATATCTCTCTCAGGTGGAAGGCCTAGCAGGTTGGTAGGAAACACATCTAGGAAGTCTCTAACTATAAGAACAGACTCAGGAGACGAAGGGTCAGCACTAGCGTCTCAGACATATGCTAGATAAGCTAAACACCCATGGGAAATAAACTTCCTAGCTCAAAGACAAGAGATGATCCCATATGGTGCATGGCTAATAGAACCCTGCCACACAACCGGGGATATACCGGGCACAATTATAGTAATGGTCTTGGCATAACAATCCAAAATCGCATGGTGAGGGGATAACCAGTCCATGCCTAGTATCACATCAAAATCTAACATTTCAAGGATCATCAAATCACCCCAAGTCTCCAAATCACTAACAGATATCATGCAAGATCTCATAATCTGATCCACTACTAAAGAATCTCCTACTGGGGTCGAAAGAGAAACAGGAACAGATAATGGCTCACTAGCCAACCCCAAGGCAAAAACATATGAACAAGTGGATCCAGGATCAAATAAAGTTGTAGTAGACTGATGGCACATAGAAATCGTATCTGTAATCACAGCATCCGAGGCCTCTGCCTCCGATCTCCCGGGACTGCATAGAACTGACGACGACCTCTACCTGCCCGAATGCCATCCCTACCACTTGCTATGCCATGTGGAGCACCACCTCTACCTTGACGACCGCCTCGAGTTGGTGGCTGAACAAAGCAAATAGGCTAAACTGTATCCCACTGGGGGCAATATTTAGCAAAATGGCCACTAACTCTGCACTCATAACAGGCTGTACCCTGCTGGGGGCAAGCTCTGGCAAAATGACCACTGACTTCATACTTATAGCATGGCCCTGATGGCCTACCTTGTCGAGATAAACCCGTTGAACCTGTGTGGCCACCTCGGCCTGATGCCCCAAAAGTAGTACCTCTCGCAGACTGACCATTGTGACCACGCTGACTACTCTAACCCTACTCAAACTGAGAACCAGAAGCTTGAAGTGATGCTTGAACCGGTCGATTGGTCTGACCCTGATGCTGCTGTGGCTGATAACCCTGACCCCACTGGCCTGAACCTCTACCACCATGTCTGGAACCATTGTAGCCACCCAGATGTCGAGGCCTCTTATCTCTGGCCCCCTAATCATGTCGCTGTAAGTCCTCTACAGTAAAGGCATAGTCTGCAATAGCCTGAAAGGACTGACCACCAGCAACCAATATCTCAGCTGCCTGCCTAATCTTTGGCCTTAATCCCCATACAAACCTGCGAATCCTATCTGCCTCGGTAGGAATGATCATAGTTCCAAATGGTTTTAGCTGGTGAAAATGGGTCTCATACTCTGAGAAAGTCATAGAATCCTACATAAGCTGAGTAAACTGCTCCCTACGACGCTCATGATCACTCTGAGGTAGGAACTTGGCCATAAAGACCTTATAGAACTCAGACCAGGTCAAATGAGGCGATGTAGAAGATTTGGAAGCAACTTGTGCCCTCCACCATAGCTTCGCTGGACCCTCTGGCTAATAGGTGGTATACCTGACTCCGTGAGTCTCCTACAAACTCAAATAGTGCAATATCTCCCCACATGTAGTAATAAAATCATGTGGGTCCTGACCTGACGTACTAGCAAATCTTGGTGGTGCCAATCTCAAGAACCTAACCCATGCCTTTTGCTCCCTCTCTGTCATAGCTGGTCAAGGAGCAAGAGTCTGTGCAGCTAATGGGATTGGAACAACCTCGGCACGGGGAGCCACAGTGGCAGGCTGTGCTCCTGAACTCTGAACACCCACGGCTGCCCCCTGAGCGGGTGTCTGTGCTACCTCCGAAGGTCTCTCCCTAATCATACCCAAAAGCTGAACAAGTAAACCCCTAATATCCAAAGACTGAGATGGGGATGAAGCTAACAGAAAGAATAGAAGCAAGTAGTCACAGAAATCAATAAAAAGTACACAGGAACTAGCCCAGAGGGAAGTCAATAGAACAACATACACCGCTAGCAAGTAGAATATATACACAACAGGCAAAGGTGTAAGCAAGAAACAGCGCACCTGGGATTCTTGCAATAACAGTATATACATAATAAGTTTAAGAAGTGGACGGTATACTGGTAACCTCAATTATAAGGAATGGGAGGGAAGAGCAAAGATGGATATGCTCGGAAAATAGGGATCAATAACCAAACTAATCATATCAATCTCAAAACCCAAACTAACAACTTTACAGTATAATATCTCAAAATCATAACCGAGACAGGGGATAGTATCATAATAAAGTAGCAAGAGTCTACCTACAGTACCTCGGCCACCCATACAACTGGGGAATGCAAACAAGTGAAAACAAAACCCTTTGGCATCCCATACAATCGGAGCGTGCAATAAACAAACAACAAACAAAGGTGGTACCTAACACAGATGAATGATATGATGCCATGCTAAGTCAAGAGTGATAGTAGTACCATATGTTACCCGTTTCCAGTGACCTATAAGGCCCAGAAGACACGATCCATGGAAGGTCACACCCGTATACCCATACTACACCGTATACCCCCCTCCAGCACCGGCAACTCGCAGCCTCTGGTCCAGAATGACAAGGTCCATGGAGGCCCCCCACCAACATATTAGATGCCCCGCAATCTCAAATCAATCCCTAAGTAAAGCTGCCTGGAATGTATCCAGGCCTAAAACAATTAGTCCAATAGTTCGAGCACACGGCCCCGCCTAATCCAGCATCACCCCAAAAGTTATAGTAAGTAAATCTAGCACTCGACCCCGTCGAGTACAGTATAAGTAGATCTAGTGAGAAAATATCCTTTAAAACTCCCTTACCCCAAGAAGACCCATCAAAAATTTACCAAACTCCATTTAGATTATTTTTACCGAATATGGGCCCCACGGGACATGAAAAGTTTAGAAAATCAGTCCACTAGTCCCAAAGCCAAAACCATAGTAAAAATCAAGAAGAAATCCCCTCTATCTATATGCATGGTGAATGGCATACACAATCACAATAGTGGTCCCCGGCCCACAAATAACCTATCGGCCTTGCACAGGCTCCAATCGCTCTACAACATAGATAGCCAGCATAATATCATGATAACGATGCCGAGACTCACGGGCACCCCCGAATAACCCACCATCTATGGTTCAGAGTCAAACAAGGCCGCACAGGACTGTAAGGGTGATACTACCAACTACGAATAATACTACACACAACGGAGGAAAGAAACGAAGCGAATCATGGAAAAGCAGTCCAGGTCTGTAGTACCAACCGAATAACCCAACCCAAGGATGCCAGCTAGTACAATTTTATCTGATATATGCTAAGTCTAGGGAGTTTATACCGTAACCTACCTGTCGTCCGATGACAAGCTGCCCGAACAACACATCCAAGCCCGAATCACTCTGAGAGATCCCAAAAGATGGTCAAACTACCAAAAACATCAATAATACATTAAAACGAGTCTAACGATACCCATATCACTACAGCTGTAGCCGGGTCAAAATCCAGATCAAAAGTGAGCCCGCAGGGCCCACAACTCGAAACCAAAAATGAAAAAGAGCACAATGACCACCATGATGCCAAGAAGGCATGCTCCAAATTTGAGCACAACTAGCCAAGAGAAGGGTGCCCAAATAGCCCGCTCAAGATGGAGATAAAAGATAGAATTTAAGAATGAAAATCGGGAATTAGGCAGGGATTACTTACCACAAATATGGAATTTAAGCGAAGACGAAAAATTCTTCACACCCACGATCATGCACGAGCTAGGAGGCATCTACTACAACAATTTTCCAATCTTTGGGGATAAGCAACAATGGTGGATTTTCAAGAAAACAAAAGGAAAAGCATGTTGGGGAAGAAGCTTACCAATACTCTAAGGACCACGGATAATTGAAGAGTAAAAGATTTCCCAAATCTAGGATTGATGTGGAGCAATTTGGGAGAGAGTTTTAAGAGTTTAGAGTGAGAAAGTTGAGAGAAGTAAGGCTGGAAAACAAAGAAGAAGCCTTTTTATAACTGCTGGAAAATGGCCAGTGCCATCGGTGCTCAAGGCCTACCACAGGCCAGCGCGATCGCATTGCTTTGGCGCCCTTCGCTGTAGGCCTGCAGCTGCACAAAAATTCTCCAAGAGATATTTTAGGCACAATCGGGAACCCGATATTCAAAAACCAATAATGCTAATAGAGTGAAAATGACATTTTGTACTCAACGGAATTGACGAAACTTCCATACGAGGTCATTTCGGAGAAATGTTGACCCAAGTCAACACTAGAGAATAAGAACCCAAAGGCTCGAAATGAGCTCGGCTCACCTGAGACCCAAACCAACTGCCTTTCTAACCCAAACTCATCATTCCAAAGCTAATGGAATCATCGAATTTCAAATACGACACTCCGATCATCGAAAATCACCCAAAGTTACACTCTCAACTCCAAATGGCCTGAAAACAGAGAAAATAACACAAAACCTACACCGGATGTTCTCAGGCCTTAACTGAAGGTCCAACTAGACTAAACTCAATGTTCCAGAGCTAACAGAACTGTCAGAATTCAATTCCGAGTACATTAGCTAAGAATGTTGACTAAAGTCAATGATATTCTAAGTTAAAGCTCTAAAATAGGCAAATGACCAAAATTACCAAATGAATGACCAGGTAGCCAAACTATCAGTCCCAGCAAGACATAAATGACTTGGGGTCACTATAGCAAAGCTCTAATAGTGCAATGAATGCAAAAATGCAAAGATGACCGGAATGGTCATCACAACTACGATAAAATAAGCCTCTAAATTTACATATACAAGTGCAACATATGGATCATGTATAAGTTCCAAAATTACTACAAAACATAAGTGCCTATATGCAAATGTGATCTTCTAAAAGCTCCAAAAAGTCTACTACAAGTGGTCATCTTCAATTATTCTCCCGACCATCACCTATGATAGAAAATAACTATTGCTAAGCACAAACCTTAGTGGTGTATAAAGTTTGGGCTTGGAGCCATATATTTCTCCAATTCCCTTCTAAATTATTAGCAGCTTAATATAACATATAAATAAAAATCAAGCAAACAAGTATATTACAAGTATCAAAATTGGCATTCAAGGCTCAAGTGTCAAGAAAGTTCAAGAACTATTTCACGAGATGTCAAATAATAAATTTTACCCAATATGTACGTCATGCCATCACACCAAGCATAATCCAATATCAAGAAGGACCTAAGCCCTATATCAAGTAGGGTCGAGACCCAATAATCAAGAGAATCAAGACCCATATTAAAACTGGCTTTCTAGTTCGTACTTAAATGGATAGTTTTACATAATTAAGATGAACCACATATCCACAGTCAAGATGGCCAAAGATTCGAATCAAGAGGCATGCTGATACAGCGACATAGTCACTGCCACAAGAAGGACAAAGTCTCAACAAGAATGCAGAATGATCGAGCAATCCGTACAAGTGGACAAATTAACGAATATCTCATAATAATTCAAAAATATCAATATGATGATATAAGGTCACGAGAAGGCATACAAAAAGTTCCAAGACAGTAGTCAAAATACTCCAGCAATTACTGAGAGTACAAGTTCAAGTTTATATACAAACCTTAGCTTTTGAGCACATAAATAGTCCTACCACAACTTGATGAGTTCAAACCGTAGACCAACAAGTGTGTCAACTTCCTCAAATAAATTCCTTTAGCTTGCACAAGATTATAAACACCACAAGAAAGAGATTGTCTTGTGTTCTAGCTGAAAGAACAAGTTTTTCTTGGTGATTTTGTGAGGGAATATGATTGAGAGAGAGTTCTAGGGGTTTTCTCAGCCTTAAGGAACCAAAATTAGAGAGGAGGTGATATATTTTTCACACAAACTAGGATATATATCACTTAAAAAGGTGGCTGCCCAAAATATAAAGTTGGCTGCCCCAAATGCTAAATATCTCATGTATTTACTATTATTTATGGAGATAAATATAGTTGTGGTAGTTTACGTAAATACTCGATTCAATTTCCTAAAATACCATCACACTTTAAGGAAAGCAACTTTTCAAACATCGCAAAAATTTGAGTTTAGGAAGCAGAAAGTAGAGTTCATTCCTTTTTATCAAGAAATGGTCTAATTAAGTGCAAATGTTAGCTTATATATTTTGGGGTTTTACAAATACACACACCATCACATATTAATTGAGGTGTGTTTCTCAAACTAATGAGTGATAGTTTAGGTGTGTTACTCACACTCCCAATAGTTTAGGTGTGAAACTAAAAAAAAGTACAATTTAGATGTGTTTTTGATACTTCACTCTTCATTCATTCATTTTATACTCCTTTTCTTTTCTTCTCTTTTATTAATGAAAAGGTGCAGAGTCCAATTTATTTGAGGAATTGTTACTGGTTTGGCAAACATGTGCTATATATATTTATTACATATAGCTACATTTTAAAAAAATTATATTTTATAACTACACTTCATTTTTTCTAGCATCTCTCTGTCTCTCTCAATGTCGCTTGCCTCTTTCCTCTCTCTCTCTTTCATTGCCCCTCTCCCTCTCTCCTCTCTCTCTCTCTCTTTCTTTCTCTCTCTCTCTCTCTCTCACTTCCCGTCCCTCTCTCTCTCCCTGCCCCTCTCCCTCTCTCTCCTTCTTTGTGACTTAATTTGCGGTGCATCTTTTTTTCTCTTATTTTATGTTACACTAGAACCCATGTATTATTACTTAGTTGGATATACCCCCTTATATTTTTAAACTAGATATAAGGAGTCCGTACTAGCACGGACCCAATATATATTATTTTTTTATTTCAATTTATGTAACAAAAATAAATTTTAGATAGTCAATTAAATTTTTTTATATTTTAAATTGTTAATGTGATTTATTATTGTCACGACCCGACTTCTCGGTCATTATGACACCTACAACCCCCCAGTAGGCGAACCAATCCCTGTAGGCCGGCACGGTTAGTCATGGGCTACCTTCTAACAATTTAAGCGGAAGAACAAATAAATAAGCGGAAGCAAGGGAACAAGATGAATAAACTGGATAACATGAGTAATACAACTACAAAGCGGAAGCTAAACCAAACCCAAAACCTGGTATCATAGCGTATAAAAGCCCAAGCTACATAAGGAGTACAAGGATACAAAAGAAATATATATACACAAGCTGTCTCCGAGTAGTAACAGAGTGCAGAATATAAAAAATATAAACTAAAGTCAAGCTCTGAACGCCAGGAGCTCACCCTCAGCCTCGATGATCCAAAAACAGCACCCCGCACGAGTCTCCGGCGCTCTAACGGGGATGGCCCACACTAGGATCTGCACCAAAAGATGTAGAGTGTAGAGTGAGCACCAAATAAGAAGCATAAGGTACCCAATAGGTATCATAGGCCGACTGGGCACATATAAGGTAAAAGAGCAATAGCAGATAGAGTAAAAGTAAACAGTCACAGAAATCAATGAAAAAGTACACAAGAACTAGCCTAGAGGGAAGACAATAGAAAGCAACATACAAGGCTAGCAAGTAGAACATATACACAACAGGCACGGGTGAAAGTAAGAATGACGCACCTGGGATCCTCGCAAAAACAGTATATATGCATCAGTTCTAAAAATGGATGGTATACCGGTAACCTCAAGTATAAGGAATGGGAGAGAGGAATAAAGGTAGATATGCTCGAGAAACAAAATCAATAACCAAGCTAATCATGACAATCTCAGTCCAAAAATAACAACCTTGCGGTAACCAATCTGATACTTATAACTGTAATAAAGTAACAAGAGTCTACCTACAGTCCCCCGGCCGCCCATACAATCGGGGAATGCAAACAAGTGAAAACAAAGCCTCTGGCATCCCATACTATCAGAGCGTACAATCAGCAAATAGTAAACAAGGGTGGAACCTCAAGCAATGAATGATATAATGCATGATAACCTCAGGGTAAAATAGAACTCTGTATGTACCTCTTCCGGTGCCATTCAGGCCCAGCAGATAGGTTCCATGGAAGGACACAACTCGTATACCTCTACTCTACTGTATACCCTTCCCTCTGGAACACGCATCCCAAAGCCTCAGGCTCAGAGCGGCAAGGTCCATGGAGGTCTCGGACCGTATACTAAAACTAAGAATCAAAACGTGTCCTCCGAAATCGAGTCCGGGTTCAAGCCAGTGGCTAAGTCTCAAATATGCATGCCTAGACCCTGTCTAGGGATAAAGCAGTGAAAAGATGTCTAAAAAACCCCTCCAAGGGCGCCCGGTCATAATCGGGTCTAAAACAGTAGTAAAATATCTCAGATGCTCGACCCGACCGAGCCTAAAGTCATTTCAAATCAGTAAGAAAACTCAGCTCGCACTCCGACCCGATCGAGTCTAGCAATAGTAGTTAAATCATGATAAAAACCATATTTTAATCTCCTTTTTACCCCAAGAAGATCCACGTATCAAGTCAAATCATTTCCAAATCCAATTTCATTGAAAACAGCCCCCTGGGGCCATGCAAGTTTAAGAAAATAGTCTCAGTAGGCCCAAAGCCCAAACCATAGTAAAATGCGGGAAAATATTTTTATATGCAAGGAAATGATATGATCAACACACAATAGCCGCCCAACAGCTCACAACAAGCTTTCGACCCTGCACAGACTCTCGAAGCTACTCAACAAGCATAACCAGCCTAGAAGGATAATTCTATGTACGGAACTCACGGACATTCCCAATGATCCCACCGTCTATATTCTAGAGTCAACAAGGCCTCACAGGACCACAAGGGTAATAATATCAAGTAATAAGAGTACTACACATAACGGAGGAAGGAAATGGGATGGATCATGGAAAAGCGATCAAGGTCTGTGGTACCAACCTAATAACCCAACCCAAGGACGCCAACTAGTACAATTTTACCCGATATATGCTAAGTCTAGGAGTTTAGACCGTAACCTACCTGTCATCCGACGACAAGCTAAGGGAATGATGATATCCAGGGTTGAGCTGCTCTGAGAAGCTCCAAACGCGAATCAAACTATCAAATTCATGAATAAAATGTTAAAATGAGTCTAACAATACCCATATTGCTACAATTGTAGCCGGGTCGATATCCGGGTCAAAAGAGGCCGCGAGGCCCATACCCAAAACAAAAAACAAAAAGAACCACAATGTCCCCAATGATGCCAAGAAGGCATGCTCCAAATTTGAGCACAATTGGCCAAGGGAAGGGCACCAAAACAGCCCGCAAAAGTTGAGGTTTAAAGAATAGAATTTCGAAAATAAAAATGGAAATTAAGAAAGAATTACTTACCACAAGGATGGAATCCAGGCCAAGACGAAGAATTATTCACCCTCACGAGCATGCACAAGCTTTGGGGCAGCCACTACACGATAATTTCCAAGTTTGGAAGAAGGACAACAATTGAGGAATTAAAAAAATTCAAGTGAGGAAGAAGCTTACCAAGAGACAAAGAAACACGGAAAATCGACAAGCAATTGATTCCCTAAGTTTAAAAATTGATTTAGAGCAAAATGATGGAGAGAAATTTGAGTTTTAGAGTGAGAAAGTTTGAGAAAGAAAGCTGAAAAAATGAAATAACAGAAATTTATAGCTGCTGGAAAATGGCCAGCGCCATCGGCGCTGAAGGCCTGCCACAGGCCAGCGCGATCACGCTGCCTGGGCGCCGTTGGCGCTGAAGGCTGGCCTGCAACTATTTTTCTGCAATTTTTGAAAACACTCCAAGGTATTCCGGGCACAATCTGAACCAGATATTCTAAAACCAATAATGCTAATAGAGTGGAAACGATGTTCCTGACTCAATGGAATCGACAAAACTTCCATACGAGGTCGTTTTGGAGAAATGTTGACCCAAGTCAACACTAACGAAAAGGAACTCAAAGGCTCAAGATGAGTCAGGCTAACCCAGAACCCAAACCAACCACCTTCCTTGCCAAAAGTCAACATTTCGGAGCTGGTGGAATCGTCGAATTTTGAATCTGACACTCTGATCATCGAAAGTCACCCAAAGTTACACTTTCAACTCCAAATGGCCTGAAAACAGAGAAAGCAGTACCAAACCCACACCAGAAGTTCTCAGGCCTCAACTAAAGGTCCAACTAGACCAAACTCAATGCTCCGGAGCTAACGGAACTGTCAGAATTCAATTCCGAGCACGTTAGCTAAGAATGTTGACTAAAGTCAATGATATTCTTAGTTTAAGCTCTAAAACAGGCAAATGGCCAAAACGACCAAACGAACGACTAGGGCACCGAACTACCGGTCCCGACAAGCCATAACTGACTTGGGGCCACTATAGGAGAGCTTTAAGAGTACAAAGAATGCAAAAATATGAAGATGACCAGAAGGGTCATCACAACATCCACTACTAAAAAGACTTTTGTCCTTGAAAGTCAAGAAGAAGGAAGTACCTGAAGGCTTGAACAACTGCGGATACTGAGCACGCAGCTCACTCTCGGTCTCCCAAGTAGCCTCCTCGACCGGACGATGTCTCCACTGAACCTTCACAACCAGAATCTTCTAGATCTCAACCTCCTGATATACTTGGCCAGAATAGCTATCGGCTCCACAACAAATAACAACCTCTCGTCTAACTAAACCGAATCCCAATGCAACACATGAGACTCATCTGGCACATACCGGCACAACATCGAGACATGAAAAACTAGGTAAGAAGCTGAAAACATCAGAGGCAAAGCCAACATGTAGGCAACACTACCAATCCTCTGTAGAATCTCAAACGGCCCAATAAACTTTGGGCTAACCTTGCCTTGCTGACCAAATCTCATCACGCCCTTCACGGGTGATACTCGAAGGAAAACCAAGTCACCAACACTTAACTCTAAGGCACGAAGTCTATGATCAGCATAGCTCTTCTGCTTACTCTGGGCCTCTCTAAGCCTGTCCCAAATCAAACGAACTTGGTCCAAGAAATCTCTAAGAAAATTTTTACTTTGCAGTCTTGACTCTAACCCATCAAACCAACCAATCGGCGATCTGCAATTCCTACCATACAAGGCCTGGAAAGGTGCCATGCCAATGCTCGAATGAAAGCTATTATTATAAGCAAACTCGGCCAAAGGCACAAACTGATCCCATGAACCCCTAAAGTCAAGTACACAAGCCCGTAGCATGTCCTCCAGGACCTGAATAGTCCTCTCGGACTTGACATCTGTCTCAGGGTTGAAAGCTGTACTAAGCTGAACCTCTATACCTAAATCCCTCTATATAGCTCTCCAGAACTGAGATATGAACTGAATATTGCCGTCTGAAATGATATAAGCTAGGACCCTGTGCAATTGAACAATCTCACGAATATAGATCTGAGCTAACCTCTTAACACCGTAGAAAGTCTGAACCGACAAGAAGTGTGCTGACTTAGTCAGCCTATCATCGATCACCCAAATAGAGTTAAACCCACAAGAAGTATGAGATAAACCCACAATGAAGTCCATAGTAATACCTTCCTACTTCCACTCAAGAATGGGAAGTTGCTGCATCAAACCACCCGGTCTCATGTGATCGAACTTCACCTACTGATAGTTCAAGCACCAAGATACAAACTCTACCACATTCCGCTACATACCTCTCCACCAGTAAAGCTACCTCAAATCTCTATACATCTTCGCGGTGCCTGAATGAATAGAATATCTAGAATACTGAGCCTCGTGAAGTATCAACTGAATCAAGTCACCAACCCTCAAAACACAAAGTCGACCATCGAATCTCAGAATACCATCAGAACCTAAAGTATCTCGGCTTGCCTCACCCCGAACTACTTGATCACGAAGGTCACACAACCTCTGATCCTCAAACTGTCGGCTCTGAATCTGATCAACTAAAATAGAATAGACCTAACCACTCGCAAGCACTCTGCTAGGATCCGACAAGTCAAGCCTAACCAATTGGTTAGCCAAAGACTGGATGTCCAAGGCCAACGGGCGCTCAGAAACTAAAAGTTAAGCTAGGATGCCCATACTCACCGCCTTCCTACTCAAGGCATCCACTACCATATTTGCCTTGCCTGGATTGTATAGAATAGTGAAATCATAGTCCTTCAGTATCTCAATCCATCTCCGCTGCCTTGAGTTCATCTCCCACTGACTCGTAATGTACTGAAGACTACGGTGATCGGTGAATATCTCACAATGAACTCCATATAAGTAGTGCCTCCAGATCTTGAGCGCGAAGACTACCGCCGTCAACTCCAAGTCATGAGTGGGGTAGTTGTGCTCGTGAACCTTTAGCTGTCTCAACGTATATGCTATCACTCGACCCTGTTGCATCAACACACAACCAAGACTAACCCCAGAGCATCACAATACACGGAGAAACTCTGACCCTCAATTGGCAAAGTCAGAACTGGAGCTGAAGTCAATAGGGCCTTAAGCCTCTGGAAGCTATCCTCGCAATGCTCTGACCACTGGAATGTGACAACCTTTCTAGTCAGCATAGTCAAAGGTGCTGCTATGGAAGAAAATCCCTCGATAAACCGTCTGTAGTACCCGGCTAACCCAACAAAGCTAAAGACCTTAGTAGGAGTAGCAGGTCTAGGCTAATCACAAATTGTAGAAATCTTACCCGGATCAACTCTTATCCCATCCTTAGACACCACGTGCCCTAGGAATGCAAATGACTTAAGCCAAAACTCACACTTTGAGAACTTGTCTTAAAGCCGATGTTCTCTTAAGGTCTGAAGTATAGTCCTCAAATGCTGCTCATGCTCGTCCTTACTCCTCGAGTATATCAGAATGTCATCAATGAAGACTATCATGAACATATCCAAGTACGGGCTAAGTACCCTATGCATCAACTCCATAAAGGATGCGGGGGAATTAGTCAACCCAAAAGACATCACCAGGAACTCATAATGGACATAATGTGTCCTGAATGCTGTCTTAGGGATGTCCTCCGGCCTAATCCTCAACTGATGGTAGCCAGACCTCAAATCAATCTTCAAAAACATGGTTGAACCCTGAAGCTAATCAAATAAGTCATTATCCTAGGCATCGGATAACAATTCTTCACTCTCACCTTATTCATATGTTGATAGTCAATACACATCTGCATCGACCCATCCTTCTTCTTTATGAAGAGGACAGGAGCACCCTACGGAGACACACTCGGTCTAATAAACCCCTTAGCTAACAAATCCTGGAGCTTCTCCTTAAGCTCTCTCAACTAAGCAGGAGCCATACGTTAGGGAGGAATAGAAATGGGCCTGGTGCCCGACTCTAACTCAATGGAAAAATCAACATCTCTCTCAAGTGGAAGGCATGGAAGGTCACTAGGAAACACATCTAGGAAGTCTCTACCCACAGGAACAGACTCATGAGACGAAGGGTCAGCACTAGCATCTTGGAAATATGCTAGATAAGCTAAACACCCATAGGAAATCAACTTCCTAACTCGCAGGCAAGAGATGATCCCATATGGTGCATGGCTACAGAACACTGCCACACAATCGAGGATACACCGGGCTCAGTTATGGTAACGATCTTGGCATAACAATCCAAAACCACCCGGTGAAAGGATAACCAGTCTATGCCCTGTATCATATCAAAGTCTAACATATCAAGTATCATCAAGTCAGCCCAAGTCTCCAAATCACTAAATATATCACACAGGATCTCGCAATCTGATCCACTACCAAAGAATCTCCTACTAGGGTCAAAACAGAAATAGCAACAGATAATGGCTCACTAGACAACCCCAAACAAGGTAGAAAGTAGGTAGATATATATGAACAAGTTGATCCAGGATCAAACAAAGCATAATCTAGCTGGCGACATACAAAAATTGTGCCTGTGATCACGGCATCCAAGGCCTCTAGCTTTGGTCTCCCAGGGATAGCATAAAACTGACGACGACCTCCACTTGCCTGACCTATCCCTATAACCTACTCTGCCATGCGGGGTACCACCCCTAGCCTGACCACCACCCTCTCTAGTCGGAGGCTGAACTACTCGTAATTGCTCGGCTAACTGAATTGTACCCTGCTGGGGGAAATCTCTAGCAAAGTGACCAACCACACCACAAGTGTAACAAGCCCCTGATGACCTACTCGATCGAGATGAACCACCAGAACCTGAATGGCCACCATATCCTAATGCCCCCGAAGTTATACCCCTTGAAGACTGACCGCTGTAGCCCTGATGGCTGCTCTGACCCTCTTGAATTGGGTACTATCAGAAGTCTAAAGTGAAGCCTGAACTGGTCGACTGGACTGACCCTGGTGCTGCTGTGGCTGATAACCCTGGAACCACTGTAGCCACCCTAATGTCGAGGCCTCTTATCTCTGGCCCCAGTGTCATGACGACGCGAATCCTTAACTGTACGGGAATAGTCTGCAATGGCCTGAAATGACTGACTGCTAGCAACCAATATCTCTTTAGGCTCTCTGAACTCTCTTCGTAGCCCCCAAATAAATCTATGGATCTTGTCTGCCTCAGTAGGCATAATCATGGCTCTAAACGGAGCGAGATGATGGAAACGGGTCTCGTACTCTGAGACAGTCATAGAATCCTAAGAAAGTCTAGTGAACTCCTCTCTCCGACGCTCTCTATCGCTCTGTGGCAAGAACTTGGCCATAAAGGCCTCATAGAACTTGGACCAGGTTAATGGAGGTGATTTAAAAGGCCTGCAAGCAACCTGTGCCCTCCACTATAACTTCGCTGGACCCTCCAGCTGATACGAAGTATAACCTACCCCGTGAGTTTCTAATAATCCCAAATTATGCAGCATCTCCTCACAGGTGGTGATAAAGTCACGTGGGTCCTGACACTGTGTACCAGCAAATCTTGGCGGTGCCAATCTCAGAAACCTACCCAAAGCCTTTTGCTCTATCTCTGTCATAGTAGGGCGAGGAGCAAGAGGCTGGGCAACTGATGGGACTGTAACAACCTCAGTATAAGGAGCCGCAGTAGAAGGCTGTGCTTTTGAACTCAGAACACCCAGGGCTTCCCCCTGAGTGAATATCTAGGCTATCTTAGAAGGAAGCTCCCCAATCATACCCAAGAGCTGAACAAGTAAACCCCTAATATCTGAAGACTGAGCTGGGGCTGAAGCTGGCATAAAAACTAATGCTGGAGCTGGTACTGGAGCTGGTGGTACCTGGGCTGCCCCCGGGTCCACATGATGCTGCTTTGGAGTGAACTCTTGCTCATAGTCATACTTTGTCTCTACCTCAACTCTAGTAGCTCTAGCAAGTGCCACTGCTCTGGGGAATCCACGACCCCTACCTATACCCTTGCGACCACCCTGACCCCTAGCTAGAGTTGGAGGTGCAGGGGCAGGAGGCTTTCCTCCACCAGAAGATGAAGATCTCGTACGAACCATTTGTGGAAAAGTGAACCATAATAAGTGAGATTTCTAGAAACTTTCAAGGTTACTACACATGATATAGAAATAAGAAAAGTCCGATTCTTTCTAAGATGTGACTATAGCCTCCCGAAGATTGAGTACGGACGTCTTTTCCCTGATTCACAGGACTCTACTAGACATTGGATCTTATATAGATGACACCGGTGAACCTAGAGCTCTAATAACAAGCTGTCATGATGTGATTTCTCAGTCATGATGGCACCTACAACCCTCCAGTAGGCGAACTAATCCCCGTAGCCCAGAACAGTTAGTAATGGGCTACCTTCTAATAGTTTAAGCAGAAGAACAAATAATAAGCGGAAGCAAGGGAACAAGATGAATAAACTGGATAACAGGTGTAGTACAACTACAAAGCAAAAGCTAAACGAAATCCACCCAAAACCTGATATCATAGCGTATAGAAGCCCGAACTACATAAGGAGTACAAGGGTCCAAAAGAAATATATATACACAAGCTGTCTCCGATTAGTAACAGAGTGCAGAATATACAAAAGATAAACTAAAGTCAAGCTCTGAATGCCAGGAGTTCACCCTCAGCATGGATGATCTAAAAATAGCACCCCGCACGAGTCTCCGGCACTCAAACGATAATGGTCCACACTAGGATCTACACCAGAAGATACAGAGTGTAGAGTGAGCACCAAATGTGAAGCATAAGGTACCCAGTAGGTATCATAGACCGACTGGGCACATATAAGGTAAAAGAGCAATAGCAGATAGAGTAGAAGTAAACAATCACAGAAATCAATGAAAAAGTACACAAGAACTAGCCCAGAGGGAAGACAACAGAAAGCAACATACAAGGCTAGCAAGTAGAACATATACACAACAGGCACGGGTGAAAGTAAGAACGATGAACCTGGATCCTCACAAAAATAGTATATATGCATCAGTTCTAAAAATGGATGGTATACCGGTAACCTCAAGTATAAGGAATGGGAGAGAGGAATAAAGGTAGACATGCTCGGGAAACAAAATCAATAACCAAGCTAATCATGACAATCTCAATCCAAAACTAACAACCTTACGGTAACCAATCTCATACTTATAACTATAATAAAGTAACAAGAGTCTACCTACAGTCCCCTGGCCGCCCATAAAACTAGGGAATGTAAACAAGTAAAAAAAAACCCTCCGAACTCCCATACTACCAGAGCGTACAATCAGCAAAGAACAAACAACGGTGGAACCTCAAGCAATGAATGATATGATGCATGATAACCTCAGGGTAAAATAGAACTCTATATGTACCTCCTCCGGTGCCGATCAGTCCCAGCAGGTAGGTTCCATGGAAGGACACAGCCGTATATGTCTACTCCAGTGTATACCCTTCCCCCAGTACACGCAGCCCAAAGTCTCAGGCCTGGAGCGGCAAGGTCCATGGAGGGCCTGGACCGCATACTAAAACTCAGAATTAAAATGTGTCCTCCAAAATTGAGTACGGGTTCAAGCCAGTGGCTAAGTCTCAAATATGCATGCCTAGACCCTATCTAGGTCTAAAGCAGTGAAAAGATGTCCCAAAACAATGGAGCCTAGGCATAACCGGGTCTAAAACAGTAGTAAAATATCACAGTTGCTCGACCCAGCCGAGCCTAGAGTCATTTCAAATCAGTAAGAAAACTCAGCTAGCACTCCGACCCAGTCGAGTCTAGCAATAGTAGTAAGATCATGATAAAAACCATATTTTTAATCTCCATTTTACCCCAAGAAGATCCACGTATAAAGTCAAATCATTTTCAAATCCAATTTCATTGCAAAAGGGCCCTCGGGGTCATGTAAGTTTAAGAAAATAGTCTCAGTAGGCTTGAAGCCCATACCATAGTAAAATGTGGGAAAATCTTTTTATATGCAAGGAAATGATATGATCAACACACAATAGTTGCCCAGCAACTCACAACAACCTATCGGCCCTGCACAGGCTCCCGAAGCTACTCAGCAAGCATAACCAGCCTAGAAGGATAATTCTATGTCCGGGACTCGCGGACATTCCCAATGATCCCACCGTCTATGTTTTAGAATCAACAAGGTCTCACAGGTCCACAAGGGTAATAATATCAAGTAATAAGAGTACTACACACAACGAAGGAAGGAAATGGGATGGATCATAGAAAAGCGGTCAAGGTCTGTGGTACCAACCTAATAACCCAACCCAAGGACGCCAACTAGTACAATTTTACCCGATATATGCTAAGTCTAGGAGTTTAGACCATAACCTACCTATCATCCGACGGCAAGCTAAGGGAATGATGATATCCAGGGCCGAGCAGCTCCAAGAAGCTCTGAACGAGAATCAAACTATCAAATTGATGAATAAAATGTTAAAACGAGTCTAACAATACCCATATTGCTACAGTTATAGCCGGATCGATATCTGAGTCAAAAGCGGGCCAGCATGGCCCATTCCCAAAACCAAAAATGAAAAGAACCACAATGGCCCCAACAATGCCAAGAAGGCATGCTCCAAACTTGAGCACAATTGGCCAAGGGAAGGGAGCCAAAACAGCCCACAAAAGTTGGGGTTTAAAGAATAGAATTTTGAAAATAAAAACAGAAATTAAGCAAGAATTACTTACCACAAGGATGGAATTCAGGCCAAGACAAAGAATTCTTCACCCTCACGAGCATGCACAAGCTTTGGGGCAGCCACTACACGAGAATTTCCAAGCTTTGAAGAAGGACAACAATGGAGGAATTAAGAAAATTCAAGTGAGGAAGAAGCTTACCAAGAGACGAAAAAACACGGAAAATACACAAGCAATTGATTCCCTAAGGTTCAAAATTGATTTAGAGCAAAATGGTAGAGAGAAATTTGAGTTTTAGAGTGAGAAAGTTTGAGAAAGAAAGCTGGAAAAACAAAATAACAAAAAATTATAGCTGCTGGAAAATGGCCAGTGCCATCGGCGCTAGGCCAGCGCCATCGGCGCTGAAGGCCTGCCACAGGCCAGCGCGATCCCGCTGCCTGCCCACCGTTGGCGCTGAAGGCTGGCCTGCAACTATTTTTCTGCAATTTTTGAAATCTCTCCGGGGCATTTTGGGTACAATTGGAACCCGATATTCAAAAACCAATAATGCTAATAGAGTGGAAACGACGTTCCAAACTCAATGGAATCGACAAAACTTTCATTTGAGGTCATTTCGGAGAAATGTTGAGCCAAGTCAACACTAACGAAAAGAAACTCAAAAGCTAAAAATGAGTCTGGCTCACTCAAAACCAAAACGAACCACCTTTCTAGCCCAAACTCAAAATTTCAGAGCTGATGGAGTTATCGGATTTTTAATCCGACACTTCGATCATCGAAAGTCACCTGAAGTTACACTTTCAACTCCAAATGGCCTGAAAATAGAGAAAGCAGTACCAAACCCACACCAAAAGTTCTCAGGCCTCAACTTATGGTCCAACTAGACCAAACTCAATGCTCCGGAGCTAACAAAACTATCATAATTCAATTCTGAGCACGTTAGTTAAGATTGTTGACTAAAGTCAATGATATTCTAAGTTTAAGCTCTAAAATAGGCAAACGACCAAAATAATGAAATGAACGACTAGGGAACTAAACTATTAGTCTCAGCAAGCCATAACTGACTTGGAGCCGCTACAAGAGAGCTCTAACAGTACAACGAATGTGAAAACGCGAAGATAACCAGAAGGGTCATCACAATTATACTTTTTACGTAACTTTCAAATAATATATGTTACTCCCGTTATCTCAATTTATATGTCATTGATATAATTTTGAGTGTCAACTAAATTTTTATATATGTTTTAAATATTGTAAGTTGTTAATTATTATAATTTATAGTACTTTTTCTATTATCCCAATTTATGTGGCGCTGATAAAAATTTTGAGAGAACCAAATTTTTATACCTTTTAAATATTTTAAGTTGTTAATTATAATGATTTATACTATTTTTTACGTAATTTTCAATCATATAATAAATTAAAATGAAAATTAAGATTAACAAATTAAAACGAAAAAAGATTAAAAAGAAAGATCCAAGCAGACAGCACAAGAAGGCACGCCGATCTCGTGCCTGCTTATCCCCTCTTATAAGTAAGAAGAAAAATATATGGGGTATCCCCCAAAGTGAGTGGTCTTCAATTTTTGCCCCAATAAGTAAAGTATTCAAAGAATACCCGCTTTCAGCTTTAGGTATATTTGAAAATACCCTTTTGCCCTTCAGTCGCGTCTTCTTCAGTAGCGTTTTTGTACAATCGCTTCTTTCTGTCGGAGTCTTCTTCTCTTTGATTTCTTTGTCATTCTATTTCCACTTTCAGTTGTCTGAGATTTCTCTCCGTTTCTCATTATGTCTCTCGGCTCTCTCCTCTCTGCCTATTAGATTTCTCTGTAGTTCAATCTCTTCACTTCATCTCTCTCATCCTATCAATGGAACGAAGAAAAAAGATTATTAGTTTTACTGTAAGTCTTTGTTTTCCATTTTTCCTGTCATTCATTTTTTTATATTATTATATTTGTTGTATTGTCTTGTTTCTCTAAGGATAATTCTTGCCTTTAAGGCAAGAGTTATATATCATCTATTAAATAAAACCCAAAACTGCTACTGTCAATTCTTGCCCAAAGGCGTAATTTGTTTCAAATCCACAAGCTCAGTAGGCATTAGTTATAAAGCATCTATTATATAAAGAACCCTTTTAGTAGCATGAACTCTTGCCTATGGGACAAAAAATTATGTTTTGAAGTCCTTTTGCTAATCTCTCCTTAGAGACAAGAGTTGTAGAGCATCTATGAAATAAAAATAAAATTTGGTAGTGTTAACTCTTGCCCATATGGTGCAGTTTGTTCTCTTAAAAATCTTTGTGCCAAGTCTTGCCTTTATTGAGTATATATTCAGTTTAGACATAATTTGGTCGCGACAACTCCTGCCCATAGGGTGTAAATTATTATTTGGAAGTCATTGGCCTAAGTCTTGCCTCTAAGACAAGAGTTGTAGAGCATCTCTTAAATAATAACACAATCTGATAGCGTCAACTTTTGCCCATGACGCCTATTTCCAACATCATCAGTTTTACTACTAAAACAAGAGTTGTAGAGCATCTAATAGATAAAAAAATAATCTGATAGCAACAACTCTTGCCCATGGTGCCTAAATTGTTCTCTTAAATCCTTTGTCTAAACTTGACTTTAAGGCAAAAGTTGTAGAGCATCTAATAGATAAAAACACAATATGGTAGCATCAACTCTTGCCCATGGAGCCTAACTTGTTCTCTTAAGTTCTTTATAAAAACACAATATGGTAGCATCAACTTTTACCCATGGGGCATAACTTATTTTCTTAAGTCCTTTGTGATATTAACGCAAGAGCTGTAGAGCATCTAATAGATACAAAAACAATCTGGTAGCAACAACTCTTGGCCATGGAGCGTAACTTGTTCTCTTAAGTCCTTTGTGCCTTTAAGGCAAGAGTTGTAGAGCATCTAATAGATAAAAAACAATTTGGTAGCAACAACTCTTGCCCATGGGCGTTATGTGTCCGAAGTTCTGTCCCTGGCCCTTTCACCTTCCATGGAACCAGAAGCATGAAAGATGGGATCAAGCATTTTAGAAGAAAGTCTTTCTCTTTATTGATGTCAAACTTCATCTGCCTTGTAATGACGAAAAGATATTCCCTTAGTCTTTGCCCAGCTCTTCTTCTAGGGAAACAGTCTTTGATAGCGCTCTTGCCTGACTTTTTGTGATTTGTGCTCTTTTTCAATGAGATGCTGGGAATCCATTGAGTTCTTATGCTTTCATGTTGACAACTTAATTCATTCGATTACTACAGGTATGAATTCAATCCAAAATATGAACCATAAAAGAAAATACCTATTAAACCTATTACAAGAATACCAATTACAGTATCTATTATCCAAAGAGAAATCCTTCCAGTAGTATTAGCCACCCACTTCCTTCAAGATTTTATCAAGTGGTCATGCTAGAGACATAAAAAGCCTTGGATAATTTAATTATGCATTCCATTACTACAGGGATGAACCCAATCCAGAATATGAAATATAAAATCAAATACCTATTAATTGATTACAAGAATACCAGTTACATTACCTATTATATAAAGAGGAATCCTTCCAGTTGTATAGGCCACCCACTTCCCTCCAGATTTTATCAAGTGGTCATGCTAGAGACACAAATAGCCTTAGATAATTTAATTATGCATTCGATTACTATAGGGATGAACCCTATCTGAAATATGAACCATAAAAGAAAATACTTATTAAACCGATTACAAGAATACCAGTTACAGTACCTATTATCCAAAGAGGAATCGTTCTAGTAGTATCAGCCACCCACTTCCCTCCAGATTTCATCAAATGGTCATACTAGAGACATAAACAGCCTTGGATAATTTAATTATGAGATCCTTCCGAACGAACTAAGAGAATCTTATTTATTCTTTTTCATTTTGTGAAAAATCTACATTACACTTTTTTTCTATGAGATGTTGGGAATCCTGTTGAGTTCTTACGCTTCCATGTTGACAACTCAATTTATTTGATTATTACAGGGATGAACCCAATCCAGAATATGAACCATAAAAGAAAATACCTATTAACCCGATTACAAGAATACCAGTTACAATACCTATTATCTAAAGAGAAATCCTTCCAGTAGTATCGGCCACCCACTTCCCTCCAGATTTCATCAAGTGGTCATGCTAGAGACATAAATAGTATTGGATAAATTCATTCGATTACTACAGGGATGAACCCAATCGAGAATATGAACTATAAAAGAAAATAACTATTAAACCGATTACAAGAATACCAGTTACAGTACCTATTATCCAAAGAGAAATCCTTCCAGTAGTATCGGCTACCCACTTCCCTCCAGATTTTATCAAGTGGTCATGCTAGAGACAAAACAGCTCTAGCATGACCACTTGATGAAATCTAGAGGGAAGTGGGTGGACGATACTACTGGAAGGATTCCTCTTTGGATAATAGGTATTGTAACTAGTATTCTTGTAATTAATTAATAGGTATTTTATTTTATGATTCATATTATGGATTGGGTTCATCCCTATAGTAATCGAATGAATTGAGTTGTCCACATGAAAGAATAAGAACTCAATAGGATTCCCAACATCTCATAGAAAAAGAGTATGTAATGTAGATTTTTCAAAAGGGTCTAAATAAGAAAAAGAAGTTTTCATAATTTCATTTTCTTTATCATAAATAATCATTTGTGCCTTTAAAGCTAGAATTGTAGAGGATCCAATAAATAAAAAAATAATCTGGTGGTAACAACTCTTGCCCATGAGGCCTAACTGTTCTCTTAAATCCTTTGTCTAAACTTGCCTTTAAGGCAAGAGTCATAGAGCATCTAATAGATAAAAATACAATATGGTGGAATAAGTTCTTGCCCATGGGGCCTAATGTAACGACCGGGTTTATCATTATGGGTAAAACTTTTGTGCCAAGTTTTGGGTTAGAAAACTTTTGGGTTTGGGAGTTGAAAATTCTGGGCTAGGCAAGTCTCGGCCAGTTTAGAAGTGAGGTATGGTCTATGGAAATCCGGGTAAGGATTGAGAAGGGAGTCTTGATTTGAGCTAGTTTTCCATTTAGCCAAGGCATAAAGGAGTTCGGGGGACTTTTTGGAATCAAATTCGGGTAATTAAGTAGAACTCCTAGAATCGAGGTTGACGCAAAGGGGTTGTTTCAGAATATCGGTAAAATAAGTGTGTTGTAAAATGGACCAATTTTGGAGACTTTACGACATTTTGTTCTGTGTCAACTGCCATGGTGGTTGACACTCCACCATAGCGACCTCCGCTGTAGCAGAGAAAATACTGCTACAGCGGAAGTCAATAATGGCCAGCCTCCGCCATAGCGGATGACTCCACTAAGGTGGTACCGCTATAGCGGAGCGGACTGATATAGCAGGCTCGACTAGATTTAATACAGAAACATATCCCTAAACATTCAGTTTTTCACAAACACGTTTAAGAGAAGGGCTAGGGCGATTCCAGGCGATTTTCCTCCGTTTTGCATTGTTTTTCCTCCCAAAGGTAAGGTTTCTACTCCCTAGGCTCCGTACTACATTCCCTATCCTATAGAATTTCTAGGGGTAGACTTGGGGAAAGATTGGGAATGACTTAAGGATGGTAGGATCTGGGGAAGGAGAGGGATTTTAGGTGTGGAATTCCTTGGGTATGGTTAAAAGTACTGTATTATGATCATGTGACTTTAATTATCTAATTATATCTATGAAAAATTATAGAACTAGTAGAATTAATGGTGGAAAAGCCTGGGAAAAGGGTGGGATGATCATGGTTGGCCTGGGGTTTGAGATTTGGTTTAATTCGGGTAATGTATAAGCCATGTTTATTAATTCAGTACTTGTTTATTATTTTAGACCAAGAACAAGCAAGAATTTTGGAGAACGAGAAAGCTCAGGTTGAGTAGAGCTTTGGATCATTTAGAGGTAGGTGATGGTTATTGATTCATGTATACCTTGTATGTTTGTGTACTCTTATCTAAGTAATTGTATGATGTTTGCATTTCTAAGAGAATGATTTAATAATGTCTAATGGTCCTGTTTAACAGTCTGGTGAATTGAACTGTGTATTTTGCTTGATTGGTTTACAAGTTGATTGTTCATTGTTAGTGATTGTGGATTGGTTGATATTTGGTTGGCTTGGGTACCATAGCTGGTAAGGGATATACTAACGGTTGGCTTGGGTACCACGCTTGGTACAAGAAATACTAAATGGTTGGCTCGGGTACCACGCCTGGTATGGGTTTACTTTATTGCATTGTGCATTGAATTATGGGTCCCCTAAGTGGACCGGGTTATGATATTGAAATGTGATAATTGTTTATGGTCCTTGAGAAGCCGGGTTATTATTATATCTAATTTTGAGTTGGTCTTGGTGTAGACCGGGTTGCATGTTTAACACTTAGGTGTTGTTTAGAGGGGATCCTAGGGTGGATATATAAAGAGGGTTGTTTAATTGTTATACTTGATTTGTTGTACTGCTCATACACTGTTTATTTGGAACTGGCTGATGATCCTACCAGTACATAGTGGTTGTTACTGATATTGCACTTGTTTTTTTTTGTGAGTACAGGCGATCTTCCAGCGGTTGACACATGACCTCACTTGTAGTCCCTGCGCTTCCAGACGTCAAGGGTGAGCTGCTTCAGTTGAGCTGCCTTGATTTCTATCTTTATGAAGTTGTAGCCCACTTGTTTTGGGCTTAGACTATTTATTTTGTTGGGGTTTCATCCCCGTACTCTAGTTTTGGTAGTATTTTGGTACGTTGACTTTCAGATTCTAGGGGGGATTTTCTGCAGGATTATTATAATAGAGTTGTTTTATTGATATTGATTGTTAGTTTACTTTTTAAACATTGGTTTTGAGCTGTTAGAAATGTTAAGTTTGGGGAAGTGATGGTTTGCTTACTCGGGGGTTGGGTGAGTGCCACTCATGGTGGTCTGGAACGTGAAAAAAATGGTATCAGAGACCTAGGTTCATTGATATCATCGTACCAAAATGGATCTAGTACAATCTTGCGGAATGGTACAGAGACGTCTGTACTTGTCCTCGGGAGGCTATAGGACTTTAGGAAAAACTCTCTTTTTTCTTCCTTCGTGCTATAACTTGATTCCAATTTGTATCTGGTGATAGAAATTGGTATCTGACTCATTCACTCTTCTATCCATAGATGGTTAATACTAGGAGCAACGAAGCTAGAGCAGCGGTCTGAGCAGCGAGCCCGGCTGTCCATGGTAGAGGTAGAAGAAGGGGCAGAGGACGAGGTAGAGCCACACCTACCAGGGGTGGAGCTCAAGATGTTGCAGGAGTACAAGAAGAAACCTCTTCCCCACCTCAAGAAAAGGTTGTCAAAGAAGTGGAGGTTGTTGTTGAGAATGGTGAGGCACAGGCGGAGGTAGCACCGGCTGGAGGTGCAGGCCTTCCCCCTTTGACGCCCGAGGCATTTCAGCAGGCTTGGAACTTCTTGAGTGGTTTGGTTGGTGCCGGAGCCACCCCCGTGGGTGTTGCAAATCAGGCTCTGGGCACTCAGCCAGCGGTCACTACAACTCCTAGGATGGATAAAGCTTCAGGCATCGGTGATTTCTTCAGGCCAATGCTTGGTCCAGTAATAACAGGAAATAAACATGAGATGCTGACCAAATTTCTCAAGCTCAAACCTTCTACGTTTCAGGGTACTGATAGGGAAGATGCTTATGAGTTCATCTTGGATTGCTTTGAAAGGTTGCACAAGTTGGGTATCGTACGTCAACATGGGGTTAAGTTCATCACATTTCAGCTACAGGGTGACGCTAAGCAATAGTGGAGGTCTCAGGTAGAGTGCAGACCATCGACATTGCCTTCCTTGACTTGGGAGGAGTTCCATGCTCTCTTCTTAGAGAAATATGTACCTCGTACTTTGAGAGACAGGAAGAAGGATGACTTCTTGCATTCGGAACAGGGAAGCATGTCAGTCTCTGTTTATGAGGCTAAGTTCCATTCTTTGTCTCATTACGCTACTCAGTTGTTGGGTTCAGAGGAGGAGAGGGTCCAATTGTTTGTGAAGGGCCTGAACACTGAACTACAGGTACTGTCCGTGCACATGACTTCTTCAAGTAAGGGCTTTAATGCAGTGATGGCTTATGTTAAGAAATTAGAAGGGGTCAAGCAAGTGGGGCACGCTAAGGCATTAGCCAAGAAGCCCCAGAATGAGGGAAATTATGGTGGTTCGTACTCCAGTGGCAAGAATCAGCAGGTATACTTAGCCCATCTTATTCAGTCAGCTCTGCCAGCTCTGCCGCCAACTGCTACGGGTAGTCGTCAGAGAGCTAATCAGCATCTTCCAGCTCCTAAAGGTCAGGGAGCTTCTTACACATCTGCCAGCAGGCCTACACTGTATCGTGGTTGCTTCTATTGTGGTGATTTGGGCCATTTTAGAGGGAGTTCCCACTCAGGCAGATCGGTAATCAGGTTTAGTAGTAGTCTAAAGTTGTGGTCCTGGCAGCTAGAGATGGTAATGCTAGAGGTCATCCACAAGGTGGGTGAGGTAACTCTCAGGGAGATAGGGGAACGGTGGTGCAGGCAGGGGCGGGGCATAGACAATAAGGTAAGTAGCTTGGATTGATGATCGGGCTTAGTGTTACACATTCCGAGGGAGGTTAGAGGCTGAGGCATCAAACGCAGTGATCACGGGTACAATTCTAGTCTGTGATAGGATGGCTTCTGTGTTTTTTGACCCAGGTTCTACTTATTCTTCTGTGTCTGTGAAGTTTGCTTCGGGTTTGGACTTAATGTGTGATACCTTTGATTCCCCTATCCATGTTTCTACCCCAGTTGGAGAGTTTGTGATTGTGACTCACGTGTATAGTGATTGCTCTGTTGTGTTTGTAGGGTTGCATAGTTGGGTAGATTTGGTAATTCTGGACATGGTTGACTTCGATGTCATTTTGGGCATGACTTGTCTATCCCCTTATCATGTTGTGTTAAATTGTAACACCAAGACTGTGGCTCTAGAGATTCCGGGTAAGGATAGGCTAGAGTGGGAGGATGTTTATAGACCTAAACCGGTCCAGATTATATCGTTTGTTTGGGCTAGGAAGCTAGTGGGAAGAAGGTGTTTAGCCTTTTGGCTCAACTCTGAGATGATAGTGTGAAGTCCCCATCTATTGAGTCAGTTCCAGTTGTTTCAAAGTTTTGAGAGGTATTCCCAGTGGATTTTCCTGGTATGCCTCTGGACAGGGATATCGACTTTCGTATTGACCTGGAGATGGGCACTCGCCCAAATTCGATTCCTCCATATCGAATGGCTCCGGAAGAGTTAGAGGAACTTAAGACTCAGCTTCAGGAACTCCTACATAAGGGATTTATCCATTCCAGTGCTTCACCTTGTGGTGCTACGGTATTGTTTGTAAAGAAGAAGGATAGTAGTATGCTGATGTGCATAGATTACAGGCAGTTGAACAAGGTTACCTTCCGGAATAAGTACCCTTTACCCCGTATCGATGATCTATTTGACCAGTTACAGGGTGCGTCAGTGTTTTCATAAATTAACTTGAGGTCAGGGTTTCATTAGTTGAAAATTAGTCCGGAGGATATTCCTAAGACTTCTTTTCAGACTCGGTACAGGCATTATGAGTTCTTAGTGATGTCGTTTGGGTTGACTAATGCGCTGGCAACATTTATAAGCTTAATAAATGGGGTAGTTAAGTCATATTTGGATTCTTTTGTCATTGTTTTTATTGATGATATTTTGATCTACTCCAAGAGTAGGGAGGAGCATATTGAACATCTACGGGTTGTGTTAGAGATATTGAGATATCAAAAGCTTTATGCGAAGTTCTACGAGTGTGAATTTTGGTTGACTTCAGTTGCATTCTTGGGGCATGTAGTTTCATAAAAGGGGGTGATGGTAGATCCCCAGAAAATTGAGGCAGTCAAGAGTTGGGTCCGGCCTAGCTCTGTGACTGAGGTGAGGAGTTTTGTTGGGCTCGCAGGTTATTACCGGAGGTTTATCAAAGATCTTGCATCTATTTCTACTCCCTTGACAAGGCTAACTCAGAAAGAGGTACCATTTGTGTGGTCCGACAAGTGTGAGGAGAGATTCCAAAATCTCAAGACACTTCTGACCACGGCTCATATTATGTCCTTGTTGTTTGAAAGTAAAGTCTTTATTATTTACTGTGATTCTTAACGTTCAGGTTTGGGTGCTATGTTGATGAAGGATAGGAATGTAATAGCATACGCTAATAGGCAGTTGAAGGTTCACGAGAGAAACTATCCAACTCACGATTTAGAGTTAGCAGTAGTGGTGTTTGCACTCAAGATTTGGAGACACTATCTCTATGGTGTCAAGTGTGAGGTGTTCACTGATCATCACAGTCTGCAGCATGTTTTCACTCAGAAGGACTTGAATCTAAGGCAAATAAGGTGGATGGAGTTGTTGAAGGACTATGATATGATTATTCAGTACCATCCGGGTAAGGCTAATGTGGTGGCAGACGCATTGAGACGGAAGACAATTAGCATGGGCAGTTTGGCTTACTTGGGGGTGTCTAAATGACCACTAGTAAGGGAAATTCAGGCATTGGAGTCTAAGTTCATGCACTTGGGTATTTCAGAACGAGGTGGGATATTGGCCAGTGTTGAGGTTAAAGACACTTTCATGGAGGATATAAAGGCCAAGCAGTTTTAGGATCTGCAACTGAATAAGCTACGAGGTAAGGTAATATCTGGGGAGTCTAGGGATGCCACGTTGGATGTTGGCGGGGTATTAAATTTCAGGGGGAGGATTTGTGTTCCTCGGGTTGATGATATAATACCAAATATTTTGGCAGAGGCTCATGGGTCGCTGTATGCAATTCATCCAGGTGTAACTAAAATGTACAGAAATTTGAGACAACTTTACTGGTGGCCTAGGATGAAGAGGGACATAGTTGATTTTGTGTCCAAGTGTCAGAATTTCCAGAAGGTAAAGTATGAGCACCAGAGACCTGCAGGACTACTTCAGAGAATGCCCATTCTAGAGTGGAAGTGGGAGAGAATAGCCATGGATTTCGTGGTGGGTCTTTCCAAGACTTTGGGGA
This sequence comes from Jaltomata sinuosa, assembly GCA_003996215.1. Classification (NCBI taxonomy): domain Eukaryota; kingdom Viridiplantae; phylum Streptophyta; class Magnoliopsida; order Solanales; family Solanaceae; genus Jaltomata; species Jaltomata sinuosa. The sequence goes on along the minus strand of QJPP01002519.1, from coordinate 280,599 downwards.
AGTATGACTCAATTTGGGTCATTGTTGACAGACTGACCAAGGCAGTTTTATATTATTCCGGTCAGGGTAGACTACAATTCGCAGCAATTGGCTAAGATCTACGTGAAGGAGATTATGAGATTGCATGGAGTACCACTGTCCATCATTTTAGACAGGGGTACACAGTTCACCTCTAAGATCTGGGGTAAGTTGCATGAAGAGTTGGGTACACAACTCACTTTTAGTACATCCTTCCATCCTCAGACTGATGGTCGGTCGGAGAGGATGATCCAGGTATTGGAGGACATGCTGAGAGTATGAGTGATTGACTTTAGGGGTCATTGGGACCAGTTCCTACCATTGTGCAAATTCACGTACAACAATAACTACTACTCCAATTTTGACATAGCACCATTCGAGGCATTGTATGAGAGAGGTTGTAGATCACTGATTGGGTGGTTTGAGAAAGGCGATGTAAAGACGTTGGGCGTAGACTTTGTAAGGGAGGTGCAAGAAAAGGTAAGAGGCATTTAGACTAAGTTACTAGCTGCCCAAAGCAGGCAGAAGGAATATGCGTATCGCAAGGTCTAGGACATAGAATTTCAGGTTGGTGAACATGTATTATTGAAAGTGTCACAAATGAAGGGAGTTATGCATTTAGATAAGAAGGGCAAGATCATCCCTTGATTCATCGGTCCGTTTGAAGTTCTTGAAATTGTGGGACCAGTGGCTTACAAGTTAGCACTGCCGCCTAGGTTATTGAGAGTCCATCTGGTATTCTATGTATCCATGCTAAAGCAATACCATGGGGATAGGGACTATATCATCAAGTGGGATCAGGTGTTTTTTGATAAGGATCTTCGCTATGAAGAGGAACCGGTTTTGATTCTTTATCAGGATGCCCAAAAATTGAGGACAAAGGTAATTAGTATGGTAAAGGTTCAATGGAAGCATCGTTCAGTTAAGGAGGCCACTTGGGAAACTTAGAGGGACATGCGAGACAAGTACCCTCACTTGTTTGAGGATTCAGGTACTACACTTTCTTTCTTTGTTTTTCTGTAATTTTGGGTTTGATCATTCGGGGATGAACTATGGGTAAATTGGTATCTATTGTAACTAACGAGTTTGTCATTACGGGTAAACTTTTCGTGCTAAGTTTTGAGTTAGAAAACTTTCGGGTTTGGGAGTTGAAAATTCTGGGCTAGGCTAGTCTCGGCCGATTTAGAAGCGAGGTGTGGTCTAGGTCAATACAGGTAAGGATTTGAAAGGGAGTATTGATTTGAGCTAGTTTTCCATTTAGCCAAGGCATAAAAAAGTTCAGGGGGCTTTTCGAAATTGACTTCGGGTAAGTAGAACTCCCAAAATTGAGGTTGACACAAAGGGGTTATTTCGGAATGTTGGGAAAATAAGTGTGTTGTAAAATGGACCAATTTTGGGGACTTTATGATGTTCTATTCCGTGTTAACCACCACGGCGGTTGACACTCCGCCATAGCAACCTCCGGTATAGCGTAGAAAATACCGCTATAGCGGAAGTCAATGACAGTCAGCCTTCGCTATAGTGGATAATTCCGCTATGGTGGTACCGCTATAGTATAGCAGAATGCTATAGCAAGCTCGATGGGATTTAATGCAGAAACATTCCCCAAAATATTCAGTTTTCACAAATACGTTTGGGAGAAGGGCTAGGGCGATTCCAAGCGATTTTCCTCCATTTTTCATTGTTTTTCTTCTCTAAGGTAAGGTTTGTACTCTCCATGCTCTGTACTACTTTCCCTATGCTATAAAATTTCTAGGGGTAGACTTGGGGAAATATTGGGAATGACTTAGGGATGGTAGAATCCGGGGAAGGAGAGGGATTCTAGGTGTGAAAGTCCTTGGGTATGGTTAAAAGTACTGTATTATGATCATGTGACTTTAATTCTATAATTATATCCATGAAAAATAGTAGAACTAGGAGAATTAATGGTGGAAAAACCCGGGAAAAGGGTGGGATGATGATGGTTAGCCTGGGGTTTGGGATTTGGCGTAATTCGGATAATGTATAGGCTATGTTTATTAATTTAGTACTTGTATATTGTTTTAGACCAAGAACAAGCAAGAATTTCGGAGAACGGGAAAGCTCGGGTTGAGTAGAGCTTTGGATCATTTTGAGGTAAGTGATGGTTATTGATTCATGTATACCTTGTATGTTTGTATACTCTTATCTAAGTAATTGTATGATGTTTGAATTGCTCAGGAAATGATTTAATAATGTCTAATGGTCCTGTTTAATAGTCTGGTGAATTGAACTGTGTATTTTGCTTGATTGGTTTACAAGTTGATTGTTCATTGTTTGTGACTGTGGATTGGTTGACAATCGGTTGGCTCGGGTACCATGCCTGGTATGGGATATACTAACGGTTGGCTTAGGTACCACACTTGCTACGGGAAATACTAACTGGTTTGCTCGAGTACCACGCCTGGTACGGGTTTACTTTATTGCATTGTGCATTGAATTATGGGTCCCTTAAGTGGATCGGGTTGAGTTATTGAAATGTGATAATTGTTTATGGTCCTTTAGAGGCCGGGTTATTGTTATATCTGATTTTGAGTTGGTCTTGGTGTAGACCAGGTTGCATGTTTAACACTTAGATGTTGTTTAGAGGGTATCCCAGGGTGGGTCCGGGATATATAAAGAGGGTTGTTTAATTGTTATACTTGATTTGTTGTACTACTCATACACTGTTTATTTGGAACTGGCTGATGATCCTACCAGTACATGGTGGTTGTGTACTGATACTGCACTTATTTTTCTTTTGTGAGTACAGGCGATCTTTTAGCGGTTGACACGCGACCTCACTTGTAGTCCCAGCGCTTCCAGACGTCAAGGGTGAGATGCTTCGGTCGAGCTGCCTTGATTTCTATCTTTTTGAAGTTGTAGCCCAACTGTTTCAGGCTTAGACTATTTCTTTTGTTGGGGTTGCATCCCCGTACTCTAGTTTTTGTAGTGTTTTAGTACATTGACTTTCAGATTATTGGGGGAATTTTCCGCAGGGTTATTATAATAGAGTTATTTTATTGATATTGCTTGCTAGTTTACTTTTTGCATATTGGTTTTGAGCAGTTAGAATGGTTAAGTTTGGGGAAGTGATGGTTCGCTCACCTGGGGGTTGGGTAAGTGCCACTCACGGCTGTCTGGGTTGTGACACCTAACTTGTTCCCTTAAGTCCTTTATGCCTTTAACGCAAGAGTTGTAGAGCATCTAATAGATAAAAAAACAATCTGGTAGCAACAACTCTTGCCCATGGGGCCTAACTTATTCTCTTAAATCCTTTGTTTTCCTGTAAGGCAAAAGTTGTAGAGCATCTAATATATAAAAACACAATATGGTAGCATCAACTCTTGCCCATGGGGCGTAACTTATTTTCTTAAGTCCTTTGTGACTTTAAGGCAAGAGTTGTAGAGCATCTAATAGATAAAAAAATAATCAGGTAGCATCAACTCTTGCCCATGGGGCCTAACTTGTTCTCTTAAGTCCTTTGTGCCTTTAACACAAGAGTTGTAGAGCATCTAATAGATGAAAAAACAATCTAGTAGCAACAACTTTTGCCTATGGGGCCTAACTTGTTCTCTTACAAAGTTATAATTTTTGATGTATTAAGTGGCTTGTTTTCTGCAGAAAGGATACCAACTTTTTGAGTTTGAACATTGGTTTGCTGCAAAAGGTGCTTGGGGTGGAGATCTAAACTATAAAACTGTTATTAGGTCATTTTTGACCGAGTTTCAGATGATGACATTAAACCGGGGAGTATTTGATAACTTCATGAAACTTGATGACATAAATATTTATTAGAATTTTCTACATTGCTTACTACTTTCGCAAATTTCTTGCGATGATGATAGGTTAATTAGATTTGGAGTTTTTAATCGTGAATGCACCTTTAATTCTGAGGGGTTTCAGTTAATAACTAGGTTAGCTATTTGTGCGGGTGATTTTTGTGTTGTATCTAACATGCCAAATCACCTTTTAAACCGTTAATTCCCAAATAATCATGCAATCACATTGTGTGAGTTGCATGCATTTATCAATATGGATTCAACCATCCGTGGATCAAGTTTTTTTGAAGCGACAGTGATGTTGTAAAGATTTTTGAACTATACATAGTTGAAAGAGTTTTGCTAGGTCGTTCTGAAGATTATGTGGTTAGCAATTCTTTGATGAAGATCATTGATAACGATGAATTTCATTATTCTTACCCTTCGGGTTCTTTGGGATTTAGTTGGTTGATTGATTCATTGAGAAACTCGTTGCAGCTAGTTAAATTAGAATCAGAAAATCAACATCTTATTTCTTATATGGCTTCCCTTTTGTGTTGAACGTGTGGGAATTAGAATTATTCCCTATATTTTTAGAGTATGCAGAATCAAAATCTCGAACGTTCCCAAGGATGTTATGTTGGTGCAATCTGAGTCAACCTGCTTACATAACTCTCGTGGAGGAATATTTTCATGCATTTTCGATATTTTTCTGATCTTGTGTCCTTTATTTGATCTAATATTTTTGGAATGAACTTTTTCCTATTTCTGTTTGAAAAATAAGCACTTTAAGTCATTTAAGTTGGAGCCATTTGTTGCTACTGATGAAGAAATATAGTGCCTTCCAGTGGATTTGCAATTCTCAAGCGATGTTTCTTCTACTTCTTCGGGATACTTACCTTGCAGCTTGATTAATATTATTGTTGATGTAAGTTTCTGATAAAAACTAACTTGAAATATGTGCTAGACCCTTTATATTTCAATGAATATCTCTCCTGATTTATGTATTTGGATAGTTGATATAAGTTGACAATTTTTATTCACCTGTTTGCTGAATGAACTTTCTCAAAGATAGAAAGTTATGACATTAATTCAACAGTTAGAAGATGACAAATTTTGTATGCAATTAATGTTCTAACTCTAATTTACTTTTGAGTAATCTTTCATTTTCTTCTGTAATGTTGATGCAAAGGGTAACAACTTTCTTTAAGAAGTAGTTACATATTGATTTACATGGGGTTGTGAGCCATATCATGGTAAATTTTATATTAAATTTCATAATCAATAGTTATACCATTGTTTAATCATTCATTGACTTGCTTGTATTGTTGTGATATTATTTCATTTTTGTGAAATAGTCTCTAGAGTCCAAGTCCAATGATGTTATGCAGCTTCTTCAAACGTTGAATAAAACTTTTGATGGCTGTGGAGTTGTTATTAAAGATTATGGAAGTAATAAGGCATCTACTAACATGGCAGAAATAGACGTGGGTATTCTAGGATGGAGATGTGGATGTTGCACAAGGTGACCAAGGGCATACTAATGAAGTCACCTTTGAAACTTCTTCACAGATTCTTGCCAAACTTAAAAGTGGAGAGATCGATTTTTCAATACCTCCATCACTTGTTGAAAGTCTATATAACAAGGAAGTATGGTTTACTACAACTGACTTTGTTTTCTATACCAAGCTTTCCAATCTCTATAAGGAGTTTGTCACAAATGACAAATATTTTTCTGTCATCCCTAAAAAAAACAAGAATTAGAGGAGTATATTAGAGGATTTATTTGCGATGCAAATATAGCGTGGCACAAGGTTGATCACGTATTGTTTCCAATTTATGTCCCGAGAGGAGCTGCTGGAATGGGACACTGGATTTTGGGAATATTTACCTTTAGTCACTGGTGTATTTATATCTATAACTCCATTCGTGGAACTCATCATCGTGAAACAATTACTAAGAATATGGTGTTGCATTATGAAATATTGATACCATGCTTTTTGTACAGGGCTAATTTTTATGTTGAGAAGGGCATTGACAAATCTGATTGTGGTGATTTGCAGATTAATTTGGTTGATGAACTGCCACAACAAATTAATTGGTATCTTTTTCTATATATTTTTTGAATCTTCATTTTGCTTCACTTTTTTTAACTGCTTTCCATTTCAAGTCATGTATAATATGCTGCTTCTTCTTCTTTTTTAACAGTGATTGTGGAGCATATGTTGTCGCTTTTGCTGAATACTTCATTCATGGTAATAAAATTCCAAAAAAAATTGGCATTGATGTAGTTCACATGAGATATGGAGCTCTATTGTGGGATTATGAAAGAAAAAAACAACAGGCTGGTGCAACGAGTGAGACTCCAAAAAAGGTTGGCAAATTTTCTTCAAAAAGAGGAAGATGGAATGTGTGTAATGACCCTTTCGGTCATCCCTGCATTTATACTTTTCTTTTACTATGAGAGCTTGCTTGTAGCGGCCTCAAGTCATTTATGTCTTGCCAAAATTGGTGGTTCGGTGCCCTGGCCATTCGTTTGGTTGTTATGGTCATTTCCCTGTTTTAGATCTTTAACTTAGGAATTCATTGACTTTAGTCAACATTCTTAGCTAATATGCTCAGAATCAAATTCTGACAATTTTGTTAGCTTTGGAACATGGATTTTTGGTCTAGTTGGATCTTTAGTCGAGGCCTGAGAACTTCTGATGTTGGTTTTGTGTTGCTTTTTCTGTTTTCAGGCCATTTGGAGTTGAAAGTATGACTTGGGTCATCTTTCGATAATCAGAGCATCAGATTCAAAATTCAACGAATCTATTAGCTTCATAATGTTGAGTTTGGGTTAGGTAGGTGGTTGGTTCAGGTCCCGAATGAGCTGAGCTCATTTCGGGTGTTTGGTTGACTTTAGTTAGTGTTGACTTGGGTCAACATTCCTCTGAAATGACTTTGTATGGAAGTTTCATCAATTTTGATGGGTCCAGAATGTCATTTTCACTCTAATAGCATCATTGGTTTTTGAGTATCAAGTTTCGATTGTGCTCGAAATGCCCCGTGAAAGTTTTGAGATCAGCTGGTTGCTGCAACTGTCGGCCTTCAGCGCAATGGCTCCCAGGTAGCGCGACGACGCTAGCCATGTTGCCTGCCTACAGCGCGATAGCGCCTCAGTTATTGTCGCTCGTCTGTGCAATGGTGCCCATTTGGCGCGATGGAGCCTCAGCGCCTGGCCTGCCTCCAGCGTTATAGAGCTCCTCCAGCACCGATGGCGTTGACCTGTATCCATCCCCTATAAATCCTTTCTCCTTCATTTTCAGCTCTTATTTCTTATATTTCCCAACTCCAATCATATTATCTCTCTCAACTAAAATGCTCCAAACAGTTCCTAGTATTGGGGAATTCATTTAGTTGATGAATTTTGTCTCTTCCTTGTCGTTTGGTAAGTCCTCTTCTTCCCCAAAGTTGTTCCTCTCCTTCTTTTCAAGCCTCCATTGATGAGTTTGCTAAAAGCTTATGTTTTTTGGTTGAAGCTGCCCGTTTGGTTCCTTTTCGTTCGTGCATTCGACGATTTCCCTCCGTTAGCTTGCTTCCCTCTTCGTGGTAAGTAGTCCTTGCTTAATTTTTGGTTTTTATTCTTTGATTTTCCCTCTATAATTCGTGATTTGAGCAGGATGTTTTGTGCCCTTTTCCTTTGCCAAATTTGCTCGTATTTAGGGCATGCACTCTCGGGAGTAGTATGTTTATCATGGTCCTTTTCATTTCTGATTTCAGGTTGTGGGCCCTGTGGGCCTGCTTTTGACCCGAATTTTGACCCATCTATTATTATAGTAATATGGGTATCATTAGACTTATTTTGATGTGTAGTTCATGTTCCTAATAGTTTGATTTCCATTTGGAGCTTCTCGGAGTAGTTTGGGCTTGGACATTATCGTTCCAGCAACTTATCATCGGACGGCAGGTAGGTTACGATCAAACTCTTTTAAACTTTGCATATATAGGATATAATTGTACTAATTAGCATCCTTGGGTTGGGTTTATTAGCTTGGTACCCCAGACCTTGTCCGCTTCTTCATGCCCATCTTATTTTTCTTTCTCCGTTGATTATAGTACTCGTGGTAGATGATATTATCACTCTTGTGGTCCTGTGTGACCTTTTATTTGACTCTGGACCATGGATGGTGGGTTATTTGGGAATATTTGTGAATTCCGAACATCGATATTGTGACCTTAGGCTGGTTATCTGTGTTGTAGAGCAATTGGAGCATGTACAGGGATGAAAGGTTGATTGTGAGCCGTTTGGGCTATAGTTTGTGATTGAGCATGCCATTATCCTACATATAAAGAGATTTTTCACATGTTTTACTATGGTTTGGTTTCGGTTCTATGATTGACAATTTTCTAAAACTTGCATGGCCCCGAGGGTCTATTTTTGGTAAAAGTGGTTATAAAGGGTTTTGGAAATAATTTTCATGGATCTTCTTGGGGTAAGAAAGTTAATAGGTTGATTTTATTACTATTTTCAGACTACTACTAGACTCGGCGGGGCCGGAGTGCTAGACTTATTTTACTGTTGATAGGAGATGGTACTAGACTCGGTTAGGCCGAGCATTAGACTTGTTTTACCACTGTTTTAGACTCAGTTATGTTCGGGCACCCTTGTAGGGACTTTTGAGACTTATTTCACCGATTTAGACCAGGATAGACTCCGGGCATGCATTTTTGAGATTGGGTTACTAGTTTGGATTTGGATTCGCTCTGTACTATGACAGTAAGGTTATGAGAGTTAGTATGTGGTCGAGGACCTCCATGGACCTTGCCAATCTGGACTAGGGGCTACGTGCTGAGAGTGTCAGAGGAGGGATATATGGTGTAGTTGAGGTATACGGGCCGTGTCCTTCCATGGATCCTACCTGCTAGGCCATAGGCGCCGGATGGGTACATAAGGGGTTATTGTCCACCTGGGTTTCACTATTGCATCATACCATTCATTTGTATGAGATTCTACCCTTGTTTGTTGTTTGTTGAGTGTACGCTCTGGTAGTATGGGATGCTGGAGGGTTTGTCTTCACTTGTATGCATTCTTTGGGGGTATGGGCTCCCATAAGGACTCTAGGTAGACTTATTATTATCCTATCACATCTCTGGTTCTGATTATGGTTATATTCGGTGTCTTATTTGAGGTTTCACATAAGGGAGTTTTGTAGTGTATGCTCTTGGTTCACTTCATGTTCTACTTGGATTATTGGCATGTTTTAGTAGTAGAATTGGGTTTCAAGCATGGCTAGGTTATTTGCTTCTCTCCTTGCCTTCTTTCACTTAAGGTTACCGATATACCGCTTATTTCTAAAACTCTCTATATATATGGTTATTGCGAGGATCCCAGGTGCGTTATTTCATTCTTTTACCTGTGTCTGTGATATATATTCTAGTAGCTAGCCAAGTATGTTTTTTCTTCTTGTATCCTTCTGTGCTAGCTTCATGTACCTATCTGTTGTTTCTGTGACTACTTGATACTTTTCTGCTATATTATTGCCTTTATATCTTATATACGCCCAGTCGGCCTATGATACCTTCTGGGTACCCGTTGCTTAGCAATTGGTGCTCATACTACACTCTGCATCTTCTAGTGCAGATCATAGTATGGGCCATCACCGCTGATTCATTGGAGACTCGTGCGGACTGATCTTTTGGACTATCCAAGGATGAGGGTGAGCTCTTGATGGTCGGGCTTAGCTTTTAGCTCATCCTTTGTATCTTGTACTCTTTTTTGTTATTCGAAGACAGATATGTAAATATTGTTTTGGATCCTTTTGTATTCTATTGATGTAGTTTCGGCTCTTATGCTATGATACCAGGTTTTGGGATTTGGTTTAGCTTCCGCTTATGCATTCCTGTTGCTTACTCTTTATCTTGTTTTTCCTTGCTTCTGCTTATCTTATGCTCCTTTTGCTTGCTTGTTAGATAGTAGCCCATTACTAATCATTTCAGGCTACATGATTGGTTCACCTACTGGAGGGTTGTAGGTGCTATCATGACCGAGAAATCGGGTTGTGACAGCTTAGTATCAAAGCCTAGGTTTCACCAGTGTCATCGGTATAGGAGCCAATGTCTAGTAAAGTCATGCGGATCAGGATGGAGACATCCATACTTAATCTCTGGGAGGCTATAGTTGCATCTTAGGAAGAATGGACCTTTTCTTTCTTCTATATCGTGCGTAGGATCCTTGAAGATTTCTTGAATGTCACTTGTTCTAGTTCACTCTTCCATGGATGGTTCATACAAGATCGTCGGTATCAGGCAGAGGAGAGCCTTCGACCCCTGCACTTCTGACTCTAGCTAGGGGCTGGGGAGGTCGCAGAGGTAGAGCTAAAGGATGTGCCCGAGCAACGGAACAAGTTAGATCTCCTAAGGTTGAGGCTGAGCCTGAGTATGAGCCCGAGTTTGTTCCCGAGCAGTAGTATGTGAACTAGGGGACATCTCAGGTACCACCAGCTCTAGTACCAGTGCCAGCACCAGTTTTTGTGCCAGCTTCAGCCCCTGCTCAGTCTTTAGGTATCCGGGGTTTGCTTCTATAGTTGTTGGGTATGATTGGGGATCATCCTGCTGGGGTAGCATAGACATCCGCTTAGGGGGAAGACCTAGCTGCACAGAGTTCAAGAGTGCAGCCTGCTATTCCGGTTCCCCATACTGAGGTTCTTCTGGTTCTATCTGTTGCACAGCCTCTTGCTCCTCTCCCAGCTATGACAGAGATGGAGCAGAAGGCATTGGGTAGATTTCTGAGATCGGCACATCCGAGGTTCGCTGGTACTTCTGGTCAAGATCCATATGATTTCATTACTACTTGTGTGGAGATGCTATACCATTTGGGTTTACTGGAGACTCACATAGTTGGGTATACTACTTATCAGTTAGAGGGCCTAGCTAAGCTATAGTGGAGGGACAAGGTTGATTGTAGACCATCTTCGTCTCTTCTGTTGTCTTGATCAGAGTTCTATGAGGCCTTTATGGCCAAGTTCTTGCCATAGAGCGATAGAGAGCATCGTAGGGAGTAGTTCACTAGACTTATGAAGGGTTCTATGACCGTATCAAAGTATGAGACTCGCTTCCACCATCTTGATTTATTTGTGGCTATGATCATGCCTACCAAGCCCAAAAGAGTTTGTAGGTTTGTTTAGGGATTGCGGACAGAGTTTAGAGAGCCATATGAGATATTAGTTGCTAATGGTCGATCATTCCAGGCTATTATAGACTATGCACGTACTATAAAGGATTTGCATCATCATAATTTTGGGGGCAGAGATAAGATGCCTTAATATCAGGGTAGCTACAGTGGTTCCCATCACAGTGGTAGAGGTTCAGGCCAGTAGGACCAAGGTTATCATCCACAACAGCACCAGGGTCAGTCTAGTTGACCGGTTAGGGCTTCACTTTAGTCTTCTCGTAGTTCTTAGCTTGAGCAGGGTCAGAGTAGCCAGCTTGGTCACCATGGTCAGTCTTCGATGGGTGCAGCTTCTGGGGCATTGGGTCGTGGTTGCCACATAGGTTCAGGTGGTCCATCTTGACAGGGTGAGCCATCAGGGCCTTACTATAAGTGTAGTGTTAGCGGTCACTATGCAAGAGAGTTTCCTCATCGGGGTAAGGCTTCCTATGAGTGTAGGGTTAGTGGTCATTATGCTAAAGATTTCCCCTAGCAAGAAATAGTGCAGCCAACTCAGCTCATTCGTGCAGTTCAACCACTGGCTAGAGCAGGTAGTGGTCAGGCTAGGGGTGGTGCCCCATAAGGTAGGATAGGTGGAAGGGATGGCGGTCAGTAAGGCAGTAGTTGTCGCCAGTTTTATACGATCCCTAGGAGACCATAGTCAGAGGCCTCTGATGCTGTAACCGCAGGTATGATTTTTATATGCCATCGCCCAACTTTTGCTTTATTTGATCCTGGATCTACTTGCTCATATTTTTCTACCTACTGTTTGCCTTTTTTGGGGTTGGCTAGTGAGCCATTATCTGTGCCTATATATGTTTTGACCCTAGTAGGAGATTCTTTAGTAGTGGATCGGATTGTGAGATCTTGTATGATTTCTGATGGAGATATTGAGATAGGGGGAGATTTGATAATTCTTTATATGTTAGACTTTGATGTGATTCTGGGCATGGACTGGTTATCCCCTCACCGTGTGGTTTTGGATTGCTATGCCAAGACCGTTACCATAGTCGTGCCCGGCGTATCCCCGATTGTATGGCAGGGTTCTATCAGCCATGCACCATCTGGGATCATCTCTTGTCTTCGAGCTAGGAAGTTGATTTCTCACAGGTGTTTTGCTTATTTAGCATATATCCAAGATGTTAGTGCCAACCCTTCTTCCCCTGAGTCGGTTCCTATGGTTAGAGATTTCCTAGATATGTTCCCTACCAACCTACCAGGCTTCCCACCTAAGAGAGATATCGACTTTGCTATTGAGTTAGAGCCGAGCACCAGGCCCATTTCTATTTCTCATTACTGTATGGCTCCAGCTAAGTTGAGGGAGCTTAAGGAGAAACTCCAGGACTTGTTAGCTAAGGGTTTTATTAGGCTGAGTGTGTCGCCTTGGGGTGCTCTTGTTCTGTTTATGAAGAAGAAGGATGGGTCGATGCAGATGTGTATTAATTATCGGCAGATGAATAGGGTGACTATGAGGAATGGGTATCCAATGTCGCACATAGATGATTTGTTTGATCAGGTTCAAGGTTCAGCCATGTTTTCGAAGATAGATTTGACGTCAAGCTACCACCAGTTGAGGATTAGGGTGAAGGACATCCCTAAGACAGCATTCAGGACACGGTATGGCCACTATGAGTTCCTGGTGATGTATTGTGGGTTTCGTAATTCCCCCATAGCTTTCATGGATCTGATGCATAGGGTGCTTAGCCTATACTTGGACTCATTTGTGATAGTTTTCATAGATGACATCTTGATATACTTGCCGAGTAGAGATGAGCATGAGCAGCACTTGAGGGTTATACTCCAGACTTTGAGAGATCATTGGTTTTTTGCCAAGTTCTCAAAGTGCGAGTTTTGGCTTGGGTTTGTTTCATTCCTAGGATAGGTGGTGTCTAAGGATGGGATTAGAGTGGACCTGGCTAAGATTTGAGCAATTCGTGATTGGCTGAGACCTACTATTCCTACATAGATTCGCAGCTTTTTTGGGTTAGTAGGGTACTATCGGAGGTTCATTGAGGGGTTTTCTTCTATCGAAGCACCTTTGACTAGGCTGACTAGGAAGGATGTCCCATTTCAGTGGTCAGATCAGTGCGAGGATAGCTTTCAGAGGCTTAAGGCCTTATTGACTTTAGCTCCTATGTTGACTTTTCCAATTGAGGGTCAGAATTTCTCGGTATGTTATGATGCTTCAGGGGTTGGTCTTTGTTGTGTGTTGATGCAGCAGGGTCATGTGATGATGCAGCAGGGTCATGTGATAGCATATGCGTTGATGCAGCTAAAGGTTCACGAGCGCAACTACCCCACTCATGACTTGGAGTTATGGGCGGTAGTTTTTGCACTCAAGATCTAGAGTCACTACTTATATGGGGTTTACTGTGAGATATTCACCGTTCATTGTAGTCTTTAGTACATCACGAGTCAGCGAGAGCTGAACTTGAGGCAGATGAGATGGATTGAGTTGTTGAAGGACTATGATTTCCCTATTTTGTATCGTCCAGGCAAGGCAAATGTGGTAGCGGATGCCTTGAGTCGAAAGGCAGTGAGTATGGGTATCCTAGCTTCACTTTCAGTTTTGGAGTGACCATTGTCCTTGGACATCCACTCCTTGGCTAACCATTTGGTTAGGCTTGACTTGTCGAATCCTAGAAGAGTTCTCACCAATATTAAGGTCCGTTCTACCTTGGTTGATCAGATTCAGAGCCGTCAGTTTGAGGATCAACGATTGTGTGACCTTTGTGATAAGGATTTTTGGGGTAAGGCCAGCCGGGCTACTCTAGATTCAGATGGGGTTCTGAGGTTTGATAGTCATCTTTGTGTTCCGAGAGTTGGGGATCTGATTTAGTTGATTCTTCAAGAAGCTTATTATTCTAGATATTCTATCCATTCTGGCACAGCCAAGATGTATAGAGATTTGAGACAGCTTTACTAGTGGAGTGGTATGAAGCAGGATGTGGTGGAGTTTGTATATGAGTGCTTGAACTGTCAGCAGGTGAAGTACGAGCACATGAGACCTGGTAGATTGATGCAGCGACTTCCCATTCCTGAGTGGAAGTGGAAAGGGATCACTGTGACTTCGTAGTTGGATTGCCTCATACTTCTAGGGGTTTTGACTTTATTTGGGTGATTATGGATTGGCTGACTAAGTCAGCACACTTCTTGCCAGTTCAAACTACTTACGGTGCAGAGAGTTTAGCTCAAATTTACCTTCGTGAGATTGTTTGGTTACACAGGGTCCCAGCTTCTTTCATTTCAGACTGTGGTACTCAGTTCACATCTCAGTTCTGGAGGGTTGTTCAGCGTGATTTGGGTAAAAAGTTTTAGTTTAGTACCACATTCCACCCTCAGATAGATGGACAGTCCGAGAGGACTATTCAGGTCCTGGAATACATTCTTCGGGATTGTGTTCTGACTTTGGAGGTTCTTGGGATCAGTTTGTGCCTTTAGCCGAGTTTGCTTATAATAATAGTTTCCATTCGAGCATTGGCATGACACCTTTCGAGGCTTTATATGATAAGCATTATAGATTTCCGATTGGTTAGTTTTATGGTTTGGAGCCTAGGCTACAGAGTATATATTTTTGGTTCGTGAGTCCTTAGACAAAGTCTGAGTGATTCAGGACAGACTACCGGCAGCCCAGAGTATGCAAAAGAGCTATGATGATCATAGACTTTGTACCTTAGTGTTTAGTGTTGGTGACTTGGTTTTCCTCCGTGTATCACCCATGAAGGGCTTGATGAGATTTGGTAGGCGAGGCAAGCTTAGCCCCGGGAATGTTGGGCCATTTGAGATTGTTCAGAGGGTTAGTAGTGTTGCCTATCAGTTCGCTTTGCCTCCGATATTTTCTGCTATGCACCCAGTTTTCCATGTATCGATATTGTGATGGTATGTTCAAGATGATTCTCATATGTTGCAATGGGACACGATTCAGTTAGATGAGAGTTTGGCCTTTGCTGAGAAGGCGGTGGCTATTTTGGCCAGAGATGTTAGAAGGTTGAGATCTAGGGAAATTCTGGTTGTGAAAGTTCAATGGAGGCACCGTCTAGTTAAGGAGACTACCTGGGATACCGAGGGATATATGCGGGCTCAGTATCCGCAGTTGTTTGAGCCTTTAGGTACTTCCTTGTTCTTGACTTTCGAGGATGAAAGTCCTTTTTAGTAGTGGATGATGTAATGACCCTTTCGGTTATCCCCACATTTATGCTTTTCTTATACTATTAGAGCTTGCGTGTAGCGGCCTCAAGTCATTTCTGGCTTGTCAAGATTGTTGGTTCAGTGCTCTAGCCGTTCATTTGTTTGTTATGGTTGTTTCCCTATTTTAGAGCTTTAACTTAGAAATTTGTTGACTTTAGTCAACATTCTTAGCTAACGTGCTAGGAATCAAATTCTGACAGTTCCATTAGCTCCAGAACATGGAGTTTGGTTGGACATTTAGTCGAGGCCTGAGAACTTTCGGTAAGGGTTTTTTTGTCGCTTTTTTTGTTTTTAAGCCATTTGGAGATGGAAATGTGACTTGGGTCAGCTTTTGATGATTGGAGCATCAGATTCAAAATCTGACGATTCCATCAGCTCCAGAATGTTGAGTTTGGGTTAGGTAGGTGGTTAGTTCGAGTACGGAGTGAGCCAGGCTCATTTCGGGTGTTTGGTTGACTTTAGTTAGTGTTGACTTGGGTCAACATTCCTCTGAAATGACCTCGTATGGAAGTTTCATCAATTCCGTTGGGTTCGAAATGTTGTTTCCACTCTAATAGCATTATTAGTTTTTGAGTATCGTGTTCCAATTATTCCCGGAATGCCCCGTGGAAGTTTTTAGCTCAGTTGGTTGCTGCAACTGTCAGCCTTCAACATAATGGCACCCAGGAAGCGTGATGGCGCTAACCATGCTGCCTTCCTAGAGCATGATAGCGCCTCAGCACCTGCCGCTCATCTATGCGATGACGCCCATTTGGCGCGATGGCGCCTCAGCTCCTGTCCTGCCTCCAGCGCTATAGTGCTCCTCCAGCACCGATGGCGCTGACCTGCGTCCAGCCCCTATAAATCCTTTTGCCTTCATCTTTCAGCTCTTATTTCTTATATTTCCTAACTCTAAACACATTATCTCTCTCAACCAAATTTCTCCCAACAGTTCCTAGTCTTGGGGAATTCATTTGGTTGACGAATTTTGTCGCTCCCTTATCATTTGGTAAGTTCTCTTCTTCCCCAAATTTTCTCTTCTCCTTCTTTTCAAGCCTCCATTGATGAGTTTTCTAAAAGATTGAGTTTCTTGGTTGAAGTTGCCCGTTTGGTTCTTTTTTTTTCGTGAATTCAAGGATTTCTCTCCGTTAGCTTGCTTCCCTCTTCGTGGTAAGTAGTTCTTGCTTAATTTTTGGTTTTTATTCTTCGATTTTCCCTCTTTAATTCATGATTTGAGCGGGATGTTTGATGCCCTTTTCCTTGGCCAAATTCGCTCAAATATGGGGCATGCACTCTCGGAAGTAGTATGTTCATCATGCTCCTTTTCATTTTTGATTTTGGGTTGTGCGCCCCACAGGCCCGCTTTTGACTTGGATCTCGACTCGGCTATTATCATAGAAATATGGGTATCGTTGGTCTTATTTTGATGTATAGTTCATGTTCTTAATAGTTTGATTTCTATTTGGAGCTTCTCGGAGAGGTTCGGGCTTGGACATTATCGTTCCAGCATCTTATAATTGGATGACAGGTAGGTTACAGTCTAACTTTTCTAAACTTCGCATATATAGGATATAATTGTACTAATTAGCATCCTTGGGTTGGGTTTATTAGCTTGGTACCCCTGACCTTGTCTGCTTCTTCATGCCCATCTTATTTTGCTTTCTCTCATGATTGTAGTACTCGTGGTAGATGAGATTATCACCCTTGTGGTCCTGTGTGACCTAATATTTTACTCTGGACCATATATGGTGGGTTATTCGAGAATGTCTGTGAGTGTTGGACATCGATATTGTGATCTTACGCTGGTTATCTGTGTTGTAGAGCGATTAGAGCTTGTTCAGGGCCGATAGGTTTATTGTAAGCCATTGGGCTAATGTTTGTGATTGAGCATGTCATTATCCTGCATATAAAGAGGTTTTTCACATGTTTTACTATGGTTTGGCTTTGGGCCTACGATTGATGGTTTTCTAAACCTTGCATGGCCCCTAGGGACCATTTTCAGTAAAAGTGGTTATAAAGGGTTTTAGAAATGATTTTCATGGATCTTCTTGGGGTAAGAAAGTTAATACGTTGATTTTATTACTATTTTCAGACTACTACTAGACTCGGCGGGGCCGGAGTGCTAGACTTGTTTTACTGTTGATTGGAGATGGTACTAGACTCGGTTAGGCCGAGCATCAGACTTGTTTTACCACTATTTTAGACTCGGTTATGTCCGGGCACCCCTGTAGGGGCTTTTGAGACTTAGTTCACCGATTTAGACCTGGATACACTCCGGGGATGCATTTTTTGGATTGGGTTACTAGTTTGGATCCGGATTCACTTCGGATTATTACAGTAAGGTTACGATAGTTAGTATGTGGTCGAGGACCTTCATGGACCTTGCCGATCTAGAGCAGGGGCTACGTGCTGAGTGTGCCAGAGGTGGTATAGTTCAGGTATACGGGCCATGTCCTTCCATGGATCCTACCTGCTGGGCTATAGGCACCGGAGGAGGTACATATGGGGTTACTGTCCACCTGGGTTTCACTATTGCATCATACCATTAATTTGTATGAGATTCCACCCTTGTTTGTTGTTTGCTGAGTGTACGCTCTGATAGTATGGGATGTTAGGGGATTTGTCTTCACTTGTATGCGTTCTCGGGGGTATGGAAGCCCGTTGGTACTGTAGGTAGACTTATTATTACCCTATCATATTTTTGGTTCTGATTATGGTTATATTCAGTGTCTTATTCGAGGTTTCACATAAGGGATTTTCATAGTGTATGCTCTTGGTTCACTTCATGTTCTACTTGGATTATTGGCATGTTTTATTAGTAGAATTGGGTTTCAAGCATGATTAGATTATTTGTTTCTCTCCTTCCCTTCTTTCACTTGAGGTTACCGGTATACCGCCTATTTCTAAAACTCTCTCTATATATGGTTATTGCGAGGATCTCAGGTGCATTATTTCTTTCTTTCACCTATGTCTGTGATATATATTCTAGTAGCTAGCAAAGTATGTTGTTTTCTTCTTGTATCCTTCTATGCTAGCTTCCGTGTACCTATCTGTTATTTCTGTGACTACTTGCTTCTCTTCTGCTATATTATTGCCTTTATATCTTATATGCGCCCAGTCGACATATGATACCTACTGGGTACCCATTGCTTAGCAATTGGTGCTCATACTACACTCTGTATCTTCTGGTGCAGATCCTAGTATGGGACATTGCCGCTGATTCGTTGGAGACTCGTGTGGACTAATATTTTGGACTATCCAAGGCTAAGGGTAAGCTCTTGATGACTGGACTTAGCTTTTATCTCATCCTTTGTATCTTGTACTCTTTTTGTTATTCGGAGACAGATATGTGTATATTGTTTTGGATCCTTTTGTACTCTGTTGATGTAGTTCCGGCTCTTATGCTATGATACCAAATTTTGGTGTTTGGTTTAGCTTCTGCTTACGCATTCATGTTGCTTATTCCTTTTCTTGTTTTCCCTTGCTTCTGCTTATATTATGCTTTTTTCGCTTGCTTGTTAGATAGTAGCCCATTACTAACTATTCTGGGCTATGGGATTGGTTCGCCTACTGGGAGGTTGTAGGTTCCATTGATTATGACAGAGAAATCAAGTCGTGACAATGTGAGGAAAAGCAGTTTAATTTTTTTAGTTTTAATGTAGAATCACTTCACATATCAAGGCTATGTGATTGACTTTGCTGTTTTAATGCGATAATGTAAAGTACAGATAGATTTTGGAAACTGAATTGATTCTTTTTGATGTGATAATGTGAAGTATGACGATGTTGTTAATCTGGGAGTATGTCTTCTTATAGTTGATTTTTTTTTTTGAATTTTTAAAGCCCGTGAACTAAATTTTGCCTCTAAGGCAACAGTTATAACGTGCCTCATAAGTTAAGATTCACTTAAAATGGTGTAAATTATTGCCCATGAGATGATTAAAAAACTCTTGATTAATCGAACCATATCGATTAACAATCTTGTAGCATCAATTCTTTCCCATTGGGCGTAAGATGTTCTTTTGGGCTAAGTCTTGCCTCTAAGGCAAGAGGTATAGAGTATCTATTAAATAAAGACATAGTCTGATTCCGTCAACTCCTGCCCATAAGGCATGGGGCATAAGTTATTCTTTAAAAAATTCTTGGGCTAAGTGTTGTCTCTAAGGCAAGTGTTGTAGAGCATCCAATAAATCAAGATACAATTAATTCGGTAGTGTTACTTCTTGCCTGTGCAGTGTAACTCGCTCTTTGAAAGAACGTGAGCTAACTAAAGATCTTATGGGAAAACATTAAGCGACAGTCTAAATTTGTTTAAGTTATTATAAATGTTAGACCAAACTTAACTGATTTATTTATAAGATTGAGCTAATATACAGGCATTCCCATTTACAGACCTCCATTGTGTGGGAATATACTGGGTATGTAGCTATATACGAGTAAGTAATTTATCAAAGGTTATCAAGTAATTTAGCAAGTAATTTGACATCATGAAATATAAGCTTAACTTAATGAAAGAGTGTAAACTATTACCCATGAGGCATAGATTATTTTTCTTAAACCACTAACCTACCTCTTGCCTCTAAGGCAAAAGTAATAGGGTATCGCACAATTTAAACTTAGTTAAATAGTGGAAACAATTGCCCATGAGGCATGTGTTATTTTTTTAAAAAAAAAATATTTAAAAGCTTGTTTTAAAGGCAACAGAGTCTGAGATCAACGTGCAGGTACTTAAAAGAGTGACCTCAAAAAAGGTGTCCTCTGAGACATACATTATTTTTTTAAGCCCCTGACCTACATTCTACCTATAAGGCAAAAGTTATAGTGTATCGCATAATTTAAACTTAGTAAAATAGTGTAAATAATTGCGCATGAGGCATGCGTTATTTTTTAAGCCCTTGATCTACGTTTTGCCTTTAAGGTAAGAGTTAAGGAGTATCTTGTGGGATTATTTACATCACATTCCTTAGGGGTACGGTGCTTCCCCAGATCCTGTTAATATGGAATATTTTTATATACCGTGATGCCCTTTAAGATATACATACTGCTTCAACACCTAATAACTTTCACAGACAACCAATAAGAAAATATTGAGTTAAATACTCCAGCACAAGTTAAAACTGACAACCAATAAGAAAACATTCATGCAACTTATTTGTTAAAACTCACAACTACTTGTTACTAACTAAAAGAATGTACTGAAGAATCCCAGTATACTGGCTACTTAAATCCAAGTACTCAAATAAAAACTAAAATTGATTATGCTTTTTTATTTTTCTTTCTCCATCTTCTTGAATATGGGTGGAAAATTGGAGAGTAGTGACAATTTGTTCTATTGTCTCCGGTTCTTTTGCATCTCGAACATCTAAAATTATTTCTTGAAGCATCTGTCCTTGAAGGATATCTGGTTGTTTGTCTTCTCCCTAGCAGAACCTTCACATCTGGGGATTTGTGATTAGTTCATTTATTCTATTTGGAATAATCCATGATGTTGTACTTCCTACTGGTAGAATTTCTCCTTGATAAGTTTCTATCCAAGCTTGTCTTGTGAACCAATGTGAACAATAACTAGACTTGTTCATATTCCTGCTATCTATAGCTGCAAGGGCGTGGGTGCATGGTAGCTCATCCATTTGAAACACCAAGCATTGACAAGTCCTAATCTTCAAGTCTACAATATATTTATCTCCTCCTTCTTTTACAACAAATTTTGTTACATCAATAGGATTTACCTATAAATAAAAATGATAAATAAATGACAAAAAAGTCAAAAGTCTAAATTTTGATCATTTGCTTAACAAGATAGGCAGCAGTTTGAATTAGCTCTTCCTTATCATATATAGAAAATATTAGCAATTTCTCTTTTCATAGCTCGCTCAAATAATCAAATCAGCCACATCACAGTTTTTAATTCAAAGAGAAGAACATGAATTTTATCTTTCCAGAATTTCCTTCTTTCGTCTAAAGTATAATAGAATCTATTTTTTCATCTGGATAACAAGCAGTTCAACTAGAGCAAATTAAAATAGTTGCTCTTATGTACTGTTACATTGCTCATTTAGTTAACCCCCAAAAAAATTAAAGTAAGATGGAAACACATAATGAAATGCTTGATTCTTACGTCAAATTCGAACAATCACTATCACGAACAAAATTTAACAAAATGCTCACAGAACGCATACAATAATTTAAAATAAAGTTGATATCATGTGGATAACAAGCAGTTCAACTAGAGAAAACAATTCCTCTGCTGGAACATTTGAATACATAAACTATATATAGGAGGACGAAAATGATAGATCATTCACCAAACTCAGGTCTCGTGCCTTAAAATGTCAGTCGACCTCTTGGAATCACTCCTTTTTCAACGCCTTGAATAATTAATCAACTACCCAAAAAGGCATCTACTCACCTAATTAAATTGATGAAACTGCTGGCTTCGATTTCAGAATACGTTATACACATGTTCAGTTCAAAGATCTCCAAACAAGCACACAACTAGATTATATTTTTAGAGTAAACTTTTATGAACCTACACACAATCCAAAAAAATATACTGTAGCGCAAAATTTGTGTCTGTGAGACAAAAAAAATTTGAAGAAATTACTTACTTTCAATTTCAAGACAGCTTGAATCTTGTCAGTCACCTCCAGTTCTGCCCAACATGTGTTGTCATGGAATGTACCTTGCGCATCTATTTTTCGTTCATACAACCAACTTTGTAGCTTATTCTGAATGTAATCAATTAGGCCTCCAGTTCTGTCCAATTCTCTTGCTTTTCTCAGTACAATATTCATGGACTCCACATTATTTTTTATGAGCATGTTGTACCTCCTGTTGGTATGAAACGAATGTGCCCATCTTTTTGGTGGCTCCTCTTTCAAGTATTTTGCAGTAGCTTTATCAATTCTTTGTATCTCATCCATGAAACTATTAAATTCATTACATTTGTAGGTTATTACTGTATTATAGAAGAGTGACAAAACTACATCTGAAAAGTATCTTTGTCTTAGATTTTTCTCCAGGTGATAAATGCATATCTCATATTGGCACTCTGAATAGACATTAGAAATTGTGTTTGCAATAGCTGGGTGGCGATGTGAAAGAATGGATAGTTGTTCACATACTCCAATTGCATTTCTCAACTGATGGAAGAACCAGTTGTAGGATTCATTATTTTCTGAGTTCGCAATTTTAAAAGCCAAAGGGAATATGTTGTTGTTTCCGTCCTTTGACACCGCTATTATGAGGACACCACGATATTTTTACTTCAAAAATGTTGCATCTATCATTATTATCGGCCTACATTTCATCCACCCGGTGATTGAAGCACCATAAGTAAAAAATGCATACTTAAACTTGTGTTGAGCAGAAGAATGTTAGTGCCATTTTTTGCATTTGATGTTCATATTCAATATAACTTTATGAACTAAATCTTGCCCATGAGGCAGGATCTATGTATATTTTATCAACATAAGCATAAAAAAGAAAGAGTAAGTATTTGCCTCTAGGGCAGGAGTTTAAAAACAAACTTAATCTTGGATAACACATATTCTATTTTAAAGGGACATATTTTCATTTTCATTTCACTTAACACAAAACTCTTTTTAGTACTCTCAGGTCAGCACCATAAAACTTCTTGAAAGAGAAAGTACATCTGCTGGTTCTCAATCTTAAGACTAATAACTAAGAAGACCGAGCAAGTCAGTTTTTTCATGTCAAGAATATATTAGTGCAGAATTTCTTAGAATACAATAGAAGCAAATGACTGTTATGGAGATACCAACTGTTGAAAATAAAATAGTTAGGCATGAAAGAAAAAATGTGAAATTCAGATTATCTGATGCACCAAAAGATACAATTTTTTAGCAATGGACTAAAATGAACCAAAATGGAATGGATGGATATTGAGAATTTACATAGCTGATTGTCTGATTTCAACTTATTTTGGAGTGAAGTATAATTTCTTGATTGATTGGTAGATAGTTCTTTGGCCAAAGGGCAGGAGTTTAAAAAAAAGTAAGTCTTGCCCATGAGGCAGGAACTATGTATATTTTAACAACATAAGCACAACAAAAAAAGAATAAATGATTGCTCCAGAGCAGGAGTTTAAAAACAAACTAAATATTGCACATAAGGCAGACACAACAAAGAAAGAATAAGTATTTTCCTATGGGGCAGGAGTTTAAAAACAAACCAAGACTTGCCCATGAGGCAGTAGAAGCTGTGTATATTTTTATAATATAAGCACACAAAGAAAGAATAATTATTTGTCCATGGTGCAGGAGTTTAAAAATAAACTAATTCTTGCCCATGAGGCAGGATCTTTGTATCTTTTAACAACATAAGCACAACAAAGAAAGAATAAATAGTTACCCCTGGGGCAGGAGTTTCAGGTTTTTAACAGTTGCAGCGTGTACCTATTCTCATCATCCCTCTTAATGTTTGTACACACACCAGGGTTTTTTCCTTTCATCATATGAAGATATGATGGCAGCATATTATAGTTCTCTTCGGGATCTCCTCTTATCACCCCATAAGCAAGTTGTATTGCATGTCATCCTTTGTTGTAGGATACGGTTATTCCATATCTCCTTCTCATTTCCTCTATCAAAACTTTGGTGTGATTACGTTACTAGAATCTCGTATAAGCTCTAGGATGTAGTCGCATATCACATGTCATGTCGCGTTCCTCTAGTCGAATTGTATGAAGTCAATGGAGCAAATATGTTTCTTTTCATATGTATGGACTTTGTAAAGCAACGAATCTTTTATCTTTGAAGCATGAAATCTCCAAGTGCACTTATTATCCAAACACCTCAGCCAATATCTTGTTGTACATGATTTAACAACCTTGAATTGAATGTTGCGTGTTATCGCAACATTTGACATATACTTTTTAAAATTTTCATTATCAAGAAAAATTGATTTCACCTTTATCTCATCCACAGAGGCGTTATCTCTCCGAATACCCATTTTAATATCAATCACTTTCCTTTTTCTTTTCTGTACCCTCTTAACCTCGGATGGTTTCCCTATTTCATCAATTGTTTCTATGGGAGTAAAAATTTCAATCTCCATTGTTGTATCCATTTTGATCACGGACCTAATAAAAAACCAGACAATAGAAACTTATTAACAGTTTTATAAGTCAATTTACTATCAATTTACTATAAATCACATATCCAATTTACTTAACACATAATCAACTGTAATTCTCCAGAAAATCAATAAAACATATGAGATCATTCACAAGGTAAAAGTTCGAGAGCAACTCTAACTCTCTAGAGAATCAACATAGAAAAGCAACTCATCCACAATTTAAGCTTCAACATAAGTTTAGAAGAAATTACCTGCTACCCACTTTATTCGATCAACATTATTGAAGAAAAATCAGAAGGATGAAGATTTTTACCTCATGAGCTGTGATTATCAAGGTTGTGAGTTGGAGAAATCTGAAAGCAACTCTAATTCCTTCATAAAATTAACATAGAAAACCAACTCCAGTTACCTCCAACTCAAGCTTAAATCATAGCTTAAAGCGCTGCTTTGAAAATAGAAGAAATCGCTGCTTTGGAAAGAGAAGAAATCGTTGAAATCGCTGCTTTGGAAAGAGAAGAAATCGTTGAAATCGCTGCTTTGGAAAGAGAAGAAAGCGCTGCTTTGGAAAAAGAAAGAATGAAAAGAAAGACACTGCTTTATAGATTATAAAGGGCAATTTTGTCCGAAAATATATCAGAAAATAAATAAATGGTATTTTTATAAGACCTTTCTAATGGGGGACAAAATAACAAAGCCACTCCATTTGAGGGTCATTTGTGAAGTTGTCCCATAAGTAAGTACTAGACATAGATATGCTATTTTTTTGTCTCAATTTATGTGGCACAGATGAAGTTTGGAGAGTCAACCAAATTTTTTATATGTTTTTTCAAAATTTTAAGTTTTAAATTATTGTAATTTATAATACTTTTATGTCATTTTCAGATAATATATGTTACTCCCCTTTTCTAATTTATGTGGCATGGATAGAATTTGAAGAGTTGATCAAAAATTTTGTAATGATTTTTTAATAATTTAAGTTATTAATTATTTTGATTTATAATATTTTCTACGTAATTTTCAAATAATATATGTTATTCCCCATGTCCCAATTTATGTGGCACTGATAGAATTTCAAGAGTCAACCAAATTCTTTATATGATTTTTTAATATTTTAAGTTGTTAATTGTTGTGATCTATAGTAATTTTTATTTAAGTGTCAAATAAATAACCGTATATTTTAAGTTATTAATTATTATGATTTATAGTAATTTTAACATAATTGTCAAATATATTATAATAAATTAGAAAGAAAAGTAAAATAAATATCATTTAGATAATTTGAGGTGGAGTTGCATTGATTTATTTTGAAGAATTAAATGCATAATATGTTTTGTTAATTTATTTATTTTGTTTTTTTGTTGATTAATATGTATAATGTTTTAGTTTTAAACAAAAAAATAATATATGCTTCAATGGGTTAATTTGCAGAGTAACTTACATAAAACACACATCTTTGGGAGCTAATTACTCTATTTTCCACCTCAATCCCGCACGGATACATCCCTCACCTCGGGATACATCGCCTCACCTCGGGATACATCCCCAAACTACTCGGATACATCGGAATCCCAATGGATACATCCCAAAATCACTCGAATACATCGGCATTCTTTGGTTTTACCTTTGATACATCGGGAGAGATGTATCCGAGGTGAGGCGATGTATCACAAGGTGAGGCGATGTATCACAACCTGAGGTGATGTATCCGAGTGATTTTTTGATTAACATGTGGTATATTAAGTAATTAAAATAAAGTAGTGGGAGAGTTATTAAATATGGTAAGGAGGTATGTCTCTTTAGGTAGTTTAACCTAATTTGAAACTGTGAAAATGTATATGCATAGTTAGCGAAGAAAGAAAAAATGGTCAGCAAAGTAATAAATGGAGAGAATACGTGGCCAGTTGTGGGCATTGTGGCTAATGAGCGGATGATGAAATATGATATAAGCAGAAGGGAAATTTAGCCAAGACATATAAATATTTATATAGCAGCTACAGTAACAACCCTTTTCAGCCAATTATACTCCATTTTGAGTGAAATGAATAATCGTCTCTGAAATCACAAGCAGACACGTCGATCAGGTACCTTCTTATCATCTCAAAAAAAGTATGTAAAATTGATACACTTAATTAACTCCCTTTAACAATAAGTCCTTCACAAGGATTCTAATTTGAATAATATGTTATTTTGTAAGTGTTTTTCAGTATTTAATTTAAAAGTCTAGACGATATAAGTAATAGAATAAATTGTATTTAATTCTGAGAAATTTAGTCAAAAAAACAAATATTTCTTGTTGAAATTTTGTTATTCACGCATTTAGAAAAAAACTATTTTAGACATTTTAAAGCATATTTTAAACTATTAAATTGGAAATGACCACAAATTCATCATATTTTGCACGTGCATGCTCTCTCTCGCTATTGTATTTCTGTGTTTCTGCATTGCGAATGGTACAAGCGATACAAGAGCGAACGAATGCACATTGGATATAAGAGCGAATGAATATAAGATAAATTTTAGCGAATGGATATGATCCTCTATTTTTTGTATCTTTGTATACAACCAGAATGTATTTATTGATCAGCTTTATCAACATGTATCAGTCTGTATGTATCTGACTGTATTCGGATACATCTTCTATCAGACTGTATTCGTTGACACAGTTTGTATTCGTTGTAATGTCCTCTCTCTAGCATCTCTTCTCTCTCTCTTAAAAATATCCTCGCCTCTCTCCTATAGTCCCCTGTATCTTTTTGTATCTTTGTATACACTCGACTGTATTTGTCACGCCCTGAGGCTACCCCCTAGATGTAACACAGTGCTTAGTGTCATGAGAGACCCCAAGCTAACCCATGGTCTGGCATATCTAGACAATTTCAATTAAACTGTATACTGTGCGGAAGCTGAAAATAATTTAATATCTGAAGTAGGAAAGAACTCAAAACATGTTTGAATATGTAATCTATATAAGAGTATAATGAAGTCTGAAAACAACACTAACAACCTAATAGCTTAATCTAGTCTATGTCTGAAAGCCTCTAACTGATATGAGTTGCTGGGACATGCCCCCAGCTAACTCTAATAACCTAAAACTGAAAAGTAAAGACTGAAAGATAAAAGCATGTATGTCGTCCTCGAACTATGAGGACTCACCAATGAAGCTACTGAGTTAGGACTGGAAATCGAGCTAAGCGCGGTCTAGATTTTGAGCGCCTGAACCTACATCATAAAATGATGTAGCACAAAAGTATGTGTCAGTACTTTAAATGTACTGAGCATGCGGGACATATAAACCAAAGATGTAAACATGGATAATGACATGGAAGTACATAGCATGAAACATGAGATGGAAGGTATATGAAATGCAAAAACCAAGTAACTGATCATGAATATCATAACATGCTAAGCTGAACTGAAATATTGATTACCTGGTCAATGCAATGTTAAGTCTGACTGTGGGAGATACTATTACCGACATACCCCAAGCTGAGCTAACTATGGGACCATCCTGTAACCTTGGGTGGAAGGGTGTTCATACCTTGCCAAGGGTACGAACAAGTCTGATGTGGATCCACTAAACTGATGTTACAAGGGATAGAGGTGTGCAGCGTAATCTGACAGTTGACCCCTCTTTATACCTACGGTGGCATCGTAGTTCTGGGATTGGGGAACTATTACTAAAGGTCTTAGCCTAATCTGACATCTAAGCCTTCATCCTGTCATCCTCTTGGTACTAAGTCTACTCCCAATGAAAATATAAGCAATGAAATGCAAGCTGAAACACTGGATAGCTAAAATACTGACAATTATCTGAGAATGCACATATATATATACTAAAACTGATGGCATTCTAATTCTGAAGCATATTTATCTGAATTAGCTGCCTAGAAAGCATAATTTATGAATACTGAAATTAAGACAAGCTAGGGTTACTGAGTTCTATACATGGGACTATGCTAATTCTCCAAGAAATGTGTAATTAATACCACATAAACTTTAGCAGTTGAGTTACAATGAATCCCTAAGATTTAGGAACCCTAGGTCTGAACAATTCAAGGAGAAGCTGAAGAATTGACTGAATTCTAGGGACCTAATGGGTGAAAGAAACCCACTAGTGAAATCTCACATACCTGGAAGAAGATTCTACAGTTGAACCTTTGGATTTGGGGCTGAACTAGAAGAAAACCCTCTTGCTTGCTCTTGAGAGGAAACGCTTCTTTTCTTGTTTGAAACTGCTAAGTGTCGATTTACTTTAGGAGTAATGAGGGAAAAAGCGTGAAAACCATTTAATTACTCCCAAAATGACTTAGGATCGGAGTTAAAAGAATTGGAAAAATACCGGATGCCCCCAACTTAAAACGCAGGAACTACAGAAATTTTTCGCTGGATGGGCTACTCGACGGGCGTCAAAGAAGGGTCATCTAGGGCTGGTCCCCTGGTCGGTTCCCATGATGGCTCCCATGGCCCGTTGCGTCCATGACGGCCATGGTGATAGCCCGTTGGAGGAAGAGAAGGCCTGGGGAGGGCCACTGGTGGTCTACCATGTGCTACCCCACGGCCTATTAGACTTCTGATACCTGTGGGACCCCCCTCCCCCCTCCCATCTGGCAAAGGTAGGATGGCAGGGCCGTTGGTCTCTCCCCATGGGGACCATGATAGGCCGTTGTGTCCACGATGCCCTTGGGTCATCCCGTGGGGCTTTCCTAGAGATGAAATTTTTCTGAGTTTTTTCTGAGTTCTGGGTTTTAAATGTTGGTCTAAATTCTGGGGTGTTACAATATCCCCCCCTCCTTGGGATCATTCGTCCTTGAATAAAGACTAACTGAGCTGAGTTTGGAGGGAATGAGTTGCAATCCTTACCAACTGAATACTAGAAGCTGATATCTGACGGAGTCCAGTTCTAAGTACATAAAAGCATGCTGAAAATACTGGAATACCTAGGAAAACATGATACTGAGACTCACATGCATATGAGGAGACTGAAGGACTGGAGAGGAACTATTACCTCAAGCTGAAACTGAGTCAGAAGGGAAAAGATGAGGATACTTGGCCATCATAGTTGTTTCTGCTTTCCAAGTAGCTCCCTCAACTGACTGGTTCCTCCACAAAGCTTTCACCGAAGCGACTTCCTTATTTCTCAACCTACAAATCTTACGGTCAAGAATTTAAACTAGAACCTTCTCATAGGTAAGTCTATCATTCACAGCCACACTTTCTAAGGGCACATTCGATGTCGGATCACCAACACACTTCTTCAATAATGAAATATGGAAAACTGGGTGAACCGCTGCTAATTCTGCTGGCAACTCTAACTCATAAGCCATATTACCAATCCTTTTCAAGATTCTATAAGGACCTACATATCTGGGACTGAGCGTCCCTTTCTTGCCAAATCTCATCACACCCTTCATGGGTGACACCTTCAGGAAGACCCAATCATCGATCTCAAACTCTAAGTCCCTTCTCCTCATATCTGCATAGGACTTCTGACGACTCTGAGCTATTTTTAGTCTTTCTCTGATGAGCTGAACTTTCTCCATAGCCTCATGAACTGAATCTGGCCCAATCAAGGCTGCTTCACCTTCTTTGAACCAACTAGTCGGTGACCTGCATCTACGCCTATAAAGTGCCTCATATGGGGCCATCTGGATACTGGAATGGAAGCTGTTATTATAGGCGAACTCTATGAGAGGTAGGTGATCATCCCAACTACCCTTGAAATCGATCACGCAAGCTCTCAACATATCCTCTAAGGTCTGAATGGTACGCTCTGCCTGACCATCCGTCTACAGATGAAATATTGTGCTGATATTTACCTGAGTACCAAGACCTTTCTTAAAAGACTTCCAGAAGTGAGATGCAAACTGAGGAACCCTATCTGAGATGATAGACAAGGGAACCCCATGCAACCTGACTATCTTTCTGATGTAGAGTTTGGCATAGTCCTCTGCTGAATATGTAGTCTTGACAGCCAAGAAGTCAGCTGACTTAGTAACTCTGTCCACTATCACCCAAATGGAGTCATGCTGTCTGTGAGTACGAGGTAAACTCGTAATGAAATCCATGTTAATCACCTCCCACTTCCAAATAGGAATGCTAATATCTTGAGTAACACCTCCTAGTTTCTGATGTTCTACCTTCACTTGCTGACAGTTAGGACACTTAGCTACAAAATTCTGCAATGTCCCTCTTCATTCCATTCCACCAATCGACTTCCCATAGATCATGGTACATCTTAGTGGCACCGGGATGAATATAATACCTGAAATTATGGGCTTCTATAAGGATTTGTTGCCTCAACTCACCCACATTAGGTACACATAATGA
The DNA here is from genome assembly GCA_003996215.1 of Jaltomata sinuosa. Classification (NCBI taxonomy): domain Eukaryota; kingdom Viridiplantae; phylum Streptophyta; class Magnoliopsida; order Solanales; family Solanaceae; genus Jaltomata; species Jaltomata sinuosa. The sequence continues at coordinate 250,041 of QJPP01002519.1, read as the reverse complement.
CCCTGGTAGCGAAGCATGCCATCTCCCCCCTTGGGATAAAACCTCTATCTCTGCTGATGAATTGCACCTTTCAACTGAATTAATATGGGATCACTGTCCTGTTTCTCTTTAACCTCCACTACCAATGAAGATTCTGACCCATTCTGGACTATCACACCACCATCTATCGTGTCCATAAGTCAAACACCTAAACGAGCAAGCCTGTGAACATCTCTGGCTAATTCTTTCTTCTCTTCCTCAATATGTGATACACTACCCATAAACAGTCTACTGAGGGCATCACCCACTACATTGGCCTTATTCGGATGGTAGAGCATATTCATATCATAGTCTTTGACGAACTCCAGTTATCTCCTCTGACAAAGATTTAACTCTTTCTGGGTGAACACGTACTCGAGGCTCTTATGATCTGTGAACACATCAACATGGATACCATGCAAGTAGTGTCTCCAAATATTTAGGGTAAACACAACAGCTGCAAGCTCGAGGTCATAAGTTGGGTAGTTCTTCTCATGGACCTTAAGCTGTCTGGAAGCATAAGCTATGACCTTACCCTGCTGCATCAAAACACAACCCAGCCCAACATTGGATGCATCGCAATAAACCACATAGCCATTTGAACCCTCTGGTAGATTCAAAACAGCAGCCGTAGTCAACTTGGTTTTCAGTTCCAAGAAGTTTTTCTCACACTCATCTGACCATTGGAACTTGACCTTTTTCTGAGTCAACTTGATCAATGGGGCAGCTATGGATGAAAATCCTTCAATGAATATCCTGTAGTACCCAGCCAAACCTAAGAAACTTTTAATATCTTATGGAGAAGTGGGTCTAGGCCAACTCTTTACTGCCTCTATCTTCTAAGAATCCACACGAATTACTTCACTGGAAACCACATGACCGAGGAAAGTGACAGATTGCAACAAAAATTCACACTTGCTAAACTTAGCGAATAGCTAGCGGTCCTTGAGAGTTTACAAAACAACCCTCAGATGAGTCGCATGCTCCTCCTCATTCCTAGAATATACGAGAATATCATCAATGAAGATGATGATGAACAATTCAAAATACTATTTGAGTACACTTTTCATTAAGTCCATGAAAGCTGCAGGAGCATTGGTTAGTCCAAAAGACATAACTACAAATTCATAGTGACCATACCGAGTCCTGAAGGTTGTTTTCGGGATGTCACTATCTCTGACTCTGAGCTAATGATAGCCGGATCTGAGGTCTATCTTAGAATAACAACTAGCACCCTGAAGTTGGTCAAACAAGTCATTAATCCTGGGGATGGGATATTTATTTTTGATTGTGACTTTTTTCAACTGACGGTAGTCGATGCACATCCTGAGAGAACCGTCTTTCTTGTGCACGAAGAGAACTGGAACACCCCATAGAGAGATGTTGGGTCTGATAAAGCCCTTGTATAAAAGGTCTTTCAACTTTTCTTTCAATTTCTTAAGCTCAGATAGAGCCATTCTGTAAGGAGGAATCGAAATAGGCTGGGTATCTGGAAGGATATCTATTCCAAAGTCGATTTCCCTTTTGAGATGAACTCTGTGAAGATCTTCTGGAAACACTTGTGGGAATTCATTCACTACTGGTACTGACTCGAGAGTTGGGGTGCCGAAGTTGGAATCCTTAACCCGAACAAGATGATAGATATACCCTTTGGAAATTATTTTTCTGGCCTTAAGGTAAGAGATCAAGTAACCTACAGGCGCTGAGGTAATACCCTTCCATTCTAAGACTGACTCATTTGGAAACTAAAACCGAATGATCCTAGTTCTACAATCAACTGAGGCATAACAGGAATGTAACCAATCCATGCCTAGAATAATATCAAAGTCAGCCATTTCTAACTCTACAAGATCGGCTGAGGTGACTTTCTGGGAAACTGTGACAAGACAATTTATGTATACCCGTCTAGCTATAATTGGCTCACCAACTGGAGTAGAGACTGAGAAGGGTTCTGGGAGGATTTCTGGACTGACACCAAAATTCACTGCTATATATGGAGTTACAAAATAAAGTGTAGCCCCTGCGTCTAACAATGTATAAACATCTAAATGGAAGACTTGTAGCGTACCCATGACCACATCGGGAGAATCCTCCTGGTCCCATCGAGTCTGAAGGGCATACAACCTATTTTGGCGCTGACCACCACCTGTACCAGACAAGGCACTTTGCTGAGTGGTGCGACCCACTGGAGCTGCCATAGAACTGGCCTGATTCTGTGGGTGAGCATCCTTGCCCTTCTGAGAAGCTGTTGGACAATCCCTCATCCTGTGGCCTGGCTTGCCACATCCAAAGAAATTTCCACTACCTTCCATACACTCACCCTGGTGGTTTCTACCACACTTCTTGCAAACTAGATGAGTGCGCCCGCTAGTAACTGTACCCTAGGACTTAGAGCCTGGCGCTCTATCCCATCGGTCCTGTTTGAAATTAAGCACTGGGGCACTAGCAGAAGATCGGGCTGGAGCTAAAGATTTTTGATGGATTACCACCCTCTGACCTCTGCTGAGAGTAGCTAAAGTCACTTGTCCTAGCTCTCTTACTATCTCCTCCCCTTTCTTTGACTTTCTCTTCCTCAATCTGCTGAGCATAGGTAACCAACCTGGAAAATCCATCTCCTTAACTAGCATAGCAGTCTTGCACTCCTTGACCACATCATCGGACACACCAGATACAAACTTACTCATACGGGCCCTGGAGTCAGCTACTATTTTTGATGCATACTTAGATAACTGAGTAAATTTCAGTGCATCCTCCTTCACACTAATATCATTCTGCTTCAAGTTGATGAACTCTTGGACCTTGGCTTCCCTGAGCTCAAGTGGGAAGAACATGTCCAGAAATGCAGTCTTAAAGTGCTTACAATCCACTGGACCTGCATTAGTACAACAGGACTCCTTCCACTGCTGATACCAAGTATAAGCCACTCCCTTCAGCTGATAGGCGGCTAAATCTGCACTCTCGACTAGAGTGACACCCATAATATCTGTTTCCTTTTAAATGCCATCAAGAAACTCCTGTGGATCCTCTTCTAATTTAGACCCATGAAATTCTGGAGGGTTCATCCAAGTAAAGTCCTAGACTCTAGATGCAGCAGTGTTAGTCTGAGGTGGAGCTGGTGCCACAGCATGCTGATTGACCTGAGAGGTCATGGACTAAGCAAGCACTTGGAATGTATCCCTGAATTTGGCATGCGTGGCTTTCTCATTCAATGGGTCTGTGGGAGTTGTTGGTGCTGGTTGATTCCTGGCGTTAGCTCTTTTAGGAGGCATTTTCTGAATTGTGAAGAGCATGAGTTAGAAGGAGATTAAATAGAGTTCATACCCTATAGCACGAGCTGTAAAAGAATGAAGGGAAGTTGTTCCTAATGACATCTCATAGCTTCTCCCCCATAGGTGTGGCGCGCTTCACACCCATGAAGAAGAATCTACTTGACACGGCTTTCAGACACCCTAGTACACTTAAACCTGATGCTCTAATCACGCCCTGAGGCTACCCACTAGATGTAACACGGTGCTTAGTGTCACGAGTGACCCCAAGCTAACCCATGGTCTGGCATATCTAGACAATTTTAATTAAATTGTATGCTATGCAGAAGCTGAAAACAATTTAATATCTGAAGTGGGAAAGAACCCAAAACATGTTTGAATATGTAATCGATATAGGAGTATACTGAAGTTTTAAAATAACACTAACAACCCAATAGCTGAATCTAGTCTATGTCTGAAAGCCTCTAACTAATATGAGTTGTTGGGACATGCCCCCAGCTAACTCTAATAACCTAAAACTGAAAAGTAAAGACTGAAAGATAAAAGCATGTCTGTCATCCTTGAACTATGAGGACTCACCAATGAGGCTACTGAGTGAGGACTGGAAATCGAGCTAAGCGAGGTCTAGATGCTGAGCGCCTGAACCTACATCATAAAAAGATGTACCACAAAAGTATGCGTCAGTAATTTTAATGTACTGAGCATGCGGGATATATAACCAAAGCTATAAAAATGGATAATGACATGGAAGTACATAGCATGAAACATGAGCTGGAAGGTATCTGAAATACAATAACCAAGTAACTGAACATGAATATCATAACATGCTAAGCTGCACTAAAATATTGAATACATGGCCAATGAAATGCTGAGTCTGACTGTGGGAGATACTATTACTGACATACCCCAAGCTGAGCTAATTATGGGCCCATCCTGTAACCCTAGATGGAAGGGTGTTCATACCTTGCTAAGGGTACGAACAAGTCTGATGTAGATCTACTAAACTGATGCCCACAAGGGACAGAGGTGTGCAGCCTAATCTGACAACTGACCCCTCTTTATACCTACGGTGGTGCCGTAGTTCTGGGATTGGGGAACTGCTACTAAAGCTATTAGCCTAATCTGACAGGTGCCTTCATCCCGTCATTCGCTCGGTACTAAGTCTACTCCCAACAGAAATATAAGCAATGAAATGCAAGCTGAAACATTGGATAGCTCAAATACAGACAATTATCTAAGAATGCACACACACACACACACATATATATATATACTGAAACTGATAGCATTCTAATTCTGAAGCATAATTATCTGAATTATCTGCCTAGTAATCATAATTTATGAATACTGAAATTAAGACAAGAGAGGGTTACTATGTTCTGTACATGGGACTGTACTAATTCTCCATGAAATGTGTAATTAATACCACATGAACTTTAGCAGTTGAGTTACAATGAATCCCTAATATTTAGGAACCCTAGGTCTGAACAATTCATGGAGAAGCTGAAGAACTGACTGAATTTTAGGGACCTAATGGGTGAAAGGAACCCACTAGTGAAATTTCACATACCTGGAAGAAGATTCTACAGTTGAACCTTTGGATTTGGGGCTGAACTAGAAGAAAACCCTCTTGCTTGTTCTTGAGAGGAAACACTTTTTTTCTTGTTTGAAACTGCTAAGTGTTGATTTAGTTTAGGAGTAATGAGGGAAAAAGCGTTAAAACCCTTTAATTACTCCCAAAATTACTTAGGATCAAAGTTAAAAGAATTGAAAAAAGTCCAGAATTCCCCCAACTTAAAAAGCAAGAACTGCAGAATTTTTTTGCCGGACGGGCTACCCGACGGATGTCGGACTTTTGATGGCCCATTGGCCCGGGAGTTGGAGAAGGGCAGGCTGGGGCTGGTCCCCTATTCGGTTCCCACAATCTCTCCCATGGCCCATCGCATCCACGACGGCCATGGTGATAGCCTGTCGGAGCAAGAGGAGGCCTGGAGAGGGCCACTCGTGGTCTACCACAGACTTCTCCATGGCCCGTCAGACTTCCGACACCTGTGGTGACCCCCCCTCCCCCCATCTGGCTAAGGTAGGTTGACAGGGCCGCTGAGCTCTCACAACGGGGACCAGAATGGACAATCGTGTCCACGACGCCCGTGGGTTAGCCCGTGAGGCTTGCCTGGAGATGAAATTTTTTTGAGTTTTTTCTGAGTTCTAGGTTTTAAATGGTGGTCTGAATTATGGGGTGTTACAGTATTCATTGATACAGCCTAAACGTGTACATGAATACAAGTGATACAAGAGCGAATGAATACAAGTGATGCAAGAGCGAATGAATACAAGTGAAATTACAATAAAAAAATACGATCCCTTATATTTTTTGTTATTTGTATCTTTGTATACACTCGGACTGTATTCGTTGATACAACCTAAATACGCACATGAATACAAGTGTTACACGAGAGAATGAATACGTGTGGTACAAGAGTGAATGAATACAAATGAAATTAGAGCGAATGAATATTGTCCCTTATATTTTTATTAATTGTATCTTTGTATACACACAAATTGTATTCATCGATATAGACTGTATTCATCAATAAAAAAAATATAGAAATATGGAGAGAGGTGAAAATACAGAATATAGAGAGAAATTAAGGGGGAGAGAGAGAGGATAATTCATACTACCTAAATGCATATATGAATTCAACTAATACAGTCGCCTGACACCTCAACAAATATAAAAATACAGAGGGGAGGGGGCAGAGATGATACTCTCTAAATGCACGTATGAATATAGTAAATACAATTGTCTGACACTTCAAAAATATAAAAATTCAAAGAGAGAGGTAAAGTACATAATACAGAGAGATGGGGATGAGAGAGGGAGAGATAGGCGAGAAAGAGAGGGGCGAGAGAGGGCATAGAGAGGAGAGAGGCAAATGAGAGAGAGAGAGAGAGGGAGAGAAAGAGGGGGATAGAGGCGAGTGAAATTGAGGGGAGAGAGAGAGATAAATTTGCCTAATATATCAACCAGTTGCTATGAATAATAAATACTCAAACTATAGCGACTGAAGCTTAATTTCACCCAAAAATAGTCATTTTTGAATTTTCTCTTTATTTTATACTCTTTTTGTTCGATTTCTCTTATTCTCATTTTTCAACCTTCCTAAGTGTTGCTCGATGTGATTTTATATAATTTAGCTAACTTCTCATATTTTGGTTCTTTCTTTTGTTTAATTTTTTTTCTTAACTATTAAACACAATATCATATTTTACTAGTTTTGTTTTGTATTCATTAGTAAAAATATTTATTATGAACAAATACCTTTGTTATTTTAAAAAATGCAACAAATCATAAATTTAATATTATATTCATATAAGCTGGTAAAATAATTATAAATAAAAAAATTATATAAAAGTGCATGTGACAATCTTATATTGTAAAATATGGCCAACTATTTATGTTCTTACCAAAAATGGCTCAATGTCTATAGAAAAAGAAATTATTTTACATCCTTAGCCAAATTATTACTCTCTCCCTCACACACAATTCAATCTTCAGAATTGTTCATTATTTCTACAGCTAATGAACATCTAAGGAAATACAGGTTTATAAAATTCGTACACCAAGCATATAGCAAATTTATATTATAATTTCACAGATATAGCATGACTTTTTTGGATGTTCACCCATTATTGAAGCTCCAGGCTTCAAAATTTTAAAAATTAAATTTTCGTAAATAAGTTTTGTTTCGAGTGGATATGATTGCAAAAGATCGATTATGTATTGAGGAGCATAAATGTGAAATTTTGAATGATTTGGTGTAGTTTTGAGGTGTTTTTGAATGAATTTGGTGCTTGAATTCGAGGAAGAAGATGAAGTTTGTTTTGTTTTATATGTTTATATAATGTATTGTATATTGTTGTATATACAATGTTGTCTTTTTATTTCAGTGATTTTCTTCTTTCTCTCCATATTATACACATTTATACAATGTAGATACATTATTTAAATATTATATATACATAATTATGCAATCACAATCTAGGAGAAGATAACAATAGCCTGTCAAGCTTGGGTGACTAAGACAGGTAAGACTGATCAAGTTGTTAATAATATGCAACAAGTAGTTAAAGCTACAAATAAGGAGGAAAGACCTCAGCACGTTAAACCAAAGATCTAAAATCTATAGCTTATAACAGATAAGCAACACCAACAGGATGGTGACGGACCAAGCCAAATAACTCCCTTAATGTCAACATCTTTCACGAATCTTCCACTAGGGACAATGGAGGATGCTAAAATGGCTCTAACCAGGTACAAGAAAAATAATTTAGATTAATGGAAAAAGGAAAAAGGAGAGAGAGAGATCAATAAGAGGTACAAGAAAAAGGAGTTGAGCCTTTTTTTGATAGAGAACAAGATCAAACAGGTTAGATTAATGGAAACTAAGGTGAATGAATAAAGCTACAAGAGTGTGTGCTAAAATTGCCGTTAATTGAATATCGTTACACAATTATAATTGTGCCTCTAATGGTAGAATTTGGGTGGTTTGATATAACAATTTCTTTATGGTTACACCATTAATATATGATGCCCAGTAGGAAGACAAATGATACCTATATGATGTCTGTAGTCTATGCATTTAACAGTATAGAGAAAAGAAGAGATTTATGGCACCAACTAATTATTCTTTCTCAGCAGCTTATCACACCATGGCTCATTTGGAGAGATTACAATGTTATTATATGTGCCTAAGATAGACTTTATGATGCCTCCGTCACTAGTGCAGAAGTTGAAGATCTTACTAAATGTGTTCAACAACTACAATTCACTAAATTACCTTTGAGAGGAGACTATTACACCTGATCAAACAAATAGAGAGAAGATGTAAAGATTTGGTGCAGACTTAATAAAACACTTTGAAATAATGAATGGATGTCACAGTATGGTCATATGATGAATGGAGATATATTGCCTCATATTACAAATCATTCATTAGTGTTCCTTTCACTAAAGGCAGAAGTGAAAAATATTAAGGGCCCCTTTAAATTTTTTAATGTATGGGCAGCACATACTACCTTCATAACACTGGTATATAAAGGATGGAAAAGAGAATATAATCATGGCAAAACATAGGTCATTTGGCAAAATCTAAAAGAACTCATATCTCACTTTAGAACTTTCAACAATGAAGAGTTCGAAACAATCACATAAAAAATAGGATTGGCCAGGTGCAAACTTAATGATATTCATAATGAACAAGTTCATAATTATAGTGATCACCTTGAAGATGAGGAATTTAAGGTCACTCAACAATTAGATCACTGATCTTTGGTTGAGGAGAAGGTGATACAGCAAAAATCTAGAGTTAGTTAGATTAAACTATGGAATGCTAACAACAAGTATTTTAGTGTTGTCATGAAGGGGAGGATGTACAGAAAACATATTTATGAAATCATTTGATTGATCTTATAGATATGTAGAATGAAATCATTTAGTTCTACAAGAGTTTAATGGGTAGATCTGACCATGAGTTACATGTTATTAATAGAAATATCGTGAGTAAAAGGAATATACTAAGTAATAATCAACAACTAGAGTTATGTGCTAATATAATTGAACAAGAGGGTATATGCTAGACTTAGGGTCATAGATTATGATAAGTCTCTAGGAGTAGATGGATACACTACTTTCTTCTTCAAGAACGTATGAAGCACTATAGAAAAATAAATTACAGAAGTTGTCGTGGATTATTTTGCTATTAAAAATATGTACAAGGGTATCAATTATACAACGGTAACCTTGATTCCCAAGGTCCCTAATCCTGCAACTAATATAAGATCATTGCTAAGGTATTAACTGCAAAAATTTAAAAGATGCTTCCTTCAGTAATATCAGAGGAACAATCAAGATTTGGTCAGGGAGAAGAATATTTAACAATGTTATTCTTGTTCATGAATTGGTGAAGTCTTATGCTAGGAAACACATTCCCCGATATGCATGATAAAAGTGGATATACAAATGGCTTATGACTCAGCTGAGTGATCCTACTTAGAATAAGTTATGGAAGAGCTTGACTTTCCAACAAAGTTCATAGGGTGGATTTTGGGTACGTCAGAACTGTTAACTATTCAATAGTTGTAATATGGAATCAACCAAACCATTCATTACAATGAAAGGGCTAAGGCAAGCAGATCTCATTTCTCCATTTGCCATAGACATGAAGTATCATAGTAGGAATTTGAATAAACTTAAGGAGAATAAAAAGGTTAAGTTTCATCCAAGATGTGATAGATTAGGCATCACTCATTTAAGCTTTATCAACGACGTACTATTATCCACAAGATGAGATCACTAGTCAGTCACTAAGCTTCAAGAGAAACTCTTGATCTTTTCTAAGGCATCTGGACTTCAAGCAAACCTTACTAAAAGTTGTGTGTATATAAAGGGTGTTGAAAATTCAAAAAAAAGCCTTGATAATGAGCCAGTTTAGGCATGTTATAGGGGAGGTACTTTTCAAGTATTTAGCAACTCCTCTCTATATAAAAAAAATTAAAAGTAGCACAGTGGCAACAACTTATTGATAAAGCAGTTGCAAAAATCACATCATAGACTGCTAAAACTTTCTTATGTTGACAGAGTTTAACTGGTGAGAACTGTCATCTTCAACATTTAATCATGCTAGGCAAAAATATTTGTATTTTCTACTAAAGTATTGAAAGAAGTAAAGGCATATTATCGAGTTACATATGGTCTAAATCAAATTCCATTAATGAAAGTTCTCATGTATCCTGGCAAAGATTATGCTTACCTAGGGTTGCTAGGGGGCTAAGTTTGATAAACTTAAAGCTATGGAATAAAGCAATTGTGATTAAGAATTGCTGGTATTTTGCTAAAAAATAAGACAAGATGTGGATTAAATGAATTCACTTTTATTATATGAAAGGGAAAACACTAGATCAGATGCATATATCTTCCCAAGCAAGTTGGATGTTTAGGAATATCATTGGCTCAAGAGATGAGATAAGTCAAATTCAAGTTCATGGTACAATCAAAGAGAGCTTGACTAAATAAATCTATTTGCAAGCCATTGGTTCACTTCCCAAAGTATATTAGGGAACACTGATGTTCATGAACACAACAAGACCCAAAGATCTCTTCAATATGATTATAAGTACAAAACATGCTTAACAATGGATAGACTACTTAATTGGGACTTATTAATTGATCCTTCATGTGCTCTATGTACAATTGAGAATGAAGATAGAGATCATCTATTCCTACATTGAAATTTCGCTCGAAATCTATGGAGGAGTATCACAACCTAAATCGTCGCGAGTGACACCCATCTAAAATCCTCGGTGAGCGAACCAAGTAACCAAGCCAACAATTATCAAAATTAAGCAGTTAAAACCAATTGCATTGAATAAAATTAAGAATTCATACCTAAATAATTAAAAAGAGAATCCTACAGAAAACACCCCTAGAATTTGAAAGGCGTGTACCAAAATATTTAATAAGTCTAGAGTACGGAGATGCAACCCCAAAAGAAAAGTAGTCTGAGCCGAACAATGGACTAGAAGGAAATGACGAATCCATGACATCCCGGAAGAAGTAGCTCACCCTTAAATTCAGATAACGATAGTGTCACAGCTGAGATCATGTAGCAGCCGCCGGAATATGCCCTATACTCAACAAAACAAGAGCAAGTACAGTATCAGTACACAAAATAATAGTATACTGATAGGATCATCGTCCAGCTCTAATAAATGAAATATGAACATTTAACGAGAACTTAGTAAAGCAGGACAAAACATGTGTAAAAAAGCCAGCAAATACAACCCGGACTCTTAGTTATAAACCGGACTTATCAGCTACATGAAACATGTCCAGACTCCATAACAACCATAATAATGTATGCACATCTACCACGTTGCAAGTAACTCGGACCAACCAAAGATCCCTAAGTCCCCATCTACAATATTTAATATGCAACCCCGGTCTATATAAGAATCAACCCAGCATTTAAAACAACTACCTGGACACTCATGGACCAAAATGCAACAATTATAACACAAGGAGAAAACTTGGTCCACTCATGGAACCATCCAAACAATCACAGTCAGACAATGTACCAGGCGTGGTACCTGAGCTAGCTGTATTAGAACTTGTACCAGGCGTGGTACCCGAGCCAACCAATAAATATCTCATACCAGGTCTGGTACCCAAGCCAACCAATATATTGTACCAGGCGTGGTACCCAAGCCAACCGAATGTCACAGACAACTAATCAATCAAGAGTAATGTACACAACCACACTTATACAACCAATAAGTAATTAAGACAGTTCATTCCACATGACTAACACTGGATATCATAGACATTTATCATTATGTTCCCTAAACCACGTAATGTGCAGACAATAATAAATAAATAGCTAACAATGCACACATATCATAAATGCGAAAATAATCAACCATCACCTACCTTTAATTAGACTGAAAGCTCTACTAGACTAGAGCCTTTCCATTTCTTAAAGCTTTGTCTTGCCCTTGGTCTAAAAACAACCACACAACACTAAAATCAATCAACGTGGCCTATTTATCCTCGTATTATATCCAAATCCTAATCTCCAGGCCAAACCCATGATTATTACATCTATCCCAGGGCTTTCCCATCATTAATTCACCTAGAACTACTATTTTTACAGTTACATTTAGCAAATTATGATAAATTAATCATGAATAAGCAATTATATACAAAATCCAAGATTTCTACACTTTAGAATCCTTGTTACACCAGATTTTCATCCTTAGGTCAAGCCAAATCCGTCCTCAAGCCCAAAACTATCGATTCTAATGCATAGCAATCATAGTAGTAAGTTAGAAGATCAAAATCCTAACTTTTACAATGAAGTTTGGTGGAAAATCAGTAAAAATTGCCTCTCTTCGCCTCTACCCTTCCCCAAAACATTCTTGAGAATTTCTTAACATTTTTGTAGAATTTTCTGCATTTACTGTGTGACTTACTCCACTATAGTGGTCCTACTCTGCTATAGTAGCACCGCCATAGCGGAAGTTGCCCATTATAGCGGGGTTGACTGCCTTGACTTTCGTGGTTGACATGGAACAGAACCTTGAGAAATTTCCCAGATTTTCCCATTTTAAAACACACCTTCAAACTTTAACGTTCTAAACTAACCCTTTCACGTTAAGTTTGATACTGGTAGTTCTACTCACCCAAATTCACTTCTGAAAAGTCCTATGGACTCCTTAACATCCAAGATAATAGGAAATCTAGCTCAAATATAGATATTCTACCCAATCCTTTCTTTGATTATCCTAGACCTCACCTTGCTCAGAAATCATCCAAGACTGGCCTAGCCCAAAATTTCCAACTCCCCAACCCGGAAGTTTCCTAACTCATTTCTTCGCACGAATAGTTCACCCATAATGATAGAACAGGTCATTATAACATACAGTAATTTACCCATCATTCATCTTCGAATGATCAAACACAAAAAAGATGAGATAAAAGGAGAAAAGGGTACTACCTGAATTCTCAAACAAGTGAAGGTACTTGTACCGCATGTCCTAATTCATTTTCCAAGTGGCTTCCTCAATCGTATGATGCTTTTATTGAACCTTTACTGATCTAATTTCATTTGTCCTCAATTTTTGGATATCCCGATCAAGAATTGCAACTGGCTCTTCCTCGTATTGAAGATCCTTGTCTAACAAGATCGAATCCCACTTAATGATGTACTCCCCATCCTCATTGTATTACTTTAGTATGGATACATGGTAAACTGGATAGACTTTGGACAAACTGGGCGGCAGTGCTAACCTGTAAGCCACCGGCTCTACAATCTCGAGAACTTCAAATGGATCAATATACCGAGGGATAAGCTTGCCCCTCTTGCCAAACTACATTACCCCTTTCATTGGTGACACCTTCAACAAAACTTGTTCACCAGCCTGAAATGCCATGTCCCTTACCTTGCGATACGCATACTCTTTTGCCTACTCTGGGCTGCCAGCAACTTGGTTTGAATACACTCACCTTTTCCTAAGCTTCCTATACAAAGTCAATGCCTAAAGGTTTCACATTGCTCATCTCAAACCACCCTATGGGTGATCTCATCACATCCCATAACGTGCCTCGAATGGTGCCATGTTAATACTAGAGTGGTGGTTGTTGTTGTATGAGAACTCACATACGATAAAAACTGATCCCAATGGCCTCCAAAATCGATCACACATGCTCTCAGCATGTCCTCCAACACCTGAATAATCCTCTCTGACTAACCAATCTGAGGATGAAAAGTTGTGTTAAAAGTGAGTTGGGTGCTCAAATCTTTGTGTAATTTTCCCCAGAACTTGGAAGTAAACTACCTACCTCTATCTGAAATGATAAAGAGTGGCACCTCATGTAATCTAACTATCTCTTTGACGTAAATCTTGGCCAACTACTGGGAATTGTAATCCACCCCGATCGAAATGTAATGAGCTGACTTGGTCAGCCTATCCACAATAACCCAAATGGAACCATACTTTCCCAAGGTCTTAGGAAGACCTACCACGAAGTCCATGGCTATCTTTTCCCACTTCTACTCGGGAATGGTCATCATTTGAAGAAATCTTGCAGGCCTTTGGTGTTCATACTTTACCTGCTGACAATTTTGACACTTGGACAAATAATCAGCTATGTTCTTTTTCATCCCAGGCCACCAATAAAATTGCCTCAAGTCCCGGTACATTTTGGTTACGCTCGGATGAATTGAGTATCGTGAAATATGAGCTTCTATCATCATATTTTGTATCAAGTCATCAACTCGAGGGACACAAATCTGCCCTCTAAAGTATAACATCCCACTAGCGTCCAGTGTGGCATCTCGGGCCTCCCTGGACACCACCTTGTTACAAAGCTTGTTCAATTATACATCTTGAAACTGTTTGGCCTTGATTTCCTCCAGAAATATGGGCTTAACCTCAATACTAGTCAGCACTCCACCATTTTCTGAGATGTCAACTGCATGAACTTTGATTCTAGAGCCCGAATCTCCCTAGACAAGGGTCGCTTGGACACCCCCAAACAAGCCAAACAGCTCATGCTAACCGCTTTCTGCCTCAATGCATCTGCCACCACATTAGCCTTACCCGAATGATACTGGATGGTCACGTCATAATCCTTCAACAACTCTATCCACCTCCTCTGTCTTAGATTCAAATCTTTCTTTGTAAACATATGTTGCAGGCTGCGATGGTTTGTGAGCACTTCATACTTGACACCATAGAGGTAGTGTCTCCAGATCTTTAGTGCAAAGTCCACCGATGCTAACTCCAAATCGTGGGTTGGATAATTTTTCTCATGGGGGTTCAATTGACTTGAAGCATATGCTATAACATTCATGTCATGAATCAACACAACACCCAAACTCTAATGTAAAGGATCAGAAAACACAATGAAATCCTTACCTTCAACCGATAATGATAGGATGGGAGCTGTAGTCAGAAGTGTCTTAAGCTTTTGGAAGCTCTCCTCACACTTGTCATACCAAACAAAAGGTACCTCTTTCTAATTCAGCATTCTCAAGTGAGTAGCAATGGAAGCAAAGTTCTTGACAAACCTGCGATAATAGCCCACAAGCCCCACAAAACTCCTAACCTCAGTCACAGAGCTAGGTCGGACCTAACTCTTAACTACCTCAATCTTTTGGGGATCCACCATCACCTCTTTTTCTGAACCCACATGCCCTAATAAAGCAACCAAAGATAACCAAAATTCACACTTCAAAAACATGGCATATAATTTTTGGTGCCTCATTATCCCCATAACAATGCAAAAATGCTCTACATGCTCCTCCTTACTCTTAGAGTAAATTAGAATATCATCTAAAAATATAATCACAAAAGGGCCCAGGAATGACTTGAAGACACCATTCATCAAACTCATAAATGTTGATGGCGCATTAGTCAACCCAAACAACATTACCAGGAACTCATAATGCCCATACCAAGTTTGGAATGTCATCTCAGGTATATCCTCAGGCCTAATCTTTAGCTGATGATACCATGACCTTAAGTCAATTTTAGAAAACACCAAAGCACCCTGCAACTGATCAAAAAGGTCATCTATGCTGAGTAAAGGATACTTATTTTTGATGGTAACCTTGTTCAGTTGCTTGTAGTCTATACACATCCTCATACTACTATCCTTCTTTTTCACAAACAAGACCGGAGCACCCCAAGGTGAAGCACTAGGACGAATAAATCCCTTATCTAGAAGTTTCTGAAGCTGAGTTTTAAGTTCCCTCAACTTTGCTGGAGCTATACGATAAGAAGGGATAGAGATTGGGTGAGTGTTCGGCTCCAAATCTATACAAAAATCAATATTCCTGTCGAGAGGCATGCCAGGCAAATCCGCCAGAAATACCTCCTGGAATTCAGAAACCACTTGGATGGATTCAAACGAAGGAGGCTCTGCACTAACATCCCAAAAGTGAGCCAAGAAGGCTGATCAACCTTTTCCCACTAGTTTCTTAGCCCGAACAAAGAATATAATCTTTGCCGGCTTAAGCTTGTACACACATTCCCACTCTAGTCTATCCTTACCCAGAATCTCTAGAGTTATTGTCCTAGAATTATAGTTTAACACATCATGATACAAAGACAGCCAAGTCATACCTAAAATAACATCAAAATCTAGCATATCCAGAATAAACAAATCTACCCAAGTCTGAAACCCCACAAACACCACAGAGCAAGTATGATACACATGGATTACTACCACTGACTCCCCAATCGGGGTAGAAACATGAATAGGGGAATCAAGGACATCACAAATCAAATCTAGACCCAAGGCAAATTTAACAGATACATATGAATATGTAGAACCTGGATCATATAAGAAAGAAACCATCTGTAACAGACTAGAATTGCACCTGTTATCACAATATCTGACGCCTCAGCCTCAAATTTCCCTAGGAAGGCATAACAATGGGCTCTGTCATCAATTCGAGCAACCTCTCTGGCTGGTTGTGCCATTCCCATTCTCGCGTTACCATTCCCTCTATTTCTACGGCCTCCCTAAAAATTCCCTCGCCCACCCTGTGGGCTCCCCCTGCCATGGCCACCTCCACCAGCTAGAACCATAGCCTTAGTCTGCTGCTGCATCTAACTTCTTGCATGTCTGAGAGGGCATTCCCTCTTGAAATGACCCAGATCACCATAATGAAAATATTCACGATCAAGAGAGGGACTGCTAGTGGAAATATAAGAAGCCCCCTGGTCTCTAGGAGCTGAAAACTGCTGATTGACCCCTGGATGACCACCTACAGAATCTGGAAGGGATGACCGAATAGACCTGCTGACTGGGACCCCTGGAATAAGAACCATTGTAGTTACCCTCATTTTGGGAATTTTTAGCTAACACCTTAACCTGCCCAACCTGTCTGA
Source organism: Jaltomata sinuosa (assembly GCA_003996215.1). NCBI lineage: Eukaryota > Viridiplantae > Streptophyta > Magnoliopsida > Solanales > Solanaceae > Jaltomata > Jaltomata sinuosa. The sequence continues at coordinate 233,299 of QJPP01002519.1, read as the reverse complement.
ACCCCTCTAGTTTCTTTACATAGTCAGTCACCTAATTAAAGCTCTTCCTCACAAAAGTCATATGAACAAACAAAATCTACAACTCAGTATTCAGACCCTTAACATACAGAAAAATCCTCTCCTTCTCAGTGCCCAATAGTTGGGTAGCATAATGAGACAAGGCATGAAACTTAGCCTCATAAGCTAAAACAGATATATTGACCTACTCAAGGGCCAGAAACTCATCCTTCTTGTGATCTCTCAAGAGTGTGAGGCACATATTTCTCCAAAAATAGGGCATGAAACTGAGCGCAAGTCATCGGAGGCAAGGCTAGAGATCGACACTCTATATGAGCCCTCCACCACTATTTGGCATCACCCTGCAGCTGAAAAGTCACAAACTCCACCCCATGTTGCTGTACAATACCCAACTTGTCCAACCTGTCATAGCAGTCCAGAATAAACTCAAAGGAATCATCCTTCTTTGTACCATGAAACGATAGAGGTTTCAACTTCAAGAACTTGGTCAACAGCTCATGCTCGGTCCTAGTCATAACAAGTCCTAGTACCAGACAAAAGAACTCATTGGCACCTGATGCTTCATCTATCATGGGAGCTATGGCGATAGCTGGATGAGTCCAGAACCTGATCCGCTGGCCCAGTGGGGGTGGCTCCAGTACCTTCCAGCCCCGCTTAGGAAGGCCAACACCTGCTGAATCACCTAGGACGACATAAGGGGAAGACCTACACCTCTGACCGGTGTTGCCTCCTTCTGTTCCACACCCTCCTCAAGCACAACCTCAACCTCCTCCTCAATAGGATCCTTGGGCGGGGGAGGGGTCGCTGCCCTTGGCTCAGCCACTGCCTGAGCTCTTTCCCTGGTGGGTCTTGCTCTTCCTCTGCCCCTTCCTCGCCCTCTAGCCACCAGTCCCGCAGCAGGGGCTACTGCCCTTGCTCTATTATGCCTAGTTTTAACCATTTGCGAACAAAAGAGTGAAATAAGTTAGATACCAATTTGGATCGCCAGATACCAATTAGAATCAAGTTATAGCACGAAGGAAAAGAGATAGTTTTCTAAAGTCTTGTAGCCTCTAGAAGAAAAGTATAGACGTTTATGTACCATTCCGAAAGACTCTACTAGACCCATTTTAGTACGACGAGATCAATAAACCTAGCGCTCTGATACTATTTATGTCACAACCTAAACCGTCATGAGTGACACCCACTCAAAACCCCGGTGAGCAAACTAAGTAACCAAGCCAACACTTATCAAAACTAAGAAGCTAAAACCAGTTGCATTGAATAAAACTAAGAATTCATATCTAAATAATTAAAAAGAGAATCATGTGGAAAATACCTCTTGAATCTGAAAGTCGTGTACCAAAACATCTAACAAGTCTAGAGTACGGGTATGCAGCCCTAAAAAAATATAGTCTGAGTTTGAATAATAGACTAGAAGGAAATGATGAATCTATTGTAGTCCAAAAGAAGTAACTTACCCTTAGATTCAGATAACGATTGTGTCACATCTGAGGCATGCAGCATCCACCGGAATATGCCCTGTACTCAAAAAAACAAGAGCAAGTGCAGTAAAAATACACAAAACAACAGTGTCTGGTGGGATCATCGGTTAGATCCAATAAACAAAATATGAACATTTAACTAGAACTTAGTAAAGCAGGACAAAAGATATGTAAACAAGCCAGCAAATACAACCCAGACTCTTAGTCATCAACCTGACTTATTAGCTACATGAAACATGTCCAAACTCCACAACAACCATAATAATGTATGCACATCTACCACTTTTCAAGTAACTCGAACCAACCAAGGATCCCTAAGTCCCCATCTACAATATTTAATATGCAACCCCGGTCTATACAAGAACTAACCCAGCATTTAACACAACCACCCAACCACTCATGGACCAAAATAAAACAATTATAACACAAGGAGCAAACCCGGTCCACTCATGGAACCATCCAAATAAGCACAATCAAATAATGTACCAGGCGTGGTACCCGAGCCAACTATATTAGAACCTATACCAGGTATGGTACCTGACTAACCAATGAATATCATGTACTAGGCGTGGTACCCGAGTCAACTAATAAATTATACCAAGCATGGTACCTGTCACGACCCGATTTCTCGGTCATGATGGAACCTACAACCTCCAGTAAGCAAACCAATCCCCATAGCCCAGAACGGTTACTAATTGGTTACTTTCTAACAGTTTAAGCGAAAGAACAAATAAATAAGTGGAAGCAAGGAAACAAGATGAATAAACTGGATAACAGGAGTAATACAAATACAAAGCGGAAGCTAAACAAAACCCAAAACCTGGTATCATAGCGTATAGAAGCCCGAACTACATAAGGAGTACACGGGTCCAAAAGAAATATATATACACAAGTTGTCTCCGATTAGTAATAGAGTGCAGAATATACAAAAGATAAACTAAAGTCAAGCTTTGACTGGCAAGATCTCACCCTCAGCCTGGATGATCCAACAACAGCACCCCGCATGAGTCTTCGGTGTGCTAACGACAATGGCCCACACTAGGATCTGCACCAGAAGATGCAGAAGTTAGAGTGAGCACCAAATGCTAAGCATAAGTACCCAGTAGGTATCATAGGCCGACTAGGCACATATAAGGTAAAACAGCAATAGCAGACAGAATAGAAGCAAACAGTCACAGAAATCAATGAAAAAGTACACAGGAACTATCCCAGAGGGAAGACAACAGAAAACAACATACAAGGCTAGCAAGCAGAATATATACACAATAAGAACAGGTGAAAGTAAGAACCACGCACCTGGGATCCTTGCAAAAATAGTATATATAAGCATAAGTTCTAAGAATGTACGGTATATCGGTAACCTCAAGTATAAAAAATGGGAGAGAAGAATAAAGGTAGGCATGCTCGAAAAATAGGAATTAATAAACAGCCAAAACATACCAATCTAAAATCCAGAAGTAACAGCCTAGCGAAGTCCAACTTCACACTTATAATAGTAATAGGGAACAATTCCAAAATAAAATAATGAGAGTCTACCAACAGTCCCTCGGCTGCCCATACAACCGAGGAATACAATCAAGTGAAAACAAATCCTCCGGAATCCCATACTACCAGAGCGTCCAATCAACAAACAGCAAACAAGGGTGGAATCTCAAACAATGAATGATATGATGCATGATAACCTCAGGGTGAAATATAACCTCTGTATGTACCTCATCTAGTGCCGATCGGGCCTAGTAGGTAGGTTCCATGAAAGGACCTAGCCCGTATACCTCTACTCCACCGTATACCCTCCCCCCGGCACACGCAGCCCAAAGACTTAGGCAAAAAGCGGCAAGGTCCATGGAGGTCCCGAACCCCATACTAAAACTCAGAATCAAAACGTGTCCTCCGGAATCGAGTCCGGGTTCAAGCCAGTGGCTAAGTCTCAAATATGCATGCCTAGACCATGTCTAGGACTAAAGCAGTGAAAAGATGTCTCAAAACCCCTACAAGGGCGCCCGGGCATAACCGGGTCTAAAAAAGTAGTAAAATACCTCAGATGCTCGACCCGGCCGAGCAAAAAGACATTTCAAATCAGTAAGAAAACTCAGCTAGCACTCCGACCCGGTTTAGTCTAGCAATAGTAGTAAGATCATGATAAAAACCATATTTTAACCTTCTTTTACCCCAAGATGTTCCACGTATCAAGTCAAATCATTTCCAAATCCAAATTCATCGAAAACAGGCCCCCGGGGCCATGCAAGTTTAAGAAAAGCATCCCAGTAGGCCCGAAGGCAAAATCATAGTAAAAATATGGGAAAATCTCTTTATATGCATGGAAATGATATGATCAACACACAATAGCCGCCCAACAGCTCACAACAACCTATCGGCCCTGCACAGACTCCAAAAGCTACCCAATAAGCATAACCAGCCTAGAAGGATAATTCTATGTCCGGGACTCGCGGACATTCCCAATGATCCCACCATCTATGTTTCAGAGTCAACAAGGCCTCAAAGGACTACAAGGGTAATAATATCAAGTAATAAGAGTCCTACACACAACGGAGGAAAGAAATGGGACGGATTATAGAAAAGCGGTCAAGGTTTGTGGTACCAACCTAATAAACCAACCCAAAGATGCCAACTAGTACAATTTTACCCGATATATGCTAAGTCTTGGAGGTTAGACCGTACCCTACCTGTCGTCCGACGACAAGCTGCGGGAACAATGATATCCGGGGCCGAGCTACTCCAAGAACCCCAAATGAGAATTAGACTATCAAATTCATGAATATAATGTTAAGACGAGTCTAACGATACCCATATTGCTACATTGTAGCCGGGTCGATATCCGGGTCAAAAGCGGGCCTGTGGGGCCCACATCTGAAACCAAAAACGAAAAGAACCACAATGACCGCAATGATGCCAAGAAGGCATTCTCCAAGTTTGAGCACAATTGGCCAAGGGAAAGGTGCCAAAACAGCCCATAAAAGTTGAGGTTCAAAGAATAGAATTTCGAAAATAAAAATGGAAATTAAGCAAGAATCACTTACCAAGTAAGAGAATTACACTCGAAATTTTGAATTTGGATGAGCTCACGAGGCAGCGGCGTCACCCACGACTGATTCTACAATGAAATTTCAAGCTTTGAGGAGGTAGGCAACAATGGTGGAATCTTTAGAAAAACAAAAGAGGCAGGACGGGGAAGAAGACTTACCAAAAGACGGAGAATCACGGGATTGCGATGAACAACAATTATTCCCAATACAAGACAAGTTTTGGAGAAATTTATAGAGAGATTCTTGAGGTTTAGAGTGAGAAAGAAGTGGAGAAAATGGCTGGAAAAACGCAATGGCCAGATTAAATAGTTACTGGCCTATCCCTTCGCGAACGCGGCCAGCCATCGCGTTCGCGATGCATAATTTCCCGATGGCTAGCAGAGACGCGAACGCGGCTAGCCATCGCGAACGCGAAGGCCAAGATGAGGGGGAAGATGGCATAACATACGCGAATGCGGCTGGCCACCACGAACGCGAAAGCCAAGCTGATGCCATGACAGCACCAACTGCCAATAGCAATGACCACAAGAAAATTTACTCCGATGGACCCTCGAGAAAGCATCCGTGGTCCCGCAAACACAAACTGACAATGCTATTCAATTATAAACGGCATTCCGGACTCAAAGGAACCAACCAAAACTCCAACGGAGGTCGATAGCACAAAAAGTGGACCCCGCGCCCAAGAATAACTTTAAGCCTAACTTTCCAAAATAGAACACCGAGGCCTAAAAAGATCCCGGAAGCCTCGAGACCCGAACCAAAGGTTCCCTTAGACCAAAGTCGACATTCAGGAGCTAACAGCGCTATCAAAATTTCCATCCGAGGCCTTCTTCTCCAAACATTGACCAAAGTCAAACTTCCAAGTTTAACTTGGCCAAAGCACAGAACCTAAGACAAAATGAAACCGAAAGCTTCCAGAACCCGACCAACCACCTTCCTATCCCAAACTCACCATTCTGAAGCTGATGGAATCATCGGATTTTGAATCTGACACTGGAATCATTGAAAGTCACCCAAAGTTACACTTTCAACTCCAATTGGCCTAAAAACAAAGAAAACATCACAAACCCCACACCGGAAGTTCTCAGGCCTCAACTAAAGGTCCAACTAGACCAAACTCATTGCTCTGGAGCTAACAGAACTGTCAGTATTCAATTCCGAGCACGTTAGCTCAGAATGTTGACTAAAGTCAATGATATTCTAAGTTTAAGCTCTAAAATAGGAAAAAGGGCAAAACGACCAAACAAACAGCTAGGGCACCGAACTACCAGTACCAGCAAACCATAAATGACTTGGGGCCGCTACATGAAAGCTCTAACAGTGTAATAAATGCATAAACGCAAAGATGATCGGAAGGGTCATCATAACATCCACTACTAAAAAGACTTTCGTCCTCAAAAGTCAAGAAAAAGGGAGTACCTGAAGGCTCGAAAAACTAAGGATACTGAGCACGCTACTCAAGCTCGGTCTCCTAAGTAGCCTCCTCGATCGGATGGTGCCTCCACTGAACTTTCACAACTGGTATCTCCCTAGATCTCAACCTCCTGATATCTCTGGCCAGAAAAACTATCGTATCCTCAACATATGATAAACTCTCATCTAACTGAATCCTAATGCAACACATGATACTCATCTGGCACATACTAGCGTAACATCGAGACATGAAAAACTAGGTGAATAGCTGAAAACATCAGAGTCAAGGCTAATATGTAGGCAACACTACCAACCCTCTATATAATCTCAAACAGCCCAATAAACCTGGGGCTAAGCTTTCCCTGCTGACCAAACCACATCACACCCTTCACAAGCGATACACGAAGAAAAACTAGGTCACCAACACTGAAATCCAAGTCACAAAGTCAACAATCAGCGTAGCTCTTCTGCCTACTCTGGGATGCTCTAAGCTTGTCCTGAATCAAACGAACTAGGTCCAAGGAATCTCTAAGAAAATTTGTACTCTGCGGTCTGGACTCTAACCCATCAAATCAACCAATGGGCGATCTGCAATGCCTACCATACAAAGCCTCGAAGGTTGCCATGCCAATGCTCGAGTGAAAGCTATTATTATACGCAAACTCGTCCAATGGCACGACTGATCCTATGAACCTCCAAAGTCAAGAACACAAGCCCGGAGCATGTCCTCTAGGACCTGAATAGTCCTCTCGAATTGGCCATCTGTCTGAGGGTGGAAAGCAGTATTAAGCTGAACCTCTATACCCAAATCGCTCTGTATAGATCTTTAAAACTGAAATGTGAAATGAGTGCCGCAGTCTGAAATGATAGAAGTTGGGACCCTGTGCAACCGTATAATCTCACGAATGTAGATCAGAGCTAACCTCTCTGCCCCGTAGGAAGTCTAAACTGGCAATAAATATGCTGACTTAGTCAGCCTATCAATGATCACCCATATGGAATCAAACCCCGGAGTCGTACGAGGCAAACCAACAATAAAGTCCATAATAATACCTTCCCACTTTCACTCAGGAATGGGAAGTCGCTTCATCAACCCACAGGGTCTCATGTGCTCAAACTTAGCCTACTTACAGTTCAAGCACTGAGATACAAACTCTGACACGACCCGCTTCATACCACCCTACCAGTAAAGCTGTCTCAGATCTCGATACATATTCGCTGCACTAGGATAAATGGAGTATCTAGACTAATGTGCCTCACGAAGAATCAACTGTATCAAATCACCAACTCTCAGAACACAAAGTCAACCATCAAACCTCAGAATACCATCAGAACCCAAAGTAGCCCGGCTGGCCTCACCCCGAACTACCTGATCACGAAGGTCACATAAAATCTGATCCTCAAACTGTCAGCTCTGAATCTGATCAACTAGAGTAGATCGTACCTCAACACTAGAGAGAACTCTGTTGGGATCTGATAAGTTAATCCTAACCAAACGGTTAGCCAAGGTATGTATGTCCAAGGCCAACGGTCACTCAGAAGCTGAAAGTGAAGCTAGGCTGCCCATACTCACCGCCTTCGTACTCAAGGCATCCGCTACCACGTTTGCCCTGCCCAGATGGTGTAAAATAGTGAAATCATAGTCTTTCAGCAACTCAACCCATCTCCTCTGCCTCGAGTTCAGCTCATGCTGACTCGTAATGTAATGAAGACTATGATAATCAGTGAATATCTCATAATGAACCCCATAAGGTAGTGCCTCCAGATCTTGAGCGTGAAAACTACCACCGCCAACTCAAAGTTCATGAATGGGTTAGTTGTGCTCGTGAACCTTCAGCTTCCTCCACTCATATGCTATCACTCGACCATGCTGCATCAAAACACAACCAAGACCAACCACTAAAGCATCACAATACATGGAGAAACTCTGACCCTCAACCGGCAAAGTCAAAACTGGAGCTGAAGTCAATAAGGCCTTAAGCCTCTGGAAGCTATCCTCACACTGATCATACCACTGAAATGGAACATCCTTCCTAGTCAGCATAGTCAAGGGTGCTGCTATGGAAGAAAATACCTCAACGAACCATCTGTAATACCCGGCTAACCCGACAAAGCTGTGAACCTAAGTAGGAGTAGTAGGTCTAGGCCAATCACGAACTGCAGAAATCTTACCTGAATCAACTCTAATCCCATCCTTAGACACCACGTGTCCTAGGAATGCTACTTACTCTAGCCAGAACTCACACTTTGAGAACTTGGCATAAAGCCGATGATCTCTCAAAGTCTGAAGTAAAGTCCTCAAGTGCTGCTCATGCTCATCTCTACTCCTCGAGTATACCAGGATGTCATCAATGAAGACTATCATGAACATATCAAAGTACGGGCTAAGAACCATATGTATTAAATCTATAAAGGTTGCAGGGGCATTAGTTAACCTAAAAGACATCACCAGGAACTCATAATGGCCATAACATGTCCTGAATGTTGTCTTACGGATTTCCACCGCCCTAATCCTCAATTGATAGTAGCTGAACCTCATATCAATCTTCAAAAACACGGCGGAACCCTGAAGTTGATCAAATAAGTCATCAATCCTGGGCATCGAATACCTATTCTTCACTGTCACCTTATTCAATTGCCGATATTCAATACACATCCGTATCGACACATCCTTCTTCTTCACGAAGAGAACAGGAGCACCTCAAAGAGACACACTCGTTCTAATGAACCCCTTATCTAACAAATCCTAGAGCTTCTCCTTAAGCTCTCTCAACTCAGAAGGAGCCATACGGTAGGGAGGAATAGAAATGGGCCTGGTGTCAAGCTCTAACTCAATGGCAAAATCAATATCCCTCTCAGGTGGAAGGCCTGGCAGGTCGGTAGGAAACACATCTATGAAGTCTCTAACCATAGGAACAGACTCAGGAAACATAGGGTCAGCACTAGCATCTCAGAAATATGCTAGATAAGGAAAATACCCATGGGAAATAAACTTCCTAGCTCACAGACATGAGATGATCCCAGATGGTGCATGGCTAACAGAACCCTGCCACATGACCTGGGATACACCGGGCACGGCTATGGTAAAGGTCTTGACATAACAATCCAAAACCACATGGTGAGGGGATAACCAGTCCATGCATAGTATCACATCAAAGTCTAACATGTCAAGTATCATCAAATCAGCCCAAGTCTCCAAATCACCAATAGATATCACACAACATCTCACAATCCAATCCACTACTAAAGAATCTTCTACTGGGTCAAAACAGAAATAGCAACAGATAATGGCTCACTAGCCAACCCCAAACAAGGCAGAAAGTAGGCAGATATATATGAACAGGTGGATCCAGGATCAAACAAAGCATAATCCAGCTGACGACATACAGAAATTGTACCTGTGATCACGGCATTCGAGGCCTCTGCCTCTGGTCTCCCAGGGACCGCATAGAACTGACGACAACCTCCACCTGCCTGACTTCCATCCTTACCATATGCTCTGCCACATAGGTTAACACCCCTAGCCTGACCACCACCCCCTCTATCTGGAGGCTGAACTACTCGTAACGGCTTGGCCGGCTTGACTGTACCCTGCTGGGGGCAATCTCTAGCAAAGTGACCAACCATACCACAAGTGTAACAAGCCCTTGATAACCTGCTTGGTCAGGATGAACCAGCAGAACCCAAATGGCCACCGCAGCTTGATGCCCCAGAAGTTGTACCTCTCAAAGACTGACCACTATAGCCATGATGGTTGTTATGACCCTGCTCGAACTGGGTACTACCGGAAGTCTAAAGTGAAGCCTGAATCAGTCGACTGGACTGACCTTGGTGCTGTTGTGGCTGATAACCTCGGCCCCATTGGCCTGAACCTTTACCACCATGTCTGGAACCACTGTAGCCACCCTGATATCGAGGCCTCTTATCAATAGCCCTGGTGTTATAACGACGCAAATCCTCAATTGTACGGGCATAGTCCGCAATGGCCTGGAATGACCGACCGCTAGCAACCAATATCTCTGCAAGCACCCTGAACTCTCTTTGTAACCCCCAAACAAATCTACGGACCCTGTCCGCCTCAGTAGGAATAATCATGGCTCAAAATGGAGTGAGCTTATGGAAACGGGTCTCATACTCTGAGAAAGTCATAAAATCCTGAGAAAGTCTAATGAACTCCTCCCTCCTACGCTCTCTGTCGCTATGGGGTAAGAACTTGGCCATAAAGGCCTCACAAAACTCGAACCAGGTCAAGGGAGGTGATTTCGAAGGCCTGCAAGCAACCTGTGCCCTCCACCATAACTTCGCTGGACCCTCCTGTTGATACGAAGTATAACCAACTCAGTGAGTCTCCAAAAAGCCCAGATAATGTAGCATCTCCTCACAGGTGGTGATAAAGTCATGTGGGTCCTGACCCTGTGTACCAGTAAATCTCGGTGGTGCCAATCTCAGAAACCTACCCAAGGCCTTCTGCTCTGTCTCTGTTATAGTAGGGTGAGGAGCAAGAGGATGGACAACTGATGGGACTGGAAAAACCTCAACATGGGGAGCCTCAGTAGCAGGCTGCGCTCCTGAACTCTGAACACCCAGGGCTTCCCCCTGAGCAGATGTCTGGGATGTCTCAGAAGGACGCTCCCCAATCATACCCAAGAGCTGAACAAGTAAGCCCCGAATATCCAAAGACTGAGTTGGGGCTGAGGCTGGCACAGAAACTGATGCTGGAGCTGGTGGTACTTGGGCTACCCCCAAGTCCACGTACTGCTGCTCTGGAGCGAACTCTGGCTCATAGTGATACTCTGGCTCTACCTCAACTCTAGTAGCTCTAGCAGGTGCCGCTGCTCTGGGGCGTCCATGAACCCTACCTCTACCCCTGTGACCACCCTGGCCCCTAGCTGGAGTGGGAGGTGTAGGGGCAGGAGGCTCTCCTCCGCCAGAAGCTGAAGATCTCGTACGAACCATAATAAGTGAGATTTCCAAAAACTTTCAAGGTTACTACGTACGAGATAGAAACAAGAAAAGTCCAATTATTCCTAAGATGTCACTATAGCCTCCCGAATATTGAGTACGGATATCTCCACCCCAATCCGTAGGACTCTACTAGATATTGGCTCCTATACCGATGACACCGGTGAACCTGGCTCTGATACCAAGTTGTCATGACCCTATTTCTTGGTCATGATGGCACCTACAACCTCCCAGTAGGCGAACCAATCCATATAGCCCAGAACGGTTAGTATTAGGCTACCTTCTAACAGTTTAAGCGGAAGAACAAATAAATAAGGGGAAGCAAGGGAACAAGATGAATAAACTGGATAACAGGAGTAATACAAATACAAATCGGAAACTAAACCAAACCCAAAACTTGGTATCATAGCGTATAGAAGCCCAAACTACATAAGGAGTACAAGGGTCCAAAAGAAACATATATACACAAGCTGTCTCCGAGTAGTAACAGAGTGCAGAATATACAAAAAATAGACTAAAGTCAAGCTCTGAACGCCAAGAGATCACCCTCAGCTTAAATGATCCAAAAATAGAACCCCGCACGAGTGTCACGTGCGCTAATGGCAATGGCCTAGACTAGGATCTGCACCAGAAGATGCAGAAGGTAGGGTGAGCACCAAAAGTGAAGCATAAGGTACCCAGTAGGTATCATAGGCCGACTGGGCACATATAAGGTAAAACAGCAATAGCAGACAGAATAGAAGCAAACAGTCACAAAAATCAACAAAAAAGTACACAGGAGCTAGCCCAGAGGGAAGACAACAGAAAGCAACATACAAGGCTAGAAAGAAGAATATATACACAACAGGAACAGGTGAAAGTAAGAATGACGCACCTGAGATCCTTGCAAAAATAGTATATATAAGCATAAGTTCTAAGAATGTACGGTATACCGGTAACCTCAAGTATAAAAATTAGGAGAGAAGAATAAAGGTAGGCATGCTCGGAAAACAGGAATTAATAACCAGCCAAAACATACCAATCTCAAATCCAGAAGTAACAGCCTAGTGGAGTCTAACTACACACTTATAACTGTAATAGGGAACAATTTCGAAATAAAATAACGAGAGTCTACCTACAGTCCCTCGGCTGCCCATACAACCGAGGAATGCAATCAAGTTAAAACAAACCCTCCGGCATCCCATACTACCAGAGCGTTCAATCAACAAACAACAAACAAGGGTGGAATCTCAAACAATGAATGATATGATGCAGGATAACCTCAGGGTGAAATAGAACCTCTGTATGTACCTCCTCCGGTGCCGATCGGGCCTAGTAGGTAGGTTTCATGGAAGGACTCAGCTTGTATACCTCTACTCCACCATGTACCCTCCCCCCGGCACACGCAGCCCAAAGCCTCAGGCCCAGAGCAGCAAGGTCCATGGAGGTCCCGAACACCAAACTAAAACTCAGAATCAAATCGTGTCCTCCGGAATCGAGTCTGGGTTCATGCCAGTGGCTAAGTCTCAAATATGCACGCCTAGACCATGTCTAGGACTAAAGCAGTGAAAAGATGTCTCAAAAACCCCTCCAAGGGAGCCTGGGAATAACCAGGTCTAAAACAGTAGTAAAATACCTCAGATGCTCGACCCGGCCGAGCCTAAAGTCATTTCAAATTAGTAAGAAAACTCAGCTAGCACTCTGACCCGGTCGAGTCTAGCAATAGTAGTAAGATCATGATAAAAACCATATTTTAACCTTCTTTTACCCCAAGATGATCCACGTATCAATTCAAATCATTTCCAAATCCAAATTCATCAAAAATGGGCCCCGGAGGCTATGCAAGCTTAAGAAAACAGTCCCAGTAGGCCCGAAGCCAAAACCATAGTAAAAATGTGGGAAAATCTCTTTATATGCATGGAAATAATATGATCAACACACAATAGCCACCCACCAGGTCACAACAACCTATCGGCTCTACACAGGCTCTCGAAGCTACACAACAAGCATAACCAGCTTAGAAGGATAATTCTATGTCCGGGACTCGTGGACATTCCCAATGATCCCACCGTCTATGTTTCAGAGTAAACAAGGCCTCACAATACCACAAGGGTAATAATATCAATTAATAAGAGTACTACACACAACGGAGGAAAGAAATGGGATAGATCATGGAAAAGTGGTCAAGGTCTGCGGTACCAACCTAATAACCTAACCCAAGGATGCCAACTAGTACAATTTTACCCGATATACGCTAAGTCTAGGAGTTTAGACCGTAACCTACCTGTCGTCCGATGACAAGCTGTAGGAATGATGATATCCAAGGCCGAGATGATCTGAGAAGCTCCGAACGAAAATCAAACTATCAAATTCATAAATAAAATTTTAAGACGACTTTAACGACACCCATATTGCTACAATTGTAGCCGGGTCGATATTCGGGTCAAAAGCGGGACTGCGGGGACTACACCTAAAACCAAAAATGAAAAGGACCACGATGACCCCAATGATGCCAAGAAGGCATGCTCCAAATTTGAGCACAATTGGCCAAGGGAAGGGCGCCAAAACAGCCCGTAAAAGTAGGGGTTCAAAGAATAGAATTTCGAAATAAATGACGAAAATTAAGCAAGAATCACTTACCAAGTAAGAGAATAACTCCCGGAATTTTGAATTTGGATGAGATCACGAGGCAGCGGCGTCACCCACGACTGATTCTACAATGGAATTTCAAGCTTTGAGGAGGTAGGCACCAATGGTGGAATCTGTAGAAAAATAAAAGAGGCAGGACGGGGAAGAAGACTTACCAAAAGACGGAGAATCACGGGATTGCGATGAACAACAATTATTCCTAATGCAGGACAAGTTTTGGAGCAACTTGTAGAGAGATTCTTGAGGTTTAGAGTGTGAAAGGAGTGGAGAAAATGGCTGGAAAAATGCAATGGCCAGGTTAAATAGTTGCTGGCCTATCCCCTCGCGAACGCGGCCAGCCATCGCGTTCGCGATGCACAATTTCCCGATGGCTGGCACAGGCCTACGCGAACGCGGTTGGCCCCCGCGAATGTGAAGGCCAAGCTGAGTGGGCAGCTGGCATAGCCTACACGAATGTAGCTGGCCACCGCAAACGCATAAGCCAAGTTGATGCCATGATAGCACCAGCTGCAAACAACAATGCCCACAAGAAAATTTACTCCGACAAACCCTCGGGAAAGCATCTGGGGTCTCGAAAATACAAACAGACAGAGCTAATTGACTATAAACGGCATTCTAGATTCAACAGAACTAATAAAAACCCCAAAGATGGTCGATAGCACAAAAAGTGGGCCCCGCTCCCAAGAATAACTTTAAGCCTAACTTTGCAAAATTGAACACCAAGGCCTAAAACAAGCCCGAAAGCCTTGGGACCCGAACCAAAAGTCCCCCTATCCCAAAGTCGACATTCCGTATCTAACTGCGCTATAAAAATTTCCATCCGAGACCATCTTCTCTAAACGTTGACCAAAGTCAAACTTCCAAGTTTAACTTGGCCAAAGCACAAAACCTAAGATGAAATAAAACCAAAAGCTTCCAGAACCCGACCAACCACCTTCCTAACCAAAACTTACCATTCCGGAGCTGATGGAATCATTGGATTTCAAATCTGACACTCTGATCATCGAAAGTTACCTAAAGTTACACTTTCAACTCTAATTGGTCTCAAAACAGAGAAAACATCACAAACCCCACACCAGTAGTTCTCAGGCCTCAACTAAAGGTCCAACTAGACCAAACTCATCGCTCTGGAGCTAACTGAACTGTCAGAATTCAATTCTTAGCATGTTAGCTCAGAATGTTGACTAAAGTCAATGATATTCTAAGTTTAAGCACTAAAATAGAAAAAAGGGCAAAACGACCAAACGAACGGCCAGGGTACAGAACTACCAGTCCCAGCAAGCCATAAATTACTTGGGACCGCTACAAGAAAGCTTTAACAGTGCAATAAATGCATAAACGGGAAGATGACTGGAAGGGTCATCACAACATCCACTTCTAAAAAGACTTTCGTCCTCGAAAGTGAAGAAGAAGGGAGTACCTGAAGGCTCGAACAACTACGGATACTGAGCACGCAACTCACTCTCGGTCTCCCAAGTAGCCTCCTCAACCGGATGGTGCCTCCACTGAACTTTCACAACGGGATCTCCCTAGATCTCAACCTCCTGATATCTCTGGCCAGAATAATTATCAGCTCCTCAACAAATGATAAACTATCATCCAACTAAACCGAATCCTAATGCAACACATGAGACTCATCTGGCATATACCGGTGCAACATCGAGTCATGAAAAACTGGGTGAATAGTTTAAAACATCAGAGTCAAGGCTAACATGTAGGCAACACTACCAACCCTGTATAGAATCTCAAACGGCCCAATAAACTTGGGGCTAAGCTTGACCTGCTTACTAAACCACATCATGCTCTTCACGGGCGATACATAAAGAAAAACCGGGTCACCAATACTGAACTCCAAGGAACGAAGTCTACGATCAACGTAGCTCTTCTGCCTACTCTATATATATATTTAAAAAAACTGACCTCATGAGGTGGATTTTATCAAAATATAAGAAAAAATGATCAAACATGGTCGGTAATAATTAATAAAAAAAATTATTTTTAATGGAGATAAAACCGTCCAAAAGTGAACGATATTTTTAATAATATAATTATATATTATAGAATAAAACCGTCCACTTGTGGATGGTTTGTTCAATAATAATATAATATATTATATATTATATAGGAAAACCGTCCACTTGTGGACGGTTTTTTCAATAATAAAAGTATATATTACATATTATATAATAAAATTATATTTATATTTATATTATAAATTTTAAAATAATATATATTATATATTTTTGTTTTAACTATAACCGATCAAATGTGGTCGGTTTTTTCAATTATTTTTTTACCGGAAAATATTTCGACCTTTTATGGTCGGAATATTATTTTTTCACTATTTTCTTTTAAGAAAATCGACCACATTTGATCGATTTTGTAGTTAAAAAAAATAATCACTAAAACCGATCACATGTAGGTCAAAAATTACCGACCACAAATTTGTGGTCGATTTTCCTATTTTTTTTAATAGTGAATTAAGATGAGAACATACTGAGATATGTTGAGAGTGATAAAAAATATACATAATATTCTATTATGTTGAGTGGCTCGAGTCCGATGTGAGCTTATGGATAAGCGGTTATATGATGTAGAGTAGTACCACGTCGATACGGTATATGGACCCTAGGTTGTCCCCTATAGGTCATGACTAGTTGAGAAGAAATAAGACCATTTAGCATGTGTGTAGAGATGAGAGTTTGAGTGAGTTCTGATATGATTACATTGAGACTAATGAGATACAGAGACTGTGTCTAAGATTTTGTATAGACATGAATCCATGTTCTGATGACTGCATTATAATTACAACTTTGTATGATTTAATATGTCTATGTTTGATAACTTTTATGTCCTTGATTGTTGATATTTGATGTGTGTAACTGAGTTTCATTTATCTGGTTATTGGTGACTATTTATTTTTGAGAATCTAATTATGTGTTATTGTATTTGCTACATGCTTATTTGTTCGTGGCATATATATATTACTATATTGAGTCGGCCTATGATACTTGCCAGTACATAGTGTTATGCTAATTCTGCACTTTTTTTGAGTGCAGTCTGTGTTCCAGAGGCTTCAATCAGATCTCGCATTTAGCGTTTCCTGACTAAGCGATTCGAGGGTGAACTACCTCCATTTCATGGCTGCCACGGATCTTCAGAGTTCCTAAATGTCTATCTTTCAGATACTATATTATTTAATGGTATTTTTGAAGTATCCTTAGACATTGTTGGCTAGTGTCCTGTACGATGACTTTTGAATTTGATTAAGGTTGGGTCAGAGGGTAACATTTGATTCGCCCACCAGAGGGTTAGTGTGGGTGTCACTCACAGCCATTTGCTTCGTGACATGCTGAGAAATTGCCTGCTTTAATGTTAAGAATATATATGGTATTGAGGAACTTATTACTTGTCTCTTTGTGAGGCCTTGTGTCACGCGGTTCTTATAATGTATAGCTAGATAGGCTTAGAGATGAGTTTGTAATAGAAAAAGTAAGATTCATGATTTCCGCAATAGTATAATACTTGGTCAAAAAAAAAATTATGCAGGATTAATTTATAAATTTTGGCTGCTTTTAACTTATAAGCACTTTAGTTATTTACAAATATGTTAGACAAAATAACAAGTGCTTATAAGTCAATAAGCAGGTGCTTACAAATAAAATTTTTATGTCGAATCAAACTAAAACAGAAAAATTAAAATAGAAAGAGTAATTTTATACCAAATTTAAAATATACTAATGTTATAAGGGGTCGTTTGGTTGGCAAGATGCAATTGATAGGATATCCCATCTAATTATTTTATTCCATTTTTTATATGAAATAATTTATTTTATTATATATATATTAAAATAATGAGATAAAATAATTTTGAGAATAAATAATATTCATTAAGAAATATAAAATAAAATAATTTCATAAAATATATCAAAATTATTACTCTCTCTGTCTTAATTTATGTGAGACAGTTTGATTGGACACGAAATTTAAAAAATATATAAAGATTTTTAAAATTTATAGTCTAAAATTATGTTTGTATAACTATAAATCAGCATATTAAGGTAAAATTAATATTTTAAATTTAATTATTATTAAGTAAAAAGTTTTTTTTTTTTTGAAACCGACTAAAAAAAATCATATAAACTGGGAAGTATCATTTTATCTCACCAAAATCCAAAAGAGTTATGAGAAGACAGGGAGCAGAATAAATTAATTCTGCTATATACTCGTTACCAAATAGGTGGAAAACCAAAACATAAGAAAGAGAAGAAAATATAAAATATCAATATAAGTGCTGGGGGATAAAGTGGGGTGGGAAGGGGGTGTATTAAATTCAGACAGAGAAAAAGAAGAAGAATAAGATATAAACGAGGGTGCGTTGTAGCGTGACTGTCAAATCTACATATTCTCTCTCTTTTGGGAGATTCGATTCAATCGCCGATCATTTCGGCTTTTCCAATCTATGTCTACTGCCTCTCATCCCTCACTATAATGTTCTCTGATTTTTAAGGTACGTTCCCAATTCACATATAAACAATACACCGTTTCTTTCCACTACTGTGAGACCTTCCTCACATGAATAAATTGTTTATCACTTCCCAACTTTGGTAGGTTTCTTAAATCTCTATCATTACCTAATTAACTCTATATTTTACTGCCCCTTGATTATTATTACTATAAGTATTATTTTTCTTGATTTTTATCCTCTTCTGTTGAGGGAGAATGCGATTTGTTTTTTAGTAAACTTCTTCGGCTAGTTGTGTTCCTCGAAAACTTTTGTTTTATTGAGTTTTTTTTTTTTTTCTGATTCAACCTTTTGGGAATTTATGCTTCAGACTTGTCTTCAAAATTCCAACTTTGAATTCTGTCTTTATGATCTGGGATGTGTTGTTGTTTCGGTAATGGTAATGCGTTTCTTAAAATCAGTTTTTTCTTCTCCACTCCCAAACACGGGGTGGGTGCATTTTCTTGAAAGCATACCCATATAAGAGTTATGGCCAAAATTCTGCACTGCAAAAATTGACTGGTCATTTCTGGGTCTGGAGATTCTTCTTTTGAAACTCTGAGCTTAGGCATTTAGCTGCGAGTACGCACTAAAAAGGTTCCCCTTTTATGGAAATGGGATATGCTTTTTCACATCTCATCATACCTAAAATAATAATATCGGAGTAATAAAATTAGCAATAATTGTGAAAAGTCGAACCCCATGGGATGAAAAACTGAGAAATCATGATATCAATTTCAGATGTTGTCTCTTATTACTTGTTTTAAACAATTTTTTTTTTTTTAAAAAAACTTACCATGTTTTGTCTCAGCCTTTTCTTACTATATAGCAGTGACTGCAGATGAGAAGATATGATGATTGGTTTTTTCTTAAACTAAAAATAGAACTCCATTCATCTACAAACTATTTCTACCCTTTTTTTCCTCATTATTGTATTCTGCTTTTGTGTGGGATCTCTTTTTGCAGGCCCTGTTTTGAATTGAAAAGAGGATTCTAAACCAACCAAAGGGGGAAATAATGGAGGGGGACACATTTTCAGGCCTAGGTAATGGTACCCAAATAGATGGCAAGGTTTTTCAGACATTTCAAAAAAGCTTTGTACAAGTGCAGAACATATTGGATCAGAATAGGCTGCTAATCAATGAGATAAACCAGAACCATGAGTCCAAGATCCCTGATAACTTAAGCAGGAATGTTGGCTTAATCAGAGAGCTAAACAACAACATCAGAAGGATTGTCGACTTTTATGCAGATCTTTCATGTTCTTTCACCAAATCAGTAGATGCTTCATCTGAAGGTGATTCTAGTGGAAAAGCTACCCACAAGAGGAGCAAGCCTCTTTAGAAGGAGGAAAAAGGATATTCTTTGTCATGGTGGAAACAAGAAGATCCCAAAATTCTCTCTGAGGTAGAAGAAGATAAATTAATGGTTAGATAATAGTATAACTTTTTATTTTTTGTTTCTCCCAGTAGTTGTACTTTCTTTAGTACCTTACTCAGAAATAACGACCCCCCAGAAATCTGTTCCTTTGTTAATATGCCCCGCAGATCTAATTGAATCAAAAATGTCATCTTGCTGGTAAATTCTTGATTTTGTCCACAGTTAAATTCAAATCAACTGTTGTTCTTTGAATTCGCATAAATATATATTGATTCATGTTGTTCTTTGAATGCGCATAAATATATATTGATTCATGTAAAACAGGATGTTGTAAACGTTTTTTTAACTATTTTAGCTGTCAAAAGCCTAATGATATATTTTGATATTGGTCTTTTACAGATTTTCCCCATCATTCTATTCTAATAAAGTTTCTTCCATCCACTTTTTGCTTAAAGACAAATTTCTCTTTTCATATTCATATTACCTGGTGTGTTGAAAAGTGAAAACTGAAACTAGTGGCAGACACTGTTTGAGTCCTCTCCCAACATCAAAGCTCTCTTTATTAAGTATTTTTTTGGTTACTATTGGTGATTTGTATGTGGAGAAACAGATGGTACTTTGATTGATACATACATTTCAGCAAAGATGCTCTAAGGCATTTGGGGAGAGAAAGCACATCTTTTTAGTTCCCAATCACACAGCACCACAGGATCGGAATCTCAGATGAGAAATGACAGGTCTTTTTGACCAAAATTTAGTAGAAAATGTATTTATGTTTGTTCCATCCAACGATAGATAAGGAAAGAAATGAATAAAGAATTCATTTGGTTCAAATGCACTAGATTTCCAAGAGACAGACATATGTGAACAGTGATTCCCAACAACATGACAAAGGGCCCTCTTTTTAGATGAAACTGAACTTGTACATGCTTATCCCCTTCTCTACTTAGGTTTCTTTTTTCCTTCCTACTTTTGGCCTCCTTTTTGCAAATTGCAATAAAGGCTCTTTCATTACTGGCTTCCATTTGATCCCACGTACACATCCCCTCGGGCCCTGTCTTTCCCATAACTCCTAGCTCCCATTTCTTTTCCATTTATTTTTTCCTTCTAGTGGTAAAGAAGCTCAGTTTTCCTTTGATAAAGTTGGAAAGCTATTATCTTTGATATAGAAGTTGTGGTAGTCAAACTCTGGGTTAGGCTAAGTTGAGTCCAGCTCAAAGGAAGCAGAAACCTAATCTGTGTAATTATTAAGGGTCTGTTTGATTGGTGGACTAAGTTATTCTGAATTATAATCCTTGGAATAAGACAAGATATCTAAGATTAAGTTTGGGATTAGTCAAATAGGCAAGTTACCCTGAATTTGAACAGGTCTAAGTGGACTGAATCTAACTCCCAAAGGTTAACTCAATTTTATTATCTATCTCAAATCTTTCTGTGGGAATTCATCATAATTCCATTAAGGTTCAAAAACCTAATAGTCTGTGAATGGTAACTTTAAGATCAATTAAGAGAAAAGATTGAACTAACGTTTAACGATAGAAAGAAGAGTAAAAATTAATGTTTCGGTATTCAAGAAAAACATCATTGATGCCCTGAAAAAAATTGACATAAAAAAGGCAAAGACAACTCAAACGTACATATTGGTTAAGCAGGTGGCTTTGTTGGTGGACCCTGACTCTCAAGATGAGATCCTAATATCCTGAAAGAAAAAGTGTGGCCAACATGGCTGATTTGTTTGAGATGGCTTTGTTACTTGTATGCAACACTTTTTTGAGTGTCACCTTTGTAATCTATTACATGTTCATTTTTCAACAATTATAGTGTTTTTCACATCTTCCTTTGTCTCTAACCTAAATGAGATCTGTCTATCCATATATCCTCTTTTGGAGATGACAAAAGAAAAAGAAAAATGAGGTTAATCATGTTTTTCCTTTTTGGTATTGGTATCCGTCTTAGTGTGGAACCCCAAAATATCTGATTAAGAGTGAAAAAATGTTAATCATCCCACCACAACCCATATTCATAAAAATAATGGAAGAATGACACCAGATATTATTTTAAGACTTTAAATTACAAGTTATACATATATTTTTTTCTATTTACAAAATCAAGCTTTTAATTACAAGTCATATCAGTTTAGGTAAAAAGTTAGAATATATTTTTACCGTATTGTTTTTTTTTAATTTTTAATGAGAGAAAAAAATTAATTTTACTTAATTAATGATTAGGATATTTATTAGAATAGTTTTAAATGGAGAAAAAATCCCTTAATTCTCTCTCTCTTAATTGTCCTTGATTATTATCACCAAGGAATATGGTTCCAAATTTGGTATCAACAGAATATTAATTCATATTTTATTTATATTACTTTTTATATATTTTTCATACAATAAATGATAGTCTGAGTACATTTCTTATTAATAAATTTTTGTGTGTGAATGTGGTATTAAATTTGGTATGAATGAAATATTAATACATATTCTGTTGAAATCAATTTTAAATCCTTCCATATACTAAATTCTAGTCTATGTATATTTTCTATTAAAATATTTTGTATTTGAATATGATATTAGATTTGGTATCA
The DNA here is from genome assembly GCA_003996215.1 of Jaltomata sinuosa. NCBI lineage: Eukaryota > Viridiplantae > Streptophyta > Magnoliopsida > Solanales > Solanaceae > Jaltomata > Jaltomata sinuosa. The sequence continues at coordinate 211,282 of QJPP01002519.1, read as the reverse complement.
ATGGAATAACGAAGAAGAATATGTTAATTGACGATAAAATTTATTTATCTGGGTAACTTTGAGAGAGAATCTATTTAAATTCTGAAAGAGTAAGAAAAAGAATAATTGTTATTGGAGAGATATGGGGATGATTGATATCCTTATTTAACCACCAACTATTTTTTAGGGATAATTGTTAAATTAGTTCTAATTTATTAAAATATGGATCTACATATTAAATTTTTTCATTTTTATTAAAATACTTTAATCTTTTTTACTGTTTTGGTATAATTTGTAAAAAATTATTGATATGAATTGAAAACTAACAAATATGATATGATTTGTAATAAAGAATTTATGTTGTGTATATATGTTTTTTTTCCTTATAATCATTATTTTGCTGCCGACTCATAAGAATTCTCGCCATCCACCATTAATTAGTATTCCCATTTAGTTTTGTTGTATCAATGAATCATCATGGATGTGTTATTGGAATGGTAATTTTAACATTTTGTGTTTTCTCCTCATTATCTTTCTTTTCCCCATTTTTTGGTAAGTTAAGCTTACTGTCTTCTTTTTCTCTACTTTCGTACATTTCTCAAATTGTAATCCAATTTACGATAACTTCCGTAGAGAAATCAGAAAAATATCTTTTGTAATTTTAAAATTGCTAAATTTTAACTAAATTTCGATCGAGTAACTCAATAACTCTTACCAAAACATCAGTTAAATTGCCATAGTGGGTTTCCACGTTAACAAATAGAGCCAAATAATTTGCTACTTGATGACCTCTAAATTTTACCTTTTTTTTTTTTTAATGAATAACTCTTTATAGATTCATAAATTTTATAATTTTATAATTGTCCACTACAAGCTAACAACAATATTCGGATCAAAATTATTTTTTGAATGACCAGTCATAAATTTAGTAATTTAAAACTGATAAAGATAGTTCACTTACTTTTGCTAAAAAAGATTTGAAAAAATAGACTTTGCATCATGAAAACCTGGAAAGGAGAATAATACTATGGAACATTCCACTTCTTTCGAGGGTGATCGATAACTCTAAAACCGTTTAAAGAAGAAAGTTAAATGGAAAAATGACAGGATAGTTAAAGACTACCATGGAAATTTCATTTTCTTTTTAGTGCATATATATTTCTTCCTGCGAGTCCAAAATTGTGGTCTTGACATAAATAATCGTTCACTAAAATAATAGTATATATATATATATATATATATATGCACATACAATTGTTTTTTTATGGATTGATCAAATGCGTAACTTGTCCTTAATATCCCCAATTAAGTTTCATAGTCATAGTAATTCATTCTCTTCCTATGTATTGTCTCACAGAAACAACTTGTACCTTTTGAGGTAATCTTTGGTTCCGTATTTTCATCAATGCAATTATTGATAGATAGATCAATAAGTTATTTGTAATGTAGACCACAAGTACCACATTTGGTTTTATCCACTTGTTGTCCTTTCAATCTAACTTATTAGGCGCTCTATGGTTTATATAACCTCTTCTTATCCCCAACATCAACTAATAACTAGGAAAAGAAACCGTCATCAATAATAATTAAATGTAAAGTCTTATTCCATCATACATCATCTTGAAAATAAGCAATTACGTATAATGTATCTTTTAAAAGAAAGAAGATGTATCCAAACTTTTTTTTAATTGTAAAATCAAGAATAAAAAGAACAATATAAAGATGAAGTCAAGAAGAAGAATATAATACAGGAGGAATAATATAAGATAATATTTTTTTCTTTTAAGTGTTCTTCAAATCTTCAAGTGTGTATATAGGAGTTCCAATGCCTCTATTTATAGTATTCATAGAGGCATACAAAAAGTTGTCATAACATAGCATTAACAATGACAATTATGGGAGAAGACCATGAAAATGTGGGAGACATAGCATTAAAGATTTTAGGCCATGAAAAAGATGAAACACAATGGTAAAGAGTTAGTGGGGAGATATAGAGATTACATTTAGTGGACATCCATATAATAATATATTTTATAACATTTCCCCTTGAATATTCATAGATGATGTGCTTCGTTAAAAATATACTAGAAAAAAATTTGCGAAAAAAAATTCTAATAAAAGAAAAAGAGCACATATCTTGTAATATACATTGTTTGTTGCCTCATTAAAAACCTTGCCAGAAAAATCCTGTGGAATAAAACCCGGCTAAGGACAAAAGAGTGCAATGTGTATTCCCTTGATAGAAAACATCATATTATTTCTCGGAGATGACACAGTCCAAATCTTGTATCCATTCTGTTGAAGCTCGTGTTTGAAACAGAACTTTGAAAAAATGTATTTATTTTTATCCTCCGATATATTCTTCATTCAATTGAGCTATGCAAGCAACATCGTCTTCATATAATATTGTAACCTCCTTCCCAAAGAAAATTACACATCTCTTATGTGTTAAGTTACTTGCTTTATAAGTTGTTAGTAGCTTGGTCTGACCTGAATAAGTGTCAATTATTGACTGTCTTGTAGAATATGATTATATGACAGTGGCCTCACATGCAAATAGATAACTTTCGTGTGATCAAATGGTATGTCGATCAAATAATCTTTTGCATTTATATATTCAACAATCTCTTGATAATATTGGTTAGAAATAATAAATTCTATCCATATTTGATTTCACTCAAATATCTCCACATAAAAGTAAAAGTATATCTTGCGTGCACATTAAAAAAATATAATATCATGGATAATAATAGCAAGATATATAGGTACACCAATTGCATTAACCATTTTCATGGGATCAATTTTTATTTTTTTTATATTGAGCGATCTCACAATCATTGGGGTCACTACTAAAAATAGCTCAAAAAGAGACGGATAGAAAAGCAACGGACAGCGTCGCTCCCAAAAAGCGACGGCAAAAGCGACGTTGTCCGTCGCTTTATCCATTTTATAATTTATATTTTTTTTTTATAAAAGCGACGGACAGCGTCTCATGTGCCGTCGCTTTTTTTTTTCGCGGATTTTTGCGCTAATATTATTTACATATAATTTATATTTATTTTTTTAAAGAAAGCGACGGATAGCGTCGCAATAATTTAAAAAAAAGAAAAATTTATTTTATAATAACGACGTTGTCCATCATAATTTTTTAAATTTTAATTTATTAATATATATATAAATATAAATTTAAAAAAATAAATTTATATTTATTTTTTTAAAGAAAAGCGACGGACAGCGTCACTTTGTCCGTCACTTTTTGGTCAAATGTTAGTCAACACATTTAAAAAAAGCGACAAACGAAGCTGTCCGTCACTTTTTAAAAAATTTAGTCACCCAGATCGGGTCACTCTTTCATTTTCCTCTTTTCTCGTTTGTTCTCTCTTTCTCTCCACCATTGCCTCCACACCCCTCCACGCCGCTCCCGCTCCAGCCATCATTGCCTTCTCCTCCAGTCGCCGCGCCGCCTCCTTCGTCCTCCATCATTAATTTTTGGGTTAGGGCTAATTTAAAACTTTAAGGTTAGATTTTTTACTTTTTTCAATTACATTGTATTTATTTTAGGTTAATGTTAGATTAAGAACATTATTAGTTGTTATGAAGATTAGAACTTGAATTAGTAGTATTTAAAATTTCAAGTTAGGGTTAGTTTAATTTTTTTTTATTATTAACAAGTTTGTTAATTTCGAATCTTGAAAATATTTTTTGCCATTTATTTTAAGTTAGTATTAGATTATGAACATTACTAGTTGTGAACCTTGAATGGTTATGAATATTTTATAATTCATATAATTGAATTTGTGAACTTGAATTTGATTTTAGAATTTGTGAGCACAATAAATGTCTTAGGCTCTTGATTTTAAGTTGACTTTGAGAATTTGATAGTGAATTTAAATTTTTTGAATTAGGTTCTTGAATTAAGTTCTTAAATTAGTTTTCAACTTTAGGTTCTTTTTTTATCTTGAATTAGGTTCTTGAATTTTAGGTTGAAATTGGTTCCTTGAAGTTAAGTTTTTGAAGTTTGTTAGTTTATATTGTTAGTTTTGAGTTATAATCTTGAATTAGTTTTCAACTTTAGGTTAGTGTTAGTTTTGAATTTAGGTTGTTGAATTAGGTTCTTGAATTTGATAGTGAGTTTGAAAATTTTGAACTAGTTTATATTGTTGGGTTATAATCTTGAATTAGTTTTTGAATTTAAGTTGTTGAATTAGGTTCTTGAATTTGATAGCGAGTTTAAATTTTTTGAATTAGTTTATATTGTTGGGTTATAACCTTGAATTAGTTTTCAACTTTAGGTTCTTGAATTTGATAGTGAATTTGAAAATTTTGAATTAGTTTATATTATTACGTTATAATCTTGAATTAGTTTTCAACTTTAGGTTGTTGAAATAGGTTCTTGAATTTGATAGTGAATTTGAAAATTTTGAATTAGTTTATATTGTTGGTTTATAATCTTGAATTAATTTTCAACTTTAGTTTATGTTATGAACGTCAATGAGTCTAATTTTAAAATTTAATTATTATATTTTTATAGATGGATCATCGTTTATGGATGTATGATATGTATTATGAAAATGGTGATGCTATTAAATATGAATTTTTTGAAGGAGTTAGAGGTTTTATCGAGCATGCAATGTCACTAGATACCTATCAAAGTCATGGTGTGGTTAGGTGTCCTTGTAGTAAATATCGGTGCATGAAGTTTTTTAATCTAGATACAGTTATGGTTCATCTCTATCGTAATGGATTTAAGCCTAGATATTTTGTGTGGGTTGATCATGGTGAGAAAGATGGGTTGAATAATATATTTAATAATTCGCTGCTTATAGGGTTGAACATGATAGGTCTCAAGATGATAGGATTGAACACGATAAGGTGCATGAAATGGTTAATGATACTTTCGAAGTTCAAGATGGGATAGAACCTGAATAGTATTTAGAAGAAGCTCCTAATGAAGAAGCAAAATGCTTTTTTAAATAATTACAAGAGGGTAATCGTCTCTTATGTGAAGAAAATATGCATTCTGCTTTGTCAATTGTAGTTAGACTATTAGAGTATCAAATCATATTGGAGTTCTCCTCATACTCTTATGGACTCTGTAGTTAACCTTATGGGGGAAGTAGCTAATAATCCAGAGTTGAAGATACCTAAGAATTTCTATGAAGCAAAGAAATTGGTTTCCAAGTTAGGATTGTCATATGATAGAATTCATTATTGTGTAAATGATTGCATGTTGTTCTATAAGTATGATAATCATCTTGACAATTGTAAGTTTTGTGGACATTCTCGGTATAAGCGGACTCCTGGTGAAAAGATGGTTCCAATTAGGGCGATGCATTATCTACCTTTTACACCTAGGTTAAAAAGGTTGTACGTTTCAATGAGTTCTGCCCCACAATGAGATGGCACCATAAAAATAGAAGTCCACCGGTTGTCTTGTCTCATCCATCAGATGGAGAAGCTTGGAAGCATTTCGATAGAACATATCCTTATTTTATTAGAGAACTAAGAAATGTTAGATTGGGATTGTGTGCAGATGGTTTCACACCATTCTCTAATAATGTTGTACCTTATTCTTGCTGGCATGTATTTCTTACTCCGTATAATCTCTCACATGAAATGTGTATGACAAGTCCATACATATTTCTAAGTTGTATTATTTTGAATCCCCATAATTTAAAAAGTTTAATTGATATCTATCTGCAGCCATTGATAGATGAGCTAAAATAATTATGGTTTGACGGTGTAGTGATATATAATATATCAACTAAGTAAAATTTTACTATGTATGCTTTTTTAATGTGAACTATTAATGATTTTTCTGCGTATGGAACGTTGTCGGGTTGGATGACTGCTGAAAAGTTAGCTTGCCCGTATTGCACTGAAAATTCTAAAACATTCACTTTAAAGCATGGACAAAAAATTTGATGGTTTGATTATCACTGTCAGTTCTTGCCAATGGACCACGAGTTTAGAAATATGAAAAATGCATTCAGAAAGAATAAGGTTGAAAATGATCCGCCACCTGCATCACTTTTAGGACATCGGATTTGGGAGAGAGTTAGTCAGTTGCCTAAAATTATAAATTTAGGAGAGAGTTCTAGACTTTCTGAATATGGTGTTAAATATAATTGGATCAAACAAAGCATATTTTGGGAATTACCTATTGAAAGAATAATCTTCTACGACATAATCTTTATGTGATGCACATTGAAAAACGTTATTTTGATAATTTGTTCAATACAGTAATGAATGTTAAGGGCAAGATAAAAGACAATCCAAAAGCTAGAATGCATTTAAAGGAATATTATAGGAGAAATGAGTTGTGGTTGCAGGAAATGAGAAATGGTAAAGTGGTTAAGCCCAAGGCAAGTTTTTCATTCATATTGGATGAGAAACGAGAAATTTGTGAGTGGGTGAAGAATTTGATAATGTCTGAGGGCTATGCTTCGAATTTGGGAAAGAGGAAAGATATGGATGAAGAAAAATTAATTGGTATGAAAAGCCATGATTGTCATGTTTTTATGATAACTTTGATTCTTATCTCATTTAGTCACCTGCCCAACAAGATATGAAAATCAATCACAGAGATAAATTTGTGTTCTAACACTTTGTTGGAGAGTAGCTTGGAAAGGATGCAGTAAAACATTCCTGTCATCACCACTAAGTTGGAGAAGATCTTTCCATGTGGCTTTTTTGATGTGATGGAGCATCTTCCAGTTCACCTTATAGAAGAGGCACTCCTTGGGGTCCCAGTTCAAACAAGGTGGATGTATCCATTCGAGAGGTAATGATCCTTGATTATTTTTGTTGTTCTTTCTTAAACGTATTATATTAATTAGCTAACATGCAATTATATAGGATAATTGGCAAGTGCAACCAAATTATTAAGCAAAGGAAAAAGGTCGAAGGATGAATTTGTGAAGCTTATCTTGCGAGAGAAACTGCTCATTTTTGTTCTTACTACTTCGAAAATAAAGTGCTATGTAAGATAAATATGGTCAATCACAATGATGACCGTAATGGTGATCCTATGTTTGAACCAATTTTAATTTTTAATCAACTTAGGCGAGGATCTAAAAAATATCAAAGGCGAGATTTCACTAGTGTTGAAAAGCAATCAGCTGTGACACATATTTTGCTCAATTGTCCCGAGATTCAACCATATCTTAATTAAGTCTTGTTGAATTATGTGCTACAATTACATGAATTTAAATACTAAGTATTAAACTAACGAAATATCTCAATGTACACTTAACAATAAATTCGTAAGCATATGGGGTAATGTTGCCATATATACAAACTTTTTTGATTGGGTAGAAAAATATGTAAGTGTGTAGAATCTCATTTACTTATTTACGCTTAATATTGAATCAACAGTGATAATATACTCATTTACTAAAATTGAATTTGTAAGTTTTTTATGAATATAATATTGTCGAACATTCACAATTGGTGAGAGATATTGCACTTGGGTCTGAAAGTCAAATTCAGACGATGACTAAGTATTGTGTGAATGGTTTCAAGTTTCAAACTGAAGAAGTTTCTAAGTATAAGAAAACTAATAATAGCGGAGTGTGCATTCAAGGTGATGTCGACGGTAATGACCAAACTGTTGAATATTATGGTGTCATACAAGAGATTATTGAAGTTAGATATCTTAGTTGGCCAAAAAAAAAAGATAATGCTATTTTGGTGCAAGTGGTTTGATCCTTCACATAGAGGTACCAAGGTGAATCACCAACATAATATAATTGAAGTAAAGCACACGAGACAATATGATCGCTATGATCCTTTTATCATTGCACAAAATATTAAGCAGATGTATTATGCTCCATATCTGTTGTGCAGAGATAAGGTTGATTGGTGGATGGTCATACAAACTAAGCCTGCGTGTAGGATTGAAACTGAGAATGTGTTAGATGTGGCGTACCAAAATGATGTCGCAGTTATTCATCAAGCAGTGGATGCCGAGTTGGAAAACAATCTAGAACATCCTCAATACATATTAGAAGAAGTTTCTGATGATGAGTTGATTGCCATCACAAATTTTGAGGGACAAATAACTGAGGAGGAAGAATGGAACGATAAAAATAAAATAACTGATGAGGAAGAATAGGAGACTGATGAAAATGAAACAAGTGAGGACGAAGATTGGGAGAATATGGACTAATATGTAAATTTGTTTATACTTATAATTATGATTTTAATTTCTTTAATACTTATGATTTTAATTTCTTTCATACTTATGATTATGATTTTTTTTATACTTATGATTTTCTTTATATATTTTAATGTAAATTTTCATGCAGATGTCATCAGATGACGGCAGATCGCACAACTTATGCCTTGGCAGATTCTGAGTGACAGTGGATGAAGAAAGATAAAGATATGTGCAAAACCATCGAGTCTCTCAAAGAACCGCTTACATTGACTTTCTTTTAGTTTACATTAGCTTTTTGACATTTTATTTATAATTTTGTATTTCTTTTAAGTTTTGAAACACTTAATAGGTTCTTTGGGTGAATCTTTTATGTGTTTAATGAATGTTTTACTTCATATTTAGTTTCTTGTTGATGTTGTAGTTGCTTTATGAATGTTGTGGCAACAATTGGGCTTTTAAAATCAATGAGAGAATCATAATCAAATCTATTCCTTCTGCTGCCAACTCCACCACCATGAGACTCTGCATCTTGATTCCTAGGACTTCCCAGGTCATACTAACCCTTAGACTTCTTAAGTCACCTTAACCTAGATCAACCCTTAAGTTCAGACCCGGACTATCCCTCCGTGACTCAAGTCAACCCTTATGACTAAATACTTAGGAATAAACCCACTATCCGCTCAACCAGACCAACTACATATACGGTGCTACTTACAAGTGTTCGTACCTCTCAAGGATCCGTAGGACAATTTCCCAACACGATAATAATGGCCAGCAATATCGCTATGGACTCTCGATCTTCCTCCTAACTTATCAATAATATGGGACATGTTAAACCGTCAATTAACAATGAATGATAATTATGACACTTATTTCCTTCTACATTCTCGGACTAACCACGGTTCCCTAGGACACCACCTATGTGTTCAACATACAATCTCGGTCTACACTAAGATCAACCTCATATTTAAATATTCTCACCCGGTGTCACAACCCAACCCATCGTGAGTGGAACCCACCCAACCCCCGGATGAGTGAACCAATAGAGTTCAACCCTTGTCTAGACTAACAACCTAAAACCAATAACAAAAAGTAAACTAGCAATCAAAACAATTCAAAAACTAATCATAATCATTATCCTGCGGAAAATTCCTCCTAGGAACTGAAAGTCATTGAACCAAACATCAATACCAAATATCTAGAATACGGGGATGCAACTCCAAAAGATAAAATGAAATAGTTTTAAGTCCAAAACAAATGGACTGAAACTCTATGAATAACCCAAGGTGCTCGAAACAAGAAGCTCACCCTTGAAAGTCAGAATAGCCAGAGCTAAATGCGAGGTCGCGTCTTAGTCGCTGGTAGATTTCCTGTACTCACCAAAAACAAGCAAGTGCAGTATCAGTACACCACCACTGTGTACTGGTAAGATCATCAGCCAGTTTTCAAGTAAACAACATATATCACAGTACAACATATTCAAGTAAATATATGGAAAACATGCAACAAGTATACAGGCCCTAGACTACAAGTCTCTACCTACCTTGTACCAGCATGAAATCCATCTCTTACAGTTCTATACCACAAACATGAGCCATTAACTATACCTTTCCGTCTAGCTCGGACCCACCCTGGAATCCCCTCTAGACACATACCAAAAGTAATGCTTCAACTCGGCCTAAACCAAGACTAACACATCAGTTATACAAAGTTCTCAGCCACTCAAGGACCACCAGCAATAGCACCTTTAAATAGACAACCCGATCCACTCACGGAACCAATATCAAGTGTCACATTCAGTAAAACAACCCGGTCCACACATAGAACCAATATCAGCCAATGCAGTACAATAATCAATAAAACAATGCAAGATGCAATAAAGTAAACCCGTACCAGGCGTGGTACCCGTGCCAACCAAATGTTATACCCGTACCAGGCGTGGTACCTGTGCTAACCATTTGTTATACCCGTACCAGGCGTGGTACCCAAGCCAATCGAATGTCAATAAACCACAGTCAATATATGAACACACACAACTTGTAATACCAACAAGTAAACACCGTTCAATCACAGACTGTAAACAGGAACCTAGATATTCCACAAAACTTCCCTAAGCAATGTAATGCATACAATCACTTAGACATGAGTACATGAATATACACATTGAAAGAAAATCATAAACCATCACCTACCTCGAAATGTTCCAAGCTCTATTCGACCCGAGCTTTCCCGTGTTCCGAATTCCTCTCTCGTTCTTGGTCTAAAAACAACACAGGGTACATATAATTAACACACAAGGCATGTACATTAGCTGGATTATACCAAATCCCCAAACCCCAGGCCACCCATGATCATCCCACCCTTTTTCCGGGCTTTTCCACCATTAGTAATCCTAGTTCTATCATTTTTTATGGATAAAACAGGGAATTAAACAACCTATGATCATAATAATGTACTTTAATCCATACCCAAGAACACACATGCTTGGAATCCCCTTTCTTCCACGAATTCCACCATCCCTAGGTTATTCTAACCTTTCCCCAAATTCCCTCCTAGCAATTCTACTGCATAGGAAATGTAATACAAAGATTGGGGAATGAAAACCTTACCTTAGGGAAGAATTTTGACGGAAAAAGGAAGAAAAATGCCTGGAATCGCCTAGCCCTTCTCCCAAAACAAACTTGTGAAAAACTGAATATTTTGGGAGCTGTTTCTGTATTAAAATTATGTCGGCCCACTTACTATAGTGGTCCTGCTATAGCGGTAGGCTGCCGATATAGCAATCTTAAGTAAGTAGACCGCCCTTTGACAACTGCTATAGAGGTAATTTCTACCGCTATAGCGGTGGCTGCTATCACACGTGACTGTGCTTGTCATGAACAAAATGTCTAAAAATTTGTCAGTTTTGTCCATTTCACAACACACCTGTTTCCCCCGACGTCCTGAAACAACCCCTTCATGTCAAACGCGATTCCGGGAGTTCTACTTACCCAAATGCGATTTCGAAAAGTCCCCCAGACTCCTTTATGTCTTGGCTAGGTGGAAAATAAGCTCAATCCAAGACATATAAACCCATATTTACCCGGATTTCCCTAGACTATACCTCTCTCCTAAACCAGTCGAGGCTAGCCTAGCCCAGAATTTCAAACTCCCAAACTCAGAGTTTTCTAACTCTAAAACTTGGCACGATTGGACTACCCGTAACGACAAATCTGGCCATTACAATAGATACCAATTTATCCATTGTTCATCACCAAATGATCAAACCCAAAATTACGGAGATAAAAGGAAGAAGTGTAGTACCTGAATCCTCAAACAATTGAGGGTACTTGTCCCGCATGTACTTCTCAGTTTCCCAAGTGGCTTTATCAATCGGACGATGTTTCCACTGAACCTTCATCATATCAATCACCTTTGTCCTCAATCTCCGTACATCCCGAGCAAGAATCAAAATCGGTTCTTCTTCATAACAAAGATCCTTATCGAAAAGTATCTCATCCCACTTGATCATATAATCCCCATCCCCATGGTATTGCTTGAGCATGGATACATGGAATACCGGATGGATGCCCGACAAACTAGGTTCCAGTGCTAACTTGTAAGCCACAGGCACCACAATTTCAAGCACTTCAAATGGACCGATGAACCGAGGTCTAAGCTTGCCCTTCTTACCAAACCGCATAACCCCTTTCATGGGTGATACCTTTAACAATACCTGCTCACCAACCTGAAAGTCCATGTCCCAGACCTTGCGATCTGCATACTCCTTCTGCCTGCTTTGAGCAGACAACAACTTGGTCTGTATACCCCTTACCTTTTCCTACGCTTACTTCACTAAGTCTACGCCCAGAGGCTTCACATCACCTTCCTCAAACCACCCAACCGGTGATCTGCAATTCCTCCCATACAAGGCCTCGAACGGTGCCATATCGATACTGGAGTGGTATCTATTATTGTACGAGAATTCGCACAATGGTAGAAACTGGTCCCAATGACCCCCGAAGTCCATCACACATGCTCTCAGCATGTCCTCTAATACCTGGATCGTCCTTTTTGATTAACCATCAGTCTGAGGGTGGAAGGTTGTGCTAAAGGTGAGTTGTGTACCCAACTCTGCCGCAGAACTTAGAAGTAAACTGCGTATCCCTGTTTGAAATGATGGATAGTGGTACCCCATGCAGTCTCACAATCTCTTTTATGTAGATCTTAGCCAATTGCTGTGAATTTTAATCTACCCTGACCGGAATGAAATAAGCGGACTTGGTCAGCCTGTCAATAATGACCCAAATTGAGTCATTTTTCCCCAATGTCTTGGGAAGACCCACCACAAAATCCATGGCTATCCCTTCCCATTTCCACTCTGGAATGGGCATTCTCTGAAGTAGTCCTGCAGGCCTCTGATGTTCATACTTTACCTGCTGGCAGTTCTGATATTTGGACACAAAATCCACTATGTCCCTTTTCATCACGGGCCACCAGTAATGCTGCCTCAAGTTCCTGTACATTTTGGTCACACCCGAATGAATTGAGTACCGCAAACCATGAGTTTCTGCCAATATTTTCTGTATCATATCATCCACCCAAGGAACACAAATCCTCTCTCTGAAATGCAACGCTCCACCAGAGTCTAACATGATGTCTCTGGACTTCCCGAATATTACCCTACCTCGCAACTTACCCAGTTTCGGATCCTGAAACTGTTTTGCCTTTATTTCCTCTATGAAGGTGGCCTTGACCTCAATGTTGGCCAACAACCCACCTTGATCTGAAAGACCCAAGTGCATGAACTTGGCCTCCAAAGCCCGAATCTCCTTAGCCAATGGTCATTTGGATGCTCCCAAACAAGCCAAGCTACCCATGCTAACAGTTTTTCATCTCAATGCGTCTGCCACCATATTAGCCTTACCCGGATGGTACTGAATTATCACATCATAATCCTTCAATAACTCTATCAATCTCCTTTGCCTCAGATTCAAATCCTTCTTAGTGAGACTGCGATGATCTGTGAATACCTCACACTTGACACCATAAAGATAGTGTCTCCAGATTTTCAATGCAAAACCACCGCTGCCAACTCTAAATTGTGAGTCGAGTAATTCCTCTCATGCACCTTTAACTTCCTGGATGCATAGGCTATCATATTCCTATCCTGCATCAACACAACATCCAAACCAGAATGTGAAGCATCATAGTAAACAACAAAGTCTTTACCTTCAACCGACAAGGACAAAATAGGGGTTGTGGTTAAAAGTGTCTTGAGCTTTTGGAAGCTCTCCTCGCACTTGTCGGACCATACGAACGGTACCTCCTTCTGTGTCATCCTGGTCAGGTGAGTAGCAATAAAAGCAAAATTCTTAACAAACCTCCGGTAGTACCCTGTGAGCCCAACAAAACTCCTCACCTCGATCACAGAGCTAGGCCGAACCCAACTCTTGACTGCCTTAATTTTCTGGGGATCCACCATCACCCCTTTTTCCGACACTACATGCCCCAAGAATTCCACAGAAGTCAACCAAAACTCGCACTTAGTGAATTTTGCATAAAGCTCAAGATATCCAGCACAATATGAAGATGATTAGCATGCTCCTCCCTACTCTTAGAGTAGATCAAAATATCACCGATGAACACGATAACGAAGGAATCCAAGTAAGACTTAAACACCCCATTGATCAAACTCATGAATGTTGTCGGCGCATTGGTCAAACCAAACGACATTACTAGAAAATCATAATATCCATACCGAGTCTGAAAAGCAGTCTTCAGAATGTCCTCAGGTCTAATCTTTAACTGATGGTACCCCGACCTCAAGTCGATTTTTGAGAACACTGATGCACCCTGAAGCTGGTCAAACAAATCATCTATACAGGGTAGAGGGTACTTATTCCGGATGGTCACCTTGTTCATCTGCGTATAATCTATGCATATCCGCGTACTACCATCCTTTTTCTTTACAAATAAGACAGGAGCACCCCAAGGTGAAGCACTAGGATGTATAAATCCCTTATCTAGGAGTTCCTCCAGCTGAGTCTTAAGTTCCCTTAACTCTATCGGAGCCATACGATACAGAGGAATGGAAATGGGATGAGTGCCTGGCTCCAAATCAATACAAAAATCTATGTCCCTATGTGAGACCCCGTAATTTTTTTTGTATAATATATGTAGTGTGACGTGAGTGTATGAGGTGTATATGATTTGGTGTGGATTTCAGGGGGATAAGATTGAAAATGGGTAGTGATATCAAAGAATTAAACTACGTCTTAGGTCAAGGAGAGCCCTTAGACAAACGTTTGAGTTAAAAAAGTGCCTCGTGTACCACCTTGCTTGCTTGGAAAGTTTAAACTAACCTGTAACTTCGGGATGAGACTAAGAGTATATTATATGCTAAGAAGGATGTGTTATGAGGTATTATAATTGATCAATGTCGTACGTTAAGTTTGGAAGTCAAGCAAGTTGCAAAATAAAAGTCGGCAAAAGTTACCGTAAGTTTCTTTAATAAATTTTCTGAACTTTGGGTCAAATGTCTTGGATCTTTTCTCCCAATATATGAAGAGTTAGAGGGTATATGACCTACCAAATCGGAGGTCTACGAGTCTAGTATCAAACACACAAAACCTCACATCCAACCGATCTTGGAATAAAAGTTATGACTATTTTACCGCGGACTGTTTGTGCTGAAATTAGGTCGCGAACCGGGTCGGGTCAAGATTAGAATATATATGCCTATTGATGTTTTAAGTTGTAAAAACACTCTAAAAATAGTTCTGAAACAGGAATAAATATAGGAGAGGGTTACAAGACAATTCTTGAGTGATCAAGGTAAGTTTTTGGTGATTTCTATCAATAACGTTTGCCCCTGTGCCTAGAAACGTGATCTCTACGCGTGGCAACTGTTTTCCCCTTTGATAAACCACGTTTGGAGCTGGTTTCAGCAGATAGGATTTGGTATTTATTGCTGGTTCTTAAAGCTTTACACTTGGTTTGCTAAGGTAACCATCTCGGGGCTATTTTATGATCATTTTTACGAAGTTCTACGGAAGTTTCATCTAGTTATGATCTTATGGAAAATCTGCCGATTTAAGCTTAATTATAATCTATTTTTAGGTGTGTATAAGCTGCGTATATATAGTGTTTGCAAAGCTTAGGATGTAAGGAACAACTTCCGTGAAGGAACTATGGGCTTTCGGACATTCATTGGAAAGGTATGTTATGGCTAAGCGTTGTCCTTCCTTTAAGCACGAACTTTAGAAAATTCCTAAATCGTCAAATGCGATATTTTACTATTCTACTGCTAGAAAGACCTTCTGTGAAAGGCATTGGGATCGCAGCTGAAGTACTTTCGTGGTATTATTATGACGATATTCCACTTGTTCGGTTATATAGATTCGACATCTATATGTAATTTTTTGGCTTTCTTAACTATATGTCCATATGTAGGAGTTCTTGTTCTACTTTGAGTGTTGTGATTTAAAATTATTGCAAAGGAACATTAAGAATTCGCAACCAACCCTCCTTCCTCGCTAAAATGATTTTTGGAAAGCTTTAAAATAATAATTCAATTTTTAAACTCTCAAATGTAACTCGTATGTTTAAACTACCAAGGATTCAATTTTTGAAATACCTTCTTTTACAAACTATTAGGGAAACATATATAAAGACTAAGTGAAGCACATTAAGTTCTTTATAAACATCCTCAGGTTTAATTTACCTTTCTAGTGTCGAGTTAAGTGTTCAAATTTCTTCTAATAGTACATAAGGTTCTACGAGGCATTTACATGTTATACGAAAGTAATTTTGAGATTATGAGAATAAGAGTACTAGCAGGCCAAGATTGGCAACATAATTATGATGACATACGTGCATTATGCATCCATGACATGACATGCTATGCATCGGACTCTCGAGCTATAATCGGGAGGTATGGGGCCTATTTCCTATATTTATATGTATGAGACACAGATGGCCACGAGTTGGCAGATATGATCCCGGTTAGCTACCGAAAGACACCACCATTGCTAGCACTTGGTTGTGTACGACATTCATTTGCACTTATATATATGTATTCACGATATATAATTACGCAAGTATACCATGCATATTTGATTTCTATAAGGTCAGATGTTGGCCATGGAGGCTATCAGAGTTTCAGTTTCAGGTGGTATTTCTATTACTTTTTTTACAACAGTTATTTATGATTCTACTCTCTACCTTACATACCAGTACAGTTTTATTCGTACTGACGTCCCGTTGCCTGGGGATGCTGTATTTTGTTTCGTGCATGCAGGTCCAGGTAGGGATTCTGATCGACCCTTCCACTAGGATTCGAGGTTCAGCTGTGAGTTGGTAAGCTCCACCTCTTCCTGGGGCTATCACAGGGTGTTTACTTTTGTTGTACAATTTGGGTATAGTCGGGGCCTTGTCCCGACCGGTGCTTATGACACCCTTAGAGGTATTGTGGACATAGTATTCTAGGTTTCTTTTCGTAGCTTTCAATCTTCAGTCCCATAGGTTAGGCATGTATGTATATGTATGTATGTGTGTCTTCAGTTGCGACCTCGTCCGCCAACCATCACTTCATTATTTTTGGCTTGTCTACCTTTGTCTATATGACTTGTTGTCATTCAAGTTATGACCTTACGGTCCAGGCTTGGTATTTCAGATGTTATGCTACCTGACTTTTTGGGCCCACAACTTAGTTAGCTAGTATGTTTTAGTGGCTAACTCGGTCGAGTAAGATATCGAGTGCTAGTCGCGCCTCCCCTAATTTGGGGAGTGACAAACTTGGTATCAGAGCAGGTCGTGTCCTAGGGAGATATGATCTCGGTTAGCTACCAGAAGACACCACCATTGCTAGCACTTGGTTGTGTACAACATGCATTTGTATTTATATATATATATGTATTCACGGCATACAATTATGCGAGCATACCATGCATATTTAATTTCTATAAGGTCAGATGTCAGCCATGGACGCTATCAGAGTTTCAGTTTCAGGTGGTATCTCCATTACTTTTTTTCAGCAGCTATTTATAATTCTACTCTCTGCCTTACATACCAGTACATTTTTATTCGTACCGACATCCCATTGCCTAGGGACGCTGCATCTTGTTTCGTGCGTGCAGGTCCAGGTAGGGATTCTGATCGACCCCTCCGCTAGGATTTGGGGTTCAACTTTGAGTTGGTAAGCTCCACCTCTTCCTGGGGCTATCTGATAGTGTTTACTTTTGTTGTACAATTTGGGTATAGTCGGGGCCTTGTCCCGACCGGTGCTTATGATACTCCTAGAGGCTATTGTGGACATGGTATTCTAGGTGTCTTTTTGCAGCTTCCAGTCTCCAGCCCCATAGGTTTGACATGTATATATATGTATGTATGTGTGTCTTCAGTTGCGGCCTCGTCGACCAGCTAGTACTTTATTATTTTTAGCTTGTCTATCTCTGTCTATATGACTTGTTGTCATTCTGGTTATGACCTTATCGATCCAGACTTGGTATTTCAGATGTTATGCTACCCGACTTTTTTTGGGCCCTCAGTTTAGTCAGCTAGTATATTTTAGTGGCCAACTCGGTCGAATAAGGTATCGAGTGACAGTCGCGCCTCCCTTAGTTTGGGTCGCAAACCGGGCCAGGTCAAGACTAGAATATATATCCCTATTGATGTTTTAAGTTGTAAGAACACTCTAAAAATAGTTCTGAAATAGGGAGAAATATAGGAGAGGGTTACGAGACAATTCTTGAGTGATCAAGGTGAGTTTTTGGTGATTTCTATCGTTAAAGTTTGCCCCTGTGCCTAGAAACGTGATCTCTACGCGTGGCAACTATTTTTCCCTTCGATAAACCACGTTTGGAGCTGGTTTCAGCAGATAGGATTTTGTATTTCTTGCTGGTTCTTCAAGCTTTACACTTGGTTTGCTAAGGTAACCATCTCGAGGCTATTTTATGATCATTTTTACGAAGTTCTACGGAAGTTTCATCTAGTTATGATCTTATGGCAAATCTGCCGATTTAAGCTTAATTATAATCTATTTTTAGGTGTGTATAAGCTGCATATATATAGTGTTTGCAAAGCTTAGGATGTAAGGAACAACTTCCGTGAAGGAACTATGGGCTTTCGGACATTCATTGGAAAGGTATGTTATGGCTAAGCGTTGTCCTTCCTTTAAGCACGAACTTTAGAAAATTCCTAAATTGTCAAATGCGATATTTTACTATTCTACTGCTAGAAAGACCTTCTGTGAAAGGCATTGGGATCGCAGCTGAAGTACTTTCGTGGTATTATTATGACGATATTCCACTTGTTTGGTTATATAGATATTCGACATCTATATTTAATTTTTTGGCTTTCTTAACTATATATCCATATGTAGGAGTTCTTGTTC
Organism: Jaltomata sinuosa; assembly: GCA_003996215.1. Classification (NCBI taxonomy): domain Eukaryota; kingdom Viridiplantae; phylum Streptophyta; class Magnoliopsida; order Solanales; family Solanaceae; genus Jaltomata; species Jaltomata sinuosa. The sequence goes on along the minus strand of QJPP01002519.1, from coordinate 192,767 downwards.
TACTTTGAGTGTTGTGATTTAAAATTATTGCAAAGGAACATTAAGAATTCGCAACCAACCCTCCTTCCTCGCTAAAATGATTTTTGGAAAGCTTTAAAATAATAATTCAATTTTTAAACTCTCAAATGTAACTCGTATGTTTAAACTACCAAGGATTCAATTTTTGAAATACCTTCTTTTACAAACTATTAGGGAAACATATATAAAGACTAAGTGAAGCACATTAAGTTCTTTATAAACATCCTCAGGTTTAATTTACCTTTCTAGTGTCGAGTTAAGTGTTCAAATTTCTTCTAATAGTACATAAGGTTCTACGAGGCATTTACATGTTATACGAAAGTAATTTTGAGATTATGAGAATAAGAGTACTAGCAGGCCAAGATTGGCAACATAATTATGATGACATACGTGCATTATGCATCCATGACATGACATGCTATGCATCGGACTCTCGAGCTATAATCGGGAGGTATGGGGCCTATTTCCTATATTTATATGTATGAGACACAGATGGCCACGAGTTGGCAGATATGATCCTGGTTAGCTACTGGAAGACACCACCATTGCTAACACTTGGTTGTGTATGACATGCATTTGTATTTATATATATGTATTCACGACATACTATTACGCGAGCATACCATGCATATTTTATTTCTATAAGGTCAGATGTTGGCCATGGAGGCTATCAGAGTTTCAGTTTCAGGTGGTATCTCTATTACTTTTTTTACAACAGTTATTTATGATTCTACTCTCTACCTTACATACCAGTACATTTTTATTCGTACTGACATTCCGTTGCCTGGGGATGCTGCATTTTGTTTCGTGCGTGCAGGTCCAGGTAGGGATTCTGATCGACCCCTCCACTAGGATTCGGGGTTCAGCTGTGAGTTGGTAAGCTCCACCTCTTCCAGGGGCTATCAGAGGGTGTTTACTTTTGTTGTACAGTTTGGGTATAGTCGGGGCCTTGTCCCGACCGGTGCTTATGACACTCTTAGAGGCTATTGTGGACATAGTATTCTAGGTTTCTTTTTGTAGCTTCCAGTCTCCAGTCCCATAGGTTAGGCATGTATGTATATGTATGTATGTGTGTCTTCGGTTGCGACCTCGTAGGCCAGCCATCACTTCATTATTTTTGGCTTGTCTACTTTGTCTATATGACTTGTTGTCATTCAGGTTATGACCTTAACGGTCCAGGCTTGGTATTTCAAATGTTATGCTGTCTGACTTTTTGGGCCCACAACTTAGTTAGCTAGTATGTTTTAGTGGCTAACTCGGTCGAGTAAGATAGCGAGTGCCAGTCGCACCTCCCCTAAATTGGGGCGTGACACCCTGTCCAGAGGCATACCAGGCAAGTCCGCTGGAAGCACCTCTAAAAATTCAGAAACCACTGGAATTGACTCAATAGGAGAAGACTCCACACTATCATCCCGGAGATGAGCCAAAAAGGCTAGACACTCCCTCCCACTAGCTTCCTAGCTCAGACAAACGATATTATCTTAACTGACTTAGGCCTGTACACACCTTCCCACTCTAGTCTATACTTATCCGGAATCTCTAGAGCCACAGTCTTGGTTTTACTATTCAACACAACATGATAAGGAGATAGCCAAGTCATACCCTAGATAATATCAAAATCAGTCATATCCAGAATTACCAAGTCTACCCAAGTATGTAACCCCACAAAAACAATCCAACAGTCACGATATACATGAGTCACAACCACCGACTCTCCAACTGGGGTAGAAACATAGATAGGGGAATCATGGATATCACAAGTCAAACCCAGCCCCAAAGCAAAACTCATAGACACATAAGAATACATAGAGCTTGGGTCAAATAATACTGAAGCCATTTTATCACAGACAAGAATAGTACCTGTGATCACCGAATCTGAGGCTTCCGTCTCAGTCCTTCCTGGAAAAGCATAGAAATGAGCCCGATCATCAATCCGAGTGACTTCCCGGGCTGGCTGTGCCGCACCCCTGCCTGTGCCGCCATTCCCTCGGTCTCCCGGCCTCCCTGAAAATTACCTCGCCTACCCTGTGGATGACCCCTGGCATTACCGCCTCTGCCTTCCGGAACCACTGCTCTAGTCTATTGCTGACCCTGATTACCTATCTGCCTATGTGGACACTCCCTCTTAAAGTGGCCCAACTCACCACAATAGAAGAAACCACGGTCCAGAGTAGGTCTACTAGCTGATGTATAGGACGCTCCCTGGCCTCTAGAAGCTGAAGACTGAGCTCCCTGACGACCACCTGTAGTAGCTGGCAGAGCTGCCTGAATAGGACGGGCTGGATAAGCCTGCTGATGCTGGCCCCTGGAGTATGAACCACCATAATATCCCTCATTCTGGGGCTTCTTGGCTAAAGCCTTAACCTGCCCCGCTTGTCTAACTCCCTCAATCTTCTTCACATAATCCACCACATCATTAAATCACTTTCTCAAAGAAGTCATATGCACCGACAGTACCTGCAGTTCACTATTTAGACCCTTGACAAACAACTGGACCCGTTCCTCCTCGGAACCCAACATCTGTGTAGCAAAACGAGACAACACATGAAACTTAGCCTCATAAGCTGAGACCGACATGCCACCCTGCTCCAAGTTCAGAAACTCATCCATCTTCCGGTCCCTCAAAGTACGGGGAACGTACTTCTCTAGAAACAACGCATGGAACTGCTCCCAAGTCAGTGGAGGTAGAATAGAAGATCGACACTCAACATGAGACCTCCACCACTACTTGGCATCACCCTGCAGCTGAAAAGTGACAAACTCCACCCCATGCTGACGTACAATACCCAATTTGTGCAACCTCTCATGGCAATCCAGGATGAACTCATAGGCATCCTCCTTGTTTGTACCCTAAAACATCGAAGGTTTCAGCTTAAGGAACTTAGTTAGCATCTCATGCTCATTAACTGTCATCAATGGGCCTAGCATTGGCCTGAGGAGATCAGTTGTGCCCGAAGATGCATCCATCCTTGGTGTAGTCATAGTTGATGGCTGAGTATCCAGGGCCTGATTTGCATAAGCTGAGGGTATGGTTCCAGCACCAACCAACCCACTTAGAATATCCCACGCCTGCTTAAAAGCTTCCGGTGTCATAGTAGGAAGGCCTGCACCCCCAACCGGTGTTGCCTGCTCTTGAGCCCCTCCATCCTCTACAACCACTTCTTCTACATCCTCAGCCACATGATCCTGAGGTGGGGGAGGGGTTACCTCACGTGCAACAGCATCTCGAGCTCAACCCCTGGCGGGTGTGGCTCCAGCTCATCCCCTTCCCCTTCTTCTACCTCTGCCACGAACTGCCAGGCCCGCTGTTGGGACCGCTGGCCTAGCTCCATTATTCCTTGTAGTGACCATCTGCGGACAGAAGAGTGAACGAGGTTAGATATAAATTTGTATCACCAGATACCAATTGGAATCGAGTTATAGCACGAAGGAAAGAAGGAAGAGATAGTTTTTCCTAAAGCCCTATAGCCTCTCGAAGAAAAGTACGGACGTCTCCGCACTGTTCCTCAAGACTCTACTAGACCTGTCTGGTACAACGAGATCAACGAACCTAGGCTCTGATACCATATTTGTCATGACCCAACCCATCGTGAGTGGCACCCACCCAACCCCCGGATGAGCGAACCAATAGAGTTCAACCCTTGTCTAGACTAACAACCTAAAACCAATAACAGAAAGTAAACTAGCAATCAAAATAATTCAAAAACTAATCATAATCATTATCTTGCGGAAAATCCCTCCTAGGAACTGAAAGTCATTGTACCAAACATCAATACCAAATATCTAGAATACGGGGACGCAACCCCAAAGATAAAATGAAATAGTTTTAAGTCCGAAACAAATGGACTGAAACTCTAAGAATAACCCAAGGTAGCTCGAAACAAGCAGCTCACCCTTGAAAGTCAGAATAGCTTGTGCTAAATGCGAGGTCGCGTCTTAGTCGCTGGTAGATTTCCTGTACTCACTAAAGACAAGCAAGTGCAGTATTAGTACACCACCACTATGTACTGGTAGGATCATCATCCAGTTTTCAAGTAAACAACATATATCACAGTACAACATATTCAAGTAAATATATGGAAAACATGCAACAAGTATACAGGCCCTAGACTACAAGTCTCTACCTACCTTGTACCAGCATGAAATCCATCTCTTACAGTTCTATACCACAAACATGAGCCATTAACTATACCTTTCTGTATAGCCCAGACCCACCCTGGAATTCCCTCTAGACACATACCAAAAGTAATGCTTCAACCCGGCCTAAACCAAGACCAACATAGCAGTTATACAAAGTTCCCGGCCACTCTAGGACCACCAGCAATAACACCTTTAAATAGACAACCCGGTCTACTCACGAAACCAATATCAAGTGTCACATTCAGTAAAACAACCCGGTCCACACATAGAACCAATATCAGCCAATGCAGTACAATAATCAATGAAACAATGCAAGATGCAATAAAGTAAACCCGTACCAGGCGTGGTACCCGTGCCAACCGAATGTTATACACGTACCAGGCGTGGTACCCGTGCCAACTATTTGTTATACCCGTACCAGGCGTGGTACCTGAGCCAACCGAATGTCAACAAACCACAATCAATATATGAACACACACAACTTGTAAAACCAACAAGTAAACACCGTTCAATCATAGACTGTAAACAGGAACCTAGACATTCCACACAACTTCCCTAAGCAATGTAATGCATACAATCACTTAGACATGAGTACATGAATATACACATTCACAGAAAATCATAAACCATCACCTACCTCGAAATGTTCTAAGCTCTATTCGACTCGAGCTTTCCCGTGTTTCGGATTCCTCTCTCGTTCTTGGTCTAAAAACAACACAAAGTACATATAATTAACATACAAGGCATGTACATTACCCGGATTATACCAAATCCCTAAACCCCAGGCAACCCATGATCATCCCACCCTTTTCCCCGGCTTTTCCACCATTAATTCTGCTAATTCTGTCATTTTTTACGGGTAAAACAGGGAATTAAACAACCTATGATCATAATAATGTACTTTAATCCATACCCAAGAACACATATGCTTGAAATCCCCTTCCTTCCCCAAATTCCACAATCCTTAGGTTATTCTAACCTTTCCCCAAATTCTCTCCTAGAAATTCTACCACATAGGAAACGTAATACAAAGATTGGGGAACGAAAACCTTATCTTAGGGAAGAATTTTGACGAAAAAAAGAAGAAAAACACCTGGAATCGCCTAGCCCTTCTCACAAAATGAACTTGTGAAAAACTGAATGTTTTGGGAGCTGTTTCTGCATTAAAATCCCGTCGTCCCACTATAGCGATCCCCGCTCTGCTATAGCGGTCCCGCTATAGCGGTAGGCTGCCGCTATAGTGGTCTTAAGTAGGTTGACCGCCACTATAGCGGTAATTTCTACCGCTATAGCGGTAGCGGCTATCGTACGTGACCGCCCTCGTCAAGGATAGAATTTCAGAAATTTGCCAGTTTTGGCCATTTCACAACAAACCTATTTCCCCCGTCGTCCTGAAATAACCTCTTCACGTTAAACGCGATTCCGGGAGTTCTACTTACCCAAATACGATTCTGAAAAGTCCCCCGGACTCCTTTGTGTCTTGGCTACGTGGAAAACTAGCTCAATCCAAGACACCTAAACCCATCTTTACCCGGATTTCCCTAGAATCTACCTCACTCTAAAACTGACCGAGGCTAGCCTAGCCTAGAATTTCAAACTCCCAAACTCGGAGTTTTCTAACTCTAAAACTTGGCACAATTGGACTATCCATAACGACGGACCCGGTCGTTACAACCAGCCTCTCATGGACCATATACAATAATCACAATTCAAGAAATATAACTCGGTCCACTCATAGAATCATCGAAGGAATATAATTAATGCAAGTAAATCAACCCATACCAGGTGTGGTACCCGAGCCAATCATTATAAATCCCGTATCAGGCATGGTACCTGAGCCAACCTATAAGTCTCCCATATCAGGCGTTGTACCCGAGCCTACCAATAAGTATCTTGTACCAGGTATGGTACCCGAGCCAATCGAATGTCACATAAAATCCAATCAATTAATATACAATGAACAAAAGCACACTTGTAAATCAACAAGCAACAAAATAAGTTCATTTCACAAGACTGCATTATACATTGATTTTGGGACTATAAGTTCAAAACATCACTTTTTCAAGTGAAATAAAATATACTTGAATTACGAATTTTTATTTGGCCAATTATTTATCTATCGATACTTTTTGACAGATTTGAATTGAAGATTTTCATTACCATTTATAAAACTAAGTTCTACATTATATCAAAGTTATCATTGACGGTAATTTTGATATCAGTTTCAATAAGATATAACTCATCGAGATCTTTTTATTTTTTTTGTTTTCAGGTACATGGATTTTTGCCAAGGTTTTATCAAGTATTATGCCAAGATACTCTTTTAAATCACTTGCCTCATTATCATGACCATCTTGATCATTTGCTGCTCTCCTTCTACAAGTAGTTTTACGTTTGAAATCAATTGATCTATCACGCTTTAAGCGTGCCATAAATTTTGTCCTTCAAGAACTTTTAATTGGAGTGTTTATAGCTAAATTATAGCTTTGCTGATACATTTGACAATTAATTTACAATAATTTGTAAATGAATTATCTCTTGAACTTCAATTCACATTTTTTATGAGGATCTAAATAATTCTTTTCATGCATTTTCAGTTGTTAATTATTCTTCCCCTAATATTAGAAAATTTAATAACTCTCAATCTTATTTGGGGATTCATCTTTGTGCATGGTGAAGCAATTAAATCAGATACCGTAAATTTAAATTATTTTAGATGAGAATTATTTAATTTTTTACCCTTAACCAACAATATAGGGGAACCTTATTGGCTTGATGAGTACAAGTGCTGCTACACTTTAAATAAGACATCTCATATCAATTTTTTGGGGGAGATACATTCTCATAATCAATGATTTAGCTATAATTAGAGACATATAATTTCAGCTAAACCAACCAGCATTATCAACATAATTTTATAGTTTGGAATCATGCTCTTAATTTAACAATTTGAGCAAAACAATCTTGCATAAATCAAATTGCAAGTTAATAGCAAAGCACATGTGACCATCCCATAGATGCATCTATTAAATCATATAATAGTAAACGGTTCACATGACGGGTGAATAGGCTCATATTCACCTTTTTAAGTGTTCTAAAAATTCAAAGGATACAATCCTAACCTTATCTGGTACAACCATTTATAATAAAAACAAGCAACATATGAGAATTCTTGAAGAATCTTTTATTTTTTAAATATATACCAATATGAATTCTCAATTATTTTTATTTTTTCAATATATGTCAATATGAATTCTCAATTACTTTTGCGCATCTTATATGAATCGGGATGGTCAATCGATCAAGCCAACAAATATTTATTTCAGTAAACTTCTAGTTTACTATTGCATGTGATTTCATCACCATGCCCATATTTGTGTACTACAAACAGGAAAAAAAATGGATAACCTTTTATGTAAATATTTATGACCCTCTTCAATTGTAGTAATATGAAGATATTAAATCTTCTGATATTTTATAGTCTCAATATCGATATATAAATATATATATATATATATATATATATATATATATATATATATATATTTGTCAATTCTTTTGAAACTTAAAAAATTTCTTTTGAGACTTATTACAACTCCAATATTATGAATAATTTAATTCCTTCGAGTACTAAACATTAGCTTTTTTGAAGCTTACAATTAATTTTATGTACTACCACATATTTCATAATACCAATTGTATGGTGAACATCTCCTTCAAAGAAAAAATTATATTATTATTATCATGGTAGAAATTATCATAGGCAAGATCCATTTCTTGCTTTTACCTCTTGGTAATTCATGATAAGACATACCACAATATTTGTGATGTACTAAAAGTAACCAATGACCCTTAATATCAATTTTTTTTTCATTTCTCTCAAATCTTTTTGCAGAGGAGAGTTATGACATTTATTCAACCATACATTAGCACATTTTTTATACATAATTTTACATCTTGACAGTTTTACTTTTGACATATTCTTTTAAGAATGATTGAACATTCACGATACTTATCACAAGCCACATTCTCTTTAGGGAATGAACTATATAACCATTTGTACATGCTTCATAAATTTTCATTATAAGCTCGTAGTCATACCTTGACATTTATCATTTTCATATGATGCACCTCAACATCACTTTGAAAGGTCAAATGCATTTTTACTTTTTGCTTTTGACGGGGGATTTATAAAATTGATCGAATTAGATCGTACGACAATCGCGTATCCAATACTTTTCATACCAAATTGATGGTAAAATTACCTTCACCTTTTGAAGGACTATTTGGATAACCCATAATGTTCTTTCTTTTATTATTATCAAAATAATGACTATTATTTTGTCCTTTGCCCCATCCACAATAATTATTTTGTCATCTTTCAAACCTATCATATACTGCTACCATATTCGCTTAAGGGAATGGAGTAAATTCAGTGGGATGGACTTTCATGATTTTTATCAAGAGCATACTAATTTAGTTAGTCATCATTATATCATCAATATATTGAATTGAGACTTAAACCCAACGTCTTATCCATAAGAAAGTGTGTTAGTCCATAGTTCGGTGGGAATTAAACACAACATGTTATCAACATAGTGCATCAAGATTTCTAACCCGATGTCTTATCTTTTTGGTGTGACAAAAGTTGAATCCTCCGTTTACCCTCAATAATGGCATAATAGACCAAAGTGCATTATGACTCACCCCCTCGAGCCTTTTCTTCATTTCTTTTCTTAGACATAAGTACATTCAGTCAAAACATGACTTTGCGCTCTAAATTTGTTTTCATCATTCCTTTCTAGATGAGGAAGTTACGCTCAACTTGAAAACAAAAGTGAAATTAGAGGCTCATACTAATAACATATTGTACAATCAAGAAGAACAATATAAAAATGAAGACAAGAACAAGAATATAATACAAGAGAAACAATATAAGATAACTTTCTTCTTTCTTTCAAGTATTTTCCAAATCCTTAAGTGTGTACAATATGAATTCTTATACCTCTTTTTATAGTATTAATAAAAGCACACGAAATAAAGGTTGTCATAACATGGCATTAACAATGACAATTATAGGGAAAGATCATGGAAATGTGGGAGACATAGCATTAAGAATTTTAGGTCACATGAAGAGGGTGGAACATAATGATAAAGAGTCAATGAAAAGATAGAGATATTACATTTACTGGACATCCACATAATAATATATTTTATACCATATTTATTGACTTGAAAAGCCTCATCCAATAACTTGAGGAGAAAACAAGGAAAAGGAAAAGTCCTTTTGAGAAATAAAGATCTTGACAACCACCAAGTGAAACATAAAAAAGAGGCCAAGAAGTATATGATTATGTTGTTCAACCGATTATAACAAGTTATTCACTGGGCGTTTAAGTACCAAATTAAGATTGCAATAACAATTTATTTTTTATGGGTCATTTTAATTTACACAGAGAACAATGAAATGAAAAAGCCGTACTTTATTTACTAATTTATAGTTAGGAAGTTCTTTGTTATCGTGAGGTAATCATAAGAGGGATATTAGAACTTAGAGAAAATCAAGAAAAATCAGTTTTGTGTTGGTCCCAAAATCCAAGCCAAGACAAACTAAACATACTTTAAAAATTAAACATTACATGTGAAGTGGGAATCTGCTTTTCTTCCTCTTTTGTCCCTTGCAGTTCCAGCAAATAGGTTCCCAACCCCCCCACCCCCCTTCCAACAATCTTAAACCCTACCATTTTTTATTTTTCCTTTTTTTATTTGAAGTTAAGTTCTCCTTGCACCTTATGTATAGTTAATATAAGAAGATTATAAATATATACTAGATCTGTTATGGCAAAAGATTAGCTGCCTACATCACTTAACTAGTTGGATCCAGTTACATTTGTCTCACTATAAATAATACTACTATAAATATTAGATTGATCATTGCCCATGCTTCTAGTGACTAATTATAGTCTACTAGTTAAATATAATCACCATGACAAAGGGATCATTTTATTATATGTGGATAATGCACCGCAAACCCACAAGATATAATATTCCATCCAATGAAAAAAGACCCAAAAATATTATATTTTATTGCTAACTTGCTAACCTTTCTCCAAAAGCATGCTTTCTTTCCGTATCTTTTTCTAAACTTTTGGTACCACATAATTTTTTTAAAACCATGTGTCAGACGATGGTGCTGAAATTTCTAAGAACATGTTCATTTTTAAAAGGGAAAAAGGTTTGATATATCCCTTTTTAACTTGCGAATTTAGAGTTGATATATCTCTTATTATAAAAGTAGCTCACAATACTTTACCGTTACACAAATTATACAAATATACTCTTTTTTGACTAACAAAAGCAAAAAAAATAATTTTAATTTTTTTTTTAATTTTTATTAAAATAAAATCAATATAGGGGTGTATTTGACTCTTCTCGCAATGTTCATAGGTGTATTTGATCATTCTCACAAAGTTCAGGGGTCTATTTGATCCTTCTCATACGTGAATATTTTTTACTTCATTGATTCGATGGGTAAATTGGGTTTTAAATATTTTCCTTATGGATCTATTTGCTTATCATTATATGAGTTTTTTGTTCTTATTTCATTTTTAGTGTGAAAATATAAAAAATAAAAAGAAAGAAAGATGTGTGAATGGAATAAAAGAGAAAAAAAGTTTAAAGCTATTTTTTTTTGTGATAATATTGTAAATATACACACAATATTTTTAAATTTTATAATTTACAACATATATTTTGAATTTTTTGTATGTCAAGTTCAAATAATATTTGATAATATTATATTTCAAGTATAGAATTATTTTTTAATATATGTTTATGTATTTTTTGCTAATAATATATATAAATAATGTAATTCATACAAGAGTCAAGAATCAAAATTTAAATTTTATGGGAGAAAAAATTAAAAATGCAAAGAGTCAATGAGCTGTTGACTTTATTAATAATAGATTGATTGGAAAATGAAGTTGAAATTCAAAGGATACAAATACTTTTCTCTACCTTCATAAACTAAAATTTTAAAAAATAAAAATTTAATAGATAAATTGAGAAATCTACATATTTCGAATCATTTTTTTCAATTCCTCCGTATTAACATGGGCAGGAATGAGCAACTCCATACATTGGACTTGATTGTGTTGAAGTATTTCCAATTGACATTATTTTTTCAAGTGGTTCTTCTTCTTCTCGATCAATTGTCATTCCTTGATTTCTTCGCTCCGCTATAATTCAATCTCTGAGGCAAACTAAAACATTCATGGCATTACTTTCTAATGAGTATCGATTGTCTCCGATCTGTTGTCATTCTTGACTAAATGCGCTCTCTGATATAACGGTTGGTATTTGAATATTTAGCACATCTCTAACCAATGTTGAAAGTACGGGATATTGTCTTTGATTGTTCTTCCATCACTCAAGTGTTGGAATTTGATTTTTATAGTCTTTCACGGGCTGTCTCAAATATAAATTAAGCTCATCGCGATTTATGCTTCCTTGCGCTGTAGGCTATAATCTTGATCAAGCGGATAAATTAATTACACCATAAGCAGGCACCCTTGTGTCTGTCTTTCGGAAGATGATGGTTCTTCAGAAGAACGAGATAAAGGAGTGGTATGAGTCGGTGTAGCATTATCAAGTAAGGTAACATAATGATTATATAATTTTTTCATGTAAATATTCACATTAATCGTAGCATCATACATAACAGGTACTTCATCATTCTTAATGTCTAAATTTTTATAAATCATACGAATAAATTCACATATATTAATAAATTTCATACATGAATTTAAAATGGCACTAACTAAGAAAATAGGTGGAATCAAAAAAAATATTTTTTAATTTTTTTTATCATTTTAATAATAACTTTCGAGTAACCTGTTTTAAGCTTATATTCACTAAGCAATATAGAGGGATCGGCTATAAGCTAAAATATTAGAAGCAGTAGAATAATAAGCACCAAAAAAAATTAATAGTAGCTAAATAAAATGAGTGTAAAAAATCAATAACATATTTAATTTAATTTTAATCGAATTCTTGTAAAATAAGTTCAGAAAATCTACTAGCATATTGGTTAAAGTTCGTAGTAATAGGGACTCTATAAATATTGCAAGTATTTAAAAAATTATAAGTAGAATTTCACCTAGTCTTTATTTCTTCAGGCAATAATTTTGGTGTAAGATTATTGTCTTCACATTTTCTTTAAATTCTTTAAGTCTAGTCTTTCTATTATTTTCTTGAATAAAGACAATCACATGCCTAATTTTTTCAATCACAGGTTCAAAAAAAGTAAGATCATCTTTTACAATTAAATTGTATATATGACAAGCACATCTAACATGATTTTTTTTTACACACGGAGCAAAAAGCTTAATTTTTTAATCATCAATAGTAGCAGTGTTGTTAGATGCATTATCAAAAGCTATATATACTTTTTTTCATTAAGACCATAAAATAATTTATAACCAGTGAGATAGATTTAGAAATAAATTCTGCAGTATGTCTATGATTTTCATCATATTGAAATGCCAAAATACGTTTTTACATGACAAAATTACTATCTATCCAATAACAAGTAATTGTTAAATAATCAATTATATAACTGCACGATCAAGATCAGAAGTGAGAGAAACTCTACATGAAAAATTTGTTAATAACCAACGTAAATAAAATGCATATTGTCCATGTAGTCTAAAATATCTGACCGACAAGTACTTCTAGGAATACCATCATTGAATTATAAATTGTTTGTATATAATGAACAAAGACATCAGAAGAAGCAAGCGTGAAAGGCAAACAACCCAATGCTATTATTTTCGCTAATTCTTCACGGTCTTTCCGTCCCAACTAATTTATCGATCTGTGAGTTCAATCTAGTTTTTCTTTGTACTCCACTAGCCCCACATCTTTTTAAAAGTTCTTTCCAGTCTTTATGATCGGATCTCAAATGTCTCATCAATTGACCCGTTCCCGAGCATTACCCCCGGTCTTATGCTGATATTGTTGGTGATAAAAATTGCATTCAACAAGTGCTGATCCTTCTATTTTAATATAAATTTTTTATGCAACACTAGTTAATTTTTGAGGTTTTCTAGGCCATGGAGAAAAATTACGAGTATGAGATTGAGCATTAGCAATAACGAAATTAGTGGGTGTATCATCATCATTATCATCACCATCATCATCATCATTATCATTATTATTATTATTATTATGTACACTTACGTCAACTTTATTTTTTTATTGAATGCCATAATTTTCTTGAGCTTCTAAATAATTCATATCATGTACACTTATAGAAATATCTCGATCTCTTATCTCACTAGGTGATGGTGGAGGTACACGAGAATACATATTTCTATCACTTGTACAATCTCTATCAGAAGTGATTTTTTTCTTACTATCACTACTACTTTCGAGACACAAATTTTTAACACTTTTATCAAGTTGTCTTACTTTATCCATTTTATAAATTAAATTAATAAATATTAAAAACACAAAATTAATACAAAAAGATATTCAACAAATAATATACTAATTAAAAGTAAGAGGTGGAACGATATACCAAATTATCGAAGATAAATAACTGAAAAAATAATTAAGCAATCGTAAATTAATGAATTGAACACTTGAACTTTCTTCAACTTGATGTTATTAATAGTAAAATAATAAAATAGATATTCTGATATTGCTAAAAATCAAGAGTGAAAATTGAAAGAGAATGAGAAGTATTTTGTAATAAAAATGATGAAATTTAGAAAGTAATTATATATGAAAAATGGGTGAAAATAATTTTTTTTAAAATGAGAAAGAAAGAACGTTGGCCAAACGACATTGTAGCCATTGGACCAATGTTCAACAAGGGCCAATGCATCAGAAATAGCCTGAAAAGGCTAATTCCTTAGGCTACCTAACAGGCCTAGGCCTGCGGCTGCGAGTGATACGCAGGCAGAGGCTCATGTACCTTGTCAGCCCAAGTCATCAGCCCAACTCCCATCAACAAATAATATAAAAATAAAAATAATTAATTTCAGGGTCAGTTCGATCCGGTGCACCAATGGGCCAGGTCCGGTCTCAGATTTGGGCCGGTCTACCTGGTTGTCAGGCCTAGACGACCCATCCCACCAGACGACCCACGAACCCAGCACCCTTATCCGGTCTCCTTTAGCTCCGATTTAATAGTCTAATTAGACCGGTCTAACCGGTTCGATACGGGTCAGACCGACCCAGTTGACAGGCTTAGGCAAATGTGGGGGTTGCTTTTTGGTTGAGGAATTGTAAAAAAAATGATTTAAAAAACACGTGAAAATTAAGGTGTGAGGTAGTATTTAGGAGTCTCTTCCTTATCATTTTTTTTTTGGTTCTTTGCGCGCGCGCGCACACACACACACACATATATATCAATTAATTTTATACTAATAAAATATAAAATAATTTAAATGACTAGTCTAAATAAAAATTAAAATATAATTAAGAAAAACTTAAATTACTAGATTATTCTTTAAAACCTAAATTAAAAGAAAAATATATTTTTTGAAATTCGAAAAGTAAAACACCAAAACCTATCTTAAAATATGACTCTATTTTTATAGTTTTTCAATTTTTCAAAAGTAAGACTTACTAAAGAAAATAATAATAATAAAATAATTAAATAAATAGCTAGGCTAAAATAAAATGTAACTGAGACTTACTAGCTTATTTATTAACTCTCTAAATTAAACGAAAAATGTATATTTTTTTAAAAAATGTAAATCACAACTTATTTAAAAATATTATTCTATTTTGGTGGTTTCAAATTTATTAAGTAAAACTTATTAAAAAATAAAATAAAAGTTAAAATCAAGATTAGACTAAAAATAAATATTTAGCTAAATTTATGCGATAAAACTTAGGGAGGGTAAAAAATTGCATGTTTTCATCTGCCCCTCTTTGACTGGTTACCCGAAGAGTTCTTAGAAAAAGAAGTAGACGACGAGACAAGTCTTGACCTGACCGTTTGTAACACCCAAAAAGTTTTATGCCTATATCCAACCCAAAATCCTAAGTGTTCAGCTGTCAGAGCCCAGAAATGTAATGACCCTTCAGGTCATTTCTTTGTTTCCTTACTTTTTTTGCGTTTTGAGTTTTCTTGCAGCGGCTACAAGTTATTTATGACTTATCGGGACTGACGGTTTGGTGCCCAGACCGTTCGTTCGGTCGTTATGACCATTTCCCTATTTTTGAACTCTAACTTGGAAAATCATTGACTTCGGTCAACTTTCTTGGTAAACGCACTCGAAATCAAATTCTGACAAATCCATTAGCTCTAGAGCATGGAATTTGGTCTAGTTGGACCTTTGGTCGGGATCCGGGAGCTTTTCAGCTTGAATTTTTTTCTCGTTCTGTGTTTTCAGGCCAATTGAGCTTGAAGGGTTGACTTTGGTCAACATTCAGAGAAGACAACCTCATATGAAAATTCTGTCAGTGGTGTTAGCTCCAAAATATCGAGTTTAGTCTAGAGAGACCATTGGTTTAGGTCCCGAGGCTTCCAGACTTGTTTTTGGCTCTTCGGTTCCATTTTGGAATAGTTGGCCTAAAAGTTTAATTTGGGCGCGGGGCTCACTTTTCGTTAAATTGACCTCCGATGAGATTTTCGTCAATTTTGTTAGATACAGAATGATATTCCTAGTCGAATAACTCAGTTTGTTTGTGTTCACGAGACCCCGGATGCGTTCTCGAGGGTCCATCGCTTGAAAGTTGCCTAAGCTTGGCAGCTAGTTGCTGGTGTGGCGCTAGGGCATTGCCTGGGCCGCTCTTGCTTCTGGGCGCCGCTCCTGCGCGCCTGGCCGCCCTGGCACCAGCGCCCCTGCACCTCAACGCCTGTCTAGCACCAGCGCCCCTGCACCTCAGAGCCCGCCTTGGCGCCTGCCTGCTGCCAGGGCACCCCTGCGCTTGGGCGTGGCAGCCTACACAGCTGGCCACACTCTAAATTTCAGCTTTCTTCTCCTTCTTCCAAAATCATTTTCCCCATTAAAATTAGCTCCAAAAATCTCCATATTTTATATGGACATTCCTTAATCTTGGAGGATTATATATTTTTGGTCCGTGCTAATTCTTGGCTTCTTAAATTAGTAAGTTTCATCGTTAAATTCTGGTTATTTACATTAATTTCCCTCTTTGATTTCTCTAGTTTGTGGGCTGTTTTGAGCCCATATCGTTGGCCAAATCTGCTCAAATTTTGAGCATGTATCTCCCGAGAATATGGGGAACATTGTGATATTTTTTATTTCCAGTTTGGGTTGCGGGGCCTACTGGCCCGCTTTTGACCTTGATTTTGACCCAGCTTAATTATTAACAATATGGGTAGCGTTAGCTTCATATTGACATGTAGAGTATTATTATGATAGTGTGGCTACTTGCGGATGCTTCTCAGGAGAGATATGCTCCGGTCGTGTGGATTGTGCGCGCGTGCTCGACTTTTCGGTAGGTTATGGTTTATTTTTTCTAGACTTTGCTCGTATGAGGTATGAGTATAATAATTTTCTAATGGTTGGTGGGATCTTTTGGTTTGGATACACTTATAGTAGGCATGTTGATCCTTATAGGTGATTTAGGGGCCTTAGGGTAGATTTTGGCTAGCAAATCCTTAGTATAGGCTATAGCCTTTCCGTAAGACTTGGCGTAGGCGGTGTAGTATCCTTGGGTTTAGGATTAGATGCCTTAGTTTAGTTTAAGCTGTTTGTGGTCGAGGTTCCTAGATTTAGGGAGCCTTAGCGTAGATTTAGATAAGGGTTCGTGATAGAGTAGGTGTTATCATTGTTTTTTTAAATTATTATTATTATTATTATTATTCTTGATCGTTTGGTGTTCTATTTATCTTATACTTGTGGGATTGAGGCCGTGGAGGCTGGATTGGCTGGGGCCCAGGTCAGTATATTATTGTACGATTTATGCTTAGTTCCAATTAGTTGATTATCTTAGGTTGGGGTATAGTTCGTGGTAGAGTAGTTTCTTACTTAGCGTTCTGGTGTTCTTATCGTGTTATATTCGTATGTTTGGCTTTGGTATGAGTATTTGTGGGCCTGAGGCCATGGTGTTGAGCTGGCGGGAGTCCAGGTTGGTACAATCTCGTTATGAAGGGTGAAACGCCCTATCTTCGTGTAGTTGCGTGCATTTACATGTATTCATACATATGGACTGATTCATTTTCATCCCTTTTTACATATGATTGGGTTATGGTATGAATTGATAGGGATTGAATGGTATGGATTGATGAGAATTGAATGGCTCGGTGGTTTGATAAGGAACCCTCATTTTGAACAAATAGTTTTCAAATTAAGGAAAAATTTCACTAGTTTAAGTTGATTGCTAACATCTAAAAACTCAAAATCCTTCCTTTTTAAATGAATGGAGCTCCAGGGTGAGCGTCCCAATTTTATCACTATTTTTGGTTAATAAAAAGGGAAAAACGGTTCCTTTTTCTATAAACTTGTGCTACTAAAGAGAAATAGTACATCACTATTTTACTGACTTTTGAATGAGAAAATATTTCTATTTTATTCACTTGGTCTGAGAGACAGTTCTGAACCTTGCTTCCATTGATTTGTGGAATTACATTGATGAGCTTCGGCGGCCCCCTTTGCATACATACGGGGTTTTACATTATGGTATTCATTTCTATTGGTAAGCTCCGATGGCCCATGAGAATACTCTGGTTTTCTGATTATACATGGATTATGTGGTATTGATAAGCTCCGACGGCCTGTATGGATATTACAGGTATTATGGTACAGTATTGGTTGGTAAGCTCCGGCGGCCCATGAGGTGACTCAAGGTTCATTCATTATTGCATTGGCCACATTTCATTTCATTCGTTTCATATCGCATATTATGGTATTCGTTGCATATCTTTACTATCGAACTCCATGTATAGTTGGTTTTTTGTTTTGGGTGCACTTTTTGGACTCGGGAAAAGTCTGATTTGGTTGTTGCTAGGTTATTGTTTATGTCTTTCGTATTGTTGCGGTATTTCTCCCTTTTATCTATGTTTTGACCATTATATTTCTTTCTGACTCACCTTTCTTACCCTTGGGTTATATTCGCATATTTGTTATGTTTATATCTTATTTGAGCTCAGTCAGCCGATGATGCCCACTAGGTACCGCATGTTTTGGTACTCATACTACACTTCTGCATCTTTTTGCTGATGCAGATCCTAGTACAAGTTATCATCGTTGATTTCTGTCCTCGTGCAGAGTTGATGACTGGAGACATTGGGTGAGCTCTTGGCGATCGAAGTTGATCCACCTCTCTCTATTTTTGGATTAGTCTTCTACTGTACTTTCAGAGATTGTCCATATTTTATTGTATCTATCTAGAACATCTAAATTGTAGTAGCACTTGTACCGACTGACACCAGGTCTTGAGAGATTCTTGTGTATTTTATTCTCTTCCCTCCCTTTTACTTATATTGGTTTATCGTATCTTCCACTTTTTATTGTTATTTCTTCGGCTTTTGGGTTCTTTCTTATGTTAGCCCATTACTTGAAGTTCCGGGCTAAGGGTTGGCTTACCTATTGGTGGGTTATAGTAGGTGTCATCACGACTTGAGTTTTCAGGTCGTGACAAGAAAAGAATCCATGGACCAAGTCCACGAACCTTGGACTAGACCACGAGCCATGGAATGGTCTCGTGGAAACTGTCCGGCAGACCATCCCCAGGTCCTGATCCACGAGAGGGATCCACGGACCGTGGATAAAACCATGGGCCGTGGTTGCCCTTCGTGGAAATCAAACATGCAGGTCCCCTTTCAACCCAAATCCAGGATCAGCTTTCACGGACCGTGGAAGGGTCCACGAGCCGTGGATGGTGGTCGTGGAAATTAGAGGGTCCACGGGGCGTGGATGGTGGTCGTGGAAATTAGACCTGTAGCTTATCAAAAAGGCCATGAAACACGATAGGGTTCCACAGACTTGTTGCATCCTAACGCTCACGCAAATGTACGCGTTCGTACATGTTGCATCCCAACGCACTGTCATGATCCAAAATCGGGCCATGATGCGTCTACATAACACCCCCCCAGTTAACAAGCCTGTCCCAAACATGCGAAAAATAATAAATAATAATTTAACTAAAGAGAAGCGGAAGATAAAACAAGAGATAGGGCCAAAAGCATATATATACATACCAACGTACACAATATACAAAAGATGGTCCTAAAGTGGCCGAAAAAGACAAAACGACCCAAAAGAGCGACTAAAGCAAGGAGTAACTATACAATAACCTCTGTCTATCCAAAATACAAATATAGACAGGAAGTACAAGATGGAAAGCAAGTAAAGTCTCCAAAAGCGTCGGGAGCTCATTGCGTTCCGAACATCAACGGGCCTCGAACGACAGGAGATCAACGAGGGTGGCTCGTACTAGGTGCTGCATCAGAAAAAGAGATGCAAAGTGTAGTAGGAGTACCAAGACAACATGTACTCAGTAGGCATCATAGGCCGACCGAGCGCAGAAAGATAACACATATATATATATATATATATAGATTACAGGAAAGCAACTAACTACACAGGGATCCTTCTAAATCTAGTTATAAAGCCAGAGACATGCCAGTAAATAAAAAGAGAAAAGGGAACAACATCAAGCCAAACCAGAGTCCATCCACATGCCAAAGCAAATGTAATGCGATGCACGATGATGCATATATGAATGCAATATAATATAAACCCAGAATACCGCATCGGGCGGCCAGAATACCGCATCGGACTATGCATATATGTATATGAAATAGTAAAATACCTGGAATAACACATCAGGGGTCCGGAATACCACATTAGACTAATATGTATATAAATGAGAAAGTAAAATACCCAGAATAACGCATTGGGGGTCCGGAATACCGCATCGAACTATAAATTTATATACAGAAAATAGTAGTTCCTCTTTCCCTATCAAACCAAGGTGATACTCAAAATATCTCGATTTAGTCCAAAATCCATCACAACAGTAGAAAAACCTCTTTTCAAACCCAAAAACCTTTGAAAATCCTTTCCGTACTATACCAATGATATGCCATGCAATATGAGTGTGAATGTTCACAAGCAAAGGAATAATCACACCATCAGATCAAACAGGGAAAAAGTACCCTCCAAAACAAGAGAACTGACCTGGAATCCATCCAAATCCTAGCCATGGCCTCGGGCCCATAGTTACATACGATAATAGAATAAAGCGGTAATGTAGAAAATAAAAGCAAAAAACAGTGGGCAAGCCCTATTCTACCTCTAAAGCCTCCTAACAGCATGCTAAGGGTCTTAGACTAGTCACACAGAAGAAACAAGCTCCCAGGCTAAGGATAACATACAGTCCTAGTGCTAAAAACCCGAAATGGCCAATTAACATGATAAACAAGATTTAAGCCTAAAGTCTATCTAAAATCCAACCTAGCATTCCAGTAACATACAAATATATATAATCCAACTAAACTTAATCTAGAAGGTAAACCGTAACCTACCTCGGGGCCGAACTGCAAGCACGAACCGTCACTCATTTGCCTTTCTCTTCCGAACAACCTCAGAAAGCTGCCACGCTATCAAGAACATAAACTAGGTGTCAAGATGAGAATAATGACACCCATATTGCTATACAGAAAATCAGGCCAAAAATCGGGTCAGAAAAATGATCCTTGGGGCCCGCACAACGAAACAGAAAACTAATTTCACAATTATGCTCGTGGTGGGTTAAGGAACCCATGCCCAAAATTTGGGCACGAACGAAGCTCAATTCGGGGCCCAAAACAGCCTCGAAGTGCTACTAATTTATGGAATTTAGACGGGAAAACTCGGAATTAAAGGCGGGAACCTACCTCGACAAGAGGGATACGTCACAGAGATGAGTTGCACGGGTTCAAGAACATGCAGCCTCCAAAGATCAGATTTCTAGAAATCTCACCCCAATTCAAAGAATTTAAACAACAAGGGGATTTAGCGGAAGAAATACAAAAATTTACACAGAACGAGAAGAGGGGTGACGGGGGAACTTACCAGATGAAAGGCACTGAGCTGGGAAGCTGGAATTCAGAGCTTTGTAGCTCAACAATGGTGTTTTCTCGGAATAAAAGAAATAGGAACGGAGTTGACATTTTAAATAACTTCTAGGGGTCCATCATTGCGATCGCGATAGGACCCCCGCGTTCGCGGAGAACAACCAGCCCAACCATCCCGAACTCGATGGCTCGGGCCGCGTTCGCTAAGAAGAAGCCAAGCCGGGTCCTAACCGGCTTCATCGCGAACGCGAAGAAACCCTTCGCAAATGCGATGGTCAAGAAACTAGACCATCGCGAATGCGATGGGGTCTTCGCGATCACGAAGAGCAAAGTTGTCTGCAACTTAATGCAGCAACCAACAAAACACCAAGTCCAAAAATCTTCTGACGGACCCTCGGGATTCATCCGGAACCCCATGAACACAAACCAAACATGCTACCCTACCAGAAATGACATTTTAGATTCAATGGAATCGACGAAACTCCCAACAAAGATCGTTTTAATGAAAAGTGGGCCCCACACCCAAAACTAACTCGAAACTCAAAACTCAAAAATGAACCCGGAAGCCTCGGGACCTGAACCAAAGGTCCCCCTAGCCCAAAGTGGACATTCCAGAGCTAACGACGCTGACGAAATTCCCATCCGAGTCCGTCTTCGATAAATGTTGACCAAAGTCAACCCTACCAGCTAAACTGACTCCAAAACACCCAAGGCCACACAAAACCACATCGGAAGCACTCAGGCCAAACCGATGGTCCCACTAGACAAAAATTCCCATTCTGGAGCCAACAGAACTGTCGTAATTCTATTCTGAGCGCGTTAACCAAGAAAGTTGACCGAAGTCAATGGTTTACCAACTTTAAAAGCTAAAACAGGGAAATGGTCATAACGACCCTACGAATGGCCCGGGCACTGAACCGTCAGTACCGGCAAGTCATAAATGACATAGAGCTGCTGAGGGAAAGCTCGAAATGCAGAAAAGGCATGGAAAAATAGAAAATGACCTGGAAGGTCATTAAAACATCCACTACTAAAAGAAATTTCGTCCGTGAAAGTTAGAATAAGGATAGTACCTGAAGACTCGAAAAGACGAGGATAACGGGTCTGTATGTCGGTCTCAATCTCCCAAGTACTCCTCAATAGGATGATGACGCCACTGAACCTTAACTGACGAAATCTTCTTGGACCTCAACTTCATCACCTGCCTGTCCAAAATAGCAACAGGCTCCTCCTCAAAGGCTAAGGACTCATCCAACTGAACCGAATCCAACTGAAGCACGTGAGACTCATCCAGAATGTACCACCGCAGCATAGAAACATGAAACACTGGATGAACACTAGAAAGATCAGGACGTAAGGCCCACTCATAAGCAACCTCTCCAATATGGCAAAGGATCTCAAATGGACCAATGAACCTCGAACTGAGCTTGCCCTTCCTCCCGAACCGCATCACGCCCTTCTTGGGCGATACCCGAAGGAACACACTGTCACCAACTATAAACACAAGATCTCGAACTCTCCGGTCAATATAACTCTTCTGCCTACTCTGGGCAGTACGAAGCCTCTCCTGAATAACCCAAACTCTATCCATAGAATCACAAAGCAAATCAGTACCCCACGGCCTAACCTCAAAAGCATCAAATCAACCCACCAGAGATCTACACCGCCTACCATACAAAGCCTTGAACGGAGCCATCTGGATGCTGGAATGGTAACTATTATTATATGCAAACTCTTCCAAGGCCAAACACTGGTCCTACTGACACCCGAAATCGATAACACAGGCTCGCAACATATCCTCTAAGACCTGAATAGTATGCTCTGACTGACCGTCTATCTGCTGATGAAAGGAAGCGCTAAGCTCAACTCTAGTACCCAACTCTCTATGAATAGACTGCCAAAAGTTCAAAGTGAACTGAGTACCTCGGTCGGAAAAAATAAAAATTGGCACCCCATGCAAATGGACAATCTCTCGAATATAGATCTGGCCCAACCTCTCGGAACTGTAGGAGGTCTGGCAGAAGTGAGCAGACTTCGTGAACCTATCAACGACAATCCAAATAGCATCAAACCTTCACAAGGTACGTTTCAATCCGACTACAAAGTCCATGGATATACGCTCTCACTTCCACTCCAGAATGGGTCGCCTCTGTGATAAACCACCTGGCCTCTGGTGCTCGAACTTCACCTGTTGACAGTTCAAGAACCTGGATACGAAAGCCAAAATAACCCTCTTCATCCTATACCACCAGTAGTGTTGCCTCAAGTAACGATACATCTTAGCTGCCCCGGGATGAATAGAATATCTAGAGCAGTGCGCCTCCTCCAATATCAATCTGACCAGGTTACCAACTCTAGGAATGCAAATACGACCCTCGATCCTCAGAACACCCTCTGAATCTAAAGTCACCTTCCTAGCCTCACCACTCAATACCTTATCACGAATGATCCTCAATCTCGCATCATCAAACTGTTGTGGTCAAATCTGCTCCAACAAGGAAGACCTAGCCTCAACACAAGCAAGAATACGACCCGACTCAGAAATGTCAAGTCAAACCAACCTATTAGCCAAGGAATGAATGTCCCAAGCTAAAGGTCTCTCCTCCATAGCTAAGAAAGCCAAGATACCCATACTCACCGCCTTTTGGCTCAAGGCATCCGCTACCACGTTTGCCTTGCCCGAATGATAGATGATAGAAATGACATAGTCCTTCAGTAGCTCCAACCACCTCCGCTGCCTTAAATTTAGATCCTTCTGGCTGAAAATGTACTGAAGACTATGATGGTCGATAAAGATCTCACAATGCACGCCATAAATATAATGCTCCACATCTTCAACGAGAAGACTACCGCTGCTAACTCCAAGTCATGTGTAGGGTAGTTCCTCTCGTGAACCTTCAACTGTCTGGAAGTATATGCAATAACTCGGCCCTGCTACATTAACACATAACCCAAACCAATACCTGATGCATCACAATATACGGTGAAACCCTGACCCTCGACATGAAGTGTAAGAATCGGAGCTGAACTCAACAAGGCCTTGAGCTGCAGAAAGCTCGCCTCACATTAATCTAACCACTGGAAGGGAAAATTCTTTTGAGTAAATCTAGTCAACGGTGCTGCTATTGAAGAAAATCCCTCCACAAACCGTCTGTAATAACCTGCTAACCCGACGAAGCTGCGGACCTCAGTAGGAGAAGTAGGCCTAGCCCAATCATGAACTGCTGTAATCTTCGCCGGATCTACCATAATCCCATCCTTGGACACCACGTGTCCCAAGAATGCCACAGAGTCAAGCCAAAACTCACACTTAGTGAATTTGGCATACAACTGGTGGTCTCGCAAAGCCTCAAGTACAACTCTAAGATGCTGCTCATGCTCCGCTCTACTCCTCGAATAAATCAGAATGTCTTCGATGAACACAATCACAAATGAATCCAGGTAAGCACTGAATACACGGTTCATCAACTCCATAAATGCTGCTAGGGCATTAGTCAACCCAAAAGACATGACTAGGAACTCATAATGGCCATATCGAGTTCTAAATGCAATCTTTGGGATGTCCTCAGCCCTAATCCTTATCTGGTGATAACCAGACCTCAAATCTACCTTAGAGAACACTGCTGCACCCTGTAGCTGATCAAACAAGTAATCAATACGCGGCATCAGATATCTGTTCTTAACTGTCACCTTATTCAATTGCCTGTAGTAGATACACATATGCATAGACCCATACTTCTTCTTCACAAACAGAACCGAAGCACCCCACAGAGACACACTAGGACGGATAAACCCTCTACTCAACAGATCCTGGAGCTGATCCTTAAGCTCCCTCAACTTAGTAGGTGCCATCCGATATAGCGGAATAGAAATGGGCTTGGTGCCCGGCTCGACATTTATTCCAAAATCAATGTCACAATCAGGAGAAAGACCTAGAAGAGCAGAAGAAAACACATCCGAATACTCACAAACCATAGGAACCGAGTCAAGAGGAGGTATGGTGGCACTAGTATCACAGACATAGGCAAGATAAGCTAAGCACCCTTTCCCAACCAACCGCTGGGCGCTCAAGAAAGATATAACTCCCCTCGGCATGTGGCTATCGGCTCCCTTCCATATGATAGGAGGGATACCAGGCATCCGAAGAGTAACAGTCTTGGTGAAGCAATCCAAGACCTCTTGATAAGGAGACAACCAATCTATGCCCAAGATCACATCAAAATCGACCATATCAAGGACAACCAAGTCAACCCAGGTGTCATACCCTAAGATAGTCACCACACAAGCCTGATACACCTGATCCACTACTAAAGAATCACCTACGGGAGTAGATACACGAAAAGGCACAGGCAAGGACTCACAAGCAGACCCCAGACGAGTAGCATAATAAGGAAATACATACGAGAATGTAGACCCCGGATCAAACAAAGTAGAAGCAGACTGATGAAAGACGAAGATCGTACCTGTGATCACAACATCTGAAGCCTCGACCTTTGTCCAGCCAAGAACTGCATACATATGGCCTCGACCGCCACGAACACCTGACCTACCAAACTGAGGACCACCTCTAGCGCCCTGGGGACCACCCCTACTACCCTGAGAACCGCCTCTAGCTTGAGGTGCTGGAGCCCTGGGGGTCTGAACCAACAAATCCTGTCACCTAGGATGCTCTATCGATGTGCACTCTCTAGCAAAGTGGCCTATCTCGCCACACTCATAGCAACCCTGACCATGTGAACTCCGTTGTGAAGACCTGACCGAATCAGAATGACCACCACCACCTGTAGACCCTGAATGACCACCTTGGGGAGCAGGAATTAGACTCTGGATACTCTGACCCTCAGTAGTCTGTAATACTGCCTGAACAGGTAGCTCGACTGGAAACGCTGCTGGTGCTGACCTCTACTATAGTAGCCCCTACCACGGCCCCGTGAGCCACTGAAACTGCCCTGATGGTGGGGCCTCTAAACGCTACCCCTTGGGCTTCATAAACTATACCCTCAATACTACGAGCATGATTAACTATCTCCAGAAAAGACTGACCCGATGCTACCATACCCTCTGTGGCCAAGCGGAGGTTCAAGGTCAAACCCCGAACAAACCGGCGTACTCTCTCATGCTCGGTGGGCAGAATCATAGTGGCATGCCTGGAAAGCTGGTGGAAACGAACCTCATACTCAGACACTGTCATGGAGCCCTGCTCCAACCCAGTAAAAGGATCCATCAGACGCTCCCTCATGCTACCCGGTACATACTTCTCCAGAAAAGCCGCGGAGAACTGATCCCAAGTAAGCGGAGGCGACTCGGCCGGTCTACAAGCAACATATGACCTACATCACTGTTTTGCTAGACCATCCAGCTGAAACGCGATGTAATCAGCTCCGTGAGACTCAACTAACCCCAAATTATGTAACCTCTCCTGACAGCTAATCAAAAACTCGTGCGCATCCTCCCTAGAAGCACCCGAAAACCTCGGAGGACCCAATCTCAATAACCTACCCAGCATCTTCTGCTCCCCAGAAGACATAACTGGCACGGCTAGAAGAGGGGGAGCACCTGCAGGGATCGGTAGTACCTCAAATCTTGGATCCGCAGCAACAGGCCGCGCTCCTGAATCCTGTGCTGCTGCCTGAACTGAAGTCTGAGCCTCACCTCAAACCTGAGAACCAATTGGAGTGCTCGGCAAAGCAGCTTGCGGAGTCATACCCTCAAGAAACCCCAATAATTAGACCAAGGTGTTCTGCAATACTGGAGTAGCTACAAAACCTGTCGAATGCTGGGCTAGCCCCACATGCTCTGGCTCACAATGAACCTCATCCTCTCTTACCTCAAGCTCTGGTGACGGTGATCTAGCCCAGGCTTGAGCCGGTGCCACAGCCCGTGCCCTGCCTCGACCTCTGGGTTGACCTCTACCCCATCCCCTGGCTGGGGCTCTAACTGTAGGGGCAGGGGCCTCGCCCTCACCCGCTGAAGATCTCGTCCTAACCATATGAGAAGGAGTGAAACAAATATACTATGGAGTTGATCAAATCAAGTAAGCACGATAAAGAATCAAACAAAATGAAGCCTTTCCTAAGAAATGTCCTATAGCCTCTTGCAGATAGGATACGGACATCATTGTACCTTATCCACGAGGTTCTACTAGACACTTACTCTTGTACCGGTGAGACCGGTGAACCTAAAGCTCTGATACCATTCTGTTATGACCCAAAATCGGGCCATGATAGCGTCTACATAACCCTCCAGTAGACAAGCCTATCCCAAATATGCGGAAAATAATAAATAATAATTTAACTAAAGAGAACCGGAAGATAAAACAAGAGATAGGGCCAAAAGCATATATATACACACCAACGCACGTAATATACAAAAGATGGCCCTAAAGTGATGGAAAAAGACAAAATGACCCGAACACCAAGCCAAACCTGGTGTCACTAGTATAAGAACAACTAAAGCAAGGAGTAGCTATACAATAACCTCTTTCTATCCAAAATACAAAATATAGATAAGAAGCACAAGATGGAAAGAAAGTAACGTCTCTAAAAGCACTGGGAGTTCACCGCGATTCGAATAGCAACGGGCCTTGAACGACATGAGATCAATGAGGGTGGCTCGTACTAGGTGCTGCATCATAAAAAGAGATGCACAGTGTAGTATGAGTACCAAGACAACGGGTACTCAGTAGGCATCATAGGCCGACTGAGCGCAGAAAGATAACATATATATATATATATATATAGATTACAGGAAAGCAACTAACTATACATGGATCCTCGTAAATCTAGTTATAAAGCCGGAGACATGCTAGTAAATAAAAAGAGAAAAGGGAACAACATCAAGCCAAACCAGAGTCCATCCACATGCCAAAGCAAATGTAATGCGATGCACGATGATGCATATATGAATGCAATATAATATAAACCCGAAATACCGCATCGGGCGGCCAGAATACCGCATCGGACTATGCATATATGTATATGAATTAGTAAAATACCTGGAATAACACATCAGGGGTCCGAAATACCACATCAGACTAATATGTATATAAATGAGAAAGTAAAATACCCAGAATAACGCATCGGGGGTCCGGAATACCGCATCGGACTATAAATTTATATACAGAAAATAGTAGTTCCTCTTTCCCTCTCAAAAACCAAGGTGATACTCAAAATAGCTCGATTTAGTCCAAAATCCATCACAACAGTAGAAAAACCTCTTTTCAAACCCAAAAGCCTTTGAAAATCCTTTCCTTACTATACCAATGATATGCCATGCAATATGAGTGTGAATGTTCACAAGCAAAGGAATAATCACACCATCAGATCAAACAGGGCAAAAGTACCCTCCAAAATAAGAGAACTAACCTGGAATCCATCAGAATCCTAGCCATGGCCTCGGGCCCACAGTTACATACAACGATAGAATAAAGCAGTAAAGCAGAAAATTAAAGCGGAAAACAGCGGGCAAGCCCTATTCTACCTCTTAAGCCTCCTAATAACATGCTAAGGGTCTTAGACTAGTCACACAGAAGAATCAATCTCCTAGGCTAAGGATAACATACAGTCCTAGTGCTAAAAACCCAAAATGGCCAATTAACATGATAAACAAGATTTAAGCCTAAAGTCTATCTAAAATCCAACCTAGCGTTCCAGTAACATACAAATATATATAATCCAACTAAACTCAGTCTAGAAGGTAAACCATAACCTACCTTGGGGACAAACTTCAAGCACGAATCGTCACTCGTGTGCCTTCCCCTTCTGAACGGCCTCAGAAAGCTGCCACGCTATCAAGAACATAAACTAGGTGTCAAGACAAGAATAATCACACCGATATTCTTATACGAAAAATCAGGCCAAAAATCAGGTCGGAAAAATGACCCTCGAGGCCCGCGCAATGAAATAGAAAACAAATTTCACAATTATGCTCGCGGTGGGTTAAGGAACTCATTCCCCAAATTTGGGCTCGAACGGAGCTTGATTCGGGTCCCAAAGCATCCCCAAAGTGCTACTAATTTACGGAATTTAGAATGGAAAACTCGGAATTAAAGGCGGGAACCTACCTCTACAAGAGGGATACATCACGGAGATTAGTTGCACGGGTTCAAGAACATGCAGCCTCCAAAGATCAGATTTCTACCAATCTCACCCCAATTCTAAGAATTTGAACAACAAGGGGATTTAGCGGAAGAAATATGGAAATTTACACAAAACGAGGAGAGGGGTGACTGGGGAACTTACCAGATGAAAGGCACTGAGCTGGGAAGCTGGAATTCAGAGCTTTGAAGCTCAACAATGGTGTTTTCTCGGAATAAAAGAAATAGGAACGGAGTTGAAGGTTTAAATAACTGCCAAGGGTCCTTCATTGCGATCACGACAGGACCCCTGTGTTCGCGCAGAACAGCCAGCCCAACCATGGAGAACGCGATGGCCCGGGCCTCATTTGCCAAGAGGAAGCCAAGCCGGGTCCCAGCCGGCTTCATCGCGAATGTGAAGAAAGCCTTCGCGAACGCGATGGTCAAGAAACTAGACCATCGCAAATGTGATGGGGTCTTCTCTTTCACAAAGAGCAAAGTTGTCTGCAACTTAATGCACCAACTAGCAAAACACCAAGTCCAAAAATCTTTCGACCGACCCTCGGGATTCATCCAAAACCCCATGAACACAAATCAACCATGCTACCCTACCAGAAATGACATTTCAAACTCAATGGAATCGACGAAACTCCCAACATAGATCATTTTAATGAAAAGTGGGCCCCACTCCCAAAACTAACTCAAAACTCAAAACTTAAAAATGAGCCCGGAAGCCTCGGGACCCAAACCAAAGGTCCCCCTAGCTCAAAGTCAAAATTCCGGAGCTAACGACACTGATAGAATTCCCATCCGAGACCGTCTTCTCCGAATGTTGACCAAAGTCAACCCTACCAGCCAAACTAACTCCAAAACACCCAAAGCCACACAAAACCACACCGGAAGCACTCAGGCCCAAACCAATGGTCTCACTAGACCATAATCCCCATTCCGGAGCCAACGGAACTGTCGAAATTCGATTCTGAGTGTATTAACCAAAAAAGTTGACCGAAGTCAAAGGTTTACCAACTTTAAAAGATAAAATAAGGAAATGGACATAACGACCTAACGTACGGCCCGGGCACCAAACTGTCAGTCCCGGCAAGTCATAAATGACCTGGAGCCGCTGAGGGAAAGCTCAAAATGCAGAAAAGTCATGGAAAAATGGAAAATGACCTGGAGGGTCATTACACGCACATGCAAGTGTACGAGATCGTACAAGTAAGATAGAATTTTTGAAGTCCAGATATTGTACCCACAGGGACTTGTCAATTAACTTTTTTACTAAATTAAACTAGTTCTAATTATTTATTCAAGCGTACAACCCAAAGATATATTTATTAACTAAAGTATAAAAGAAAGAAGTTAACTAATGAACAATTAACCAGCCGAAGAGTAGATTCTTATGCAATCTATATGGTAAAATCGATCTAGGATTATAGATTCACTAACAATCATGTTGAGTAATCAATTTAATCGACTTGCTTGATTATCTAGCTGTTAATTTTGGGGTTAATTATATGATTCGGGAATGGTCATCCTCTAATCGCCTATTCAAACTAGACTCACAACTACATTGTTGAGCGGGGATGTGAGGATCTAATTCAAATGCATTAATACTGTCATCCTGTTTGCAATCGGATAAGGCAGACTAGGTATATTTCTATCCTAACCGCAAATCAACCCTAACATCAAGCCAGAGATGATCTTATCCTCCATGTTGTTTATCCTATCCTTATATTCCCTTGGTCCGTTCATATGAGAATTACCCATTTATTCTAATGTTGGCCAAATATTAAAATAGTATGCACAAGAACATAAGAACAACTAATCTGATAAATAAACTTAATCGAATCAATTGTCTACTAAACAATCATGTAGTTAGCTACCATAATCCTAGAATGAGAAGTTTAACTCCACATAGACATGGAGCAATTACAATAAATCATTCAAAGAAGAACGTAAAAATAAATAATAACGGAGAAGAAAAGATAAAACTAATTTTCTCCAGCTTGCAAGATGACTCCTAGATCTTTGTAGGTCAAAAGTTGTGTAAAATTCCTTCTTATAGAATATTTATAGGTATAGAAAAAAGCCTCCAATAAAATAACCGAGTCTAAAATAAATTAGAAAAACAAAACCCAATTGGATTGGGTATCAATGCTCGGGCCTCGCTTCTCTGAAAATGCCATTTTATCTGTGCGCTGCCTTTTCAATTATGCTCCCAATTCCCCTTTTGTTGTCTTCATATTCTTACACGTGGTAGGGGTTTCAAATTATTGCAATTCAATTATAAAATTGCACCTATGCATATATATTAGGGATAAGACATCAAAATCACTCTAAACTATACCCGAAAAGTCGAAGACACACCTAAACTATCGAAGTGACTTAATACACACCTATACATATTAGAAGTGAATTTAATACCACCCTAAGAAATATAGCACCACTCTCACTGAATGTGGTGTTTTACACTCGCCCACCACGTCAGCGCCATGTCAGAAATTTTATAATTTTTATTTTTATATCCTTTTCCTTTTCATTTCTTTTGTTAGTTATATTTTACACTAATTAATCATTAAAATCCTTCAATAATATCTTCTAAATCACTAAATCATCCCACCCACTCCATCCCTCATCTTGCCGGAAACACCATTGTCGCCGCCACCACCATACCTATTCTTTACTCTTTACCACCTTCAATTCAATTCCTTTTTCTTCATCACCCACCACCAAATATCAACATCACTATTAATCATTATCAATTTATTCTTCTTTACCACCTTTAATTTCATCTTTTTGTCATTCACCACTAGCAAACCCACCACCAAATATCAACACACTTACTTTTTCTTAAAACCTTATATATTTTTCATTTAGATCAGTTTTTGGGCTTTTTTCTTATTAGAGTTTCATAGAGTGAGAAGAATTAGATTAGAAAATAGATTATTAAATTGGTGAAAGTTTCAAATTTATCATTAATATAATAGTTTATTCAGTGTTTTAAAAGGCGGGGCATGAGGTGAGGCATTTACATAGCATGGGGCAAGGCGTACATTTCGAGACATAGGGCATAAGTCCCATAGATCTACGGGGCATATATCTCATGTACTTCAATTTTATAATTTTATTACTAACAAAATATGTAAAAGTAATAATTTTTCAATAATTCTGCAAATAAATTTAAATAAATCACCAATAATATAAAAAATATTATTATAATTATTATTTGAGGAAGGTAACAATACAAAAAGTGATAATACCCGAGATAATCTTTAAAATGAAATCATCATCCATCTTCATATCTACTATATATTCCTACCCTCAACTAATATTTGCACTGATTATTGTCTATGTATTTCAAAAGAAAATGACAAAAAGTGTAAGAGCAATGACAAAAATAGATAAAATTATATTAGGAACATAAAAAATTACTACAACATGAAATCATGATAGAATAAAGTATAAATATTTTTACACCAATAATAAAAAATATGATTTATAGAAAAAATACTTTTAAAATAATAAAAATCAAAATTAACGCCAGGGACTTACGTTTTTGCACCCGGGACTTACATTTTTGCGCCCGAGACTTACGCCCCAAATTATAGGGCTTACGCTTTATGGATTTGCATTTTTAATTTACGCCCCGGAGCATTTTTGGTACGCCCCGCCCCAAAACTCGCCTCGAAAATATTTTTGTAAACACTGAGTTTATCTCTAATTTTGATAGAAAAAAAAAGATCTGCAATAAGAAAAGACAAATAAAGTACTCCATTGAGTTTGCCAAAATAATTCTAGATAAGAATTGTTGAAAAACTTAAATTTTTCCAATGAAATAGCATTTCTCCGCTCAAAAAGCAGCTTTTCTTAACTTGTGATTTGGTTATTGTGTTTAGTTTGTATTAAATTTTTTTAATGAAGTGGGTGTAAGATGTTTTTTGAAAAATAAGAATAAGATAAGATTATTTAATGATGAAGGCCTGGTTTTGAGAGAAAAGAGGTGAAAGAGATGAAGTTTTCTCTAAAAGTGTTGAGTTGGTGTTCATGGTGGAAATGATGTTGTTAGGTATTGTAGAGAAAGAGAAAGGAAAAGTGATGAAGATAGAGTGGAAAGAATAAATAAAAAATAAAAAAGTGTGAAAATAAAAAATAACAGAAATAAATAAATAAATTGTAAAAAATGCGCTTTGTTTTATTTATTTTTATTTTTTGTGCTACATCAGCTTGTAGAGTGGTGTTAAATATACTTTTAATATGTATAGGTGTGTGTTAGGTCACTTCGATAGTTTAGGTGTGTGTTTGACTTCTCAGGTATAGTTTAGGGTGTATTTGATGTCTTTTCTCTATATATTATTGTTATATTTATTTCAATCCATTAAGCTGTCTGCTTGATTTCCTTATATGATTTCTCGTTTTTAATTAGTTTCTTCTCTAAATTTCTTCAACTTTTCACCGATTTAATCGTATAAATAAAAATATCCAACATAAAAATAATCCATGAAATCAACGGTCAAAAACGATAATGAAAAGACTAAATGGGAGGTAAATAATGATTAAATATATGTACTTTTGGCCTCACATCACCATCCCACTTAAACTTTTGCTCGTCTTCGAGTAAGCATTAAAACTCATATAAACAAATTAAACTAGGAATACCACCACTTTGGCTGATACAAACAATTAGGCCATGCAACAAATCACAACATTAAGTACACTTCCCGATCATTATGCAAGATATACAAATAATCAACAACTTTCTAACCTCCAAACCTCAAAGATGGACTCTAACTCATCAAATTTAAGCTTGCTCACCTATTCTATCAAAGAAAGCTAATAAAATTACCTATCTATCATGAAACAAGTGCTCTCACAAGAAGAAATAGTCCACTCACTCAAGTTAAATAATCGAATATAATTTAAGGACTTAGCATCAAAGCACAACTCTCACACTTACAAAAGAATTAACATGTATGCACAAAGAACCACAGGCTTGCCCATTATGTACATCTCCACTAATCAAACATGCTCGAATAGAATCAAATAGGACTTTAACGGGTTGTAATGTCGGCTAGAGGACTGGTAGAAAATATATATAATAATGACTTATACTTTCCTAAGCACTTGTATTTTTTTAGAATTCATCACTCATTATTTTCAGCACTTTATTTTTCAGCTCTCTCTTCAATTTGTTTTCACTAGTGTTCTCATCTTATCAAGAACGTTTCAATCATCATTTTTAAAGCAATTTTCTCTTTTTTCATGTCACATTCTTTCAAAGAGGTCCTTTTCATCACTTTGTAGCTTTCAGTGGTCACTTTTTTTCACTCAACCATCCCTTTTCTTTAAATTTAATAATTTTAACACAGTCTATGCTACAGTACTCAAGGAAGCAGGATGCAAAAACTAGGGATTAAAAATAAATGGATCAAGGTAAAAATATGACTACCAAACGAAAGGCTACAGGCTCAAAGGGGTAACTAGTGATATAATATTTGAAAATGCTAAAATTTACAAGACAATCAAAGAAAGCCTACTATCATCTTCTACACAAAGTAATACTTTTTATTTTGCTTCAATAACATTGTCATGACCCAAAACCGGGCCATGATGGCGCCTACATAACCCCCTGGTAGGCAAGCCAAACCCAATGATGCGGAAGACAATAAATAACAACTAAACTACGGAAAAGCAGAAGACATAAATGAAAAGACAGGACCAATAGCATATATACATACCATCGTACAAAATGTACATAAGAAGTCCCTAAAGTAACCAAAAAGACAAAACATACACGAGAACCAATCCGGACCTGGTGTCACTAGTACAAGAGCGACTAAAGTAAGGAGTAGCTATGCAATAGACTCTGTCTATCCAAAATACAAAATATAGACAAAATATACAAAATTGAAAGCATGTAAAGTCTCAAAAAATGCTGGGAGCGAACTGCAATCTGAACTGCAACAGGCCTCGAATGACAGGAAGGTCAGTGAGGGTGGCTCATACTAGGTGTTGCATAAGAAAAAGATGCAGAGTGTAGTATGAGTACCAAGACAACGGGTATTCAGTAGGCATCATAAGCCGATCGAGCGCAGAAAGATAATATAAATATAATAAGATACAGGAAAGCAGTCAAAATACGGGGATCCACCTAAATATAGTTATAAAGCCAAAAATCAAAACAACCCAAAAAAATAAAGAGGATAAAGTAATAACAAGATCAACCAAAATCAACCATCAATCCAAACACACCTAAGTCTAATACAATGAGATGTAACAATTCTATAATGTATGAATGTGTACAAGTCAAACCCGGTATCTAGTACACGGGCACTCGGGATGGCACATCGAGATTATCAGTAGATGCATAAAAGTAAAACTTAAGATAACATATTGGGCACCCAAAGTTTAACCTCGGACTCATCAACGTATGCATAAAAAGTAAAACCCGAGATAACACATCGAGCGCCTAGAATTTGTAACGACCCAGACCACCGTGAGTGGCACTCACCCAACCCCCAGGTGAACGAACCATCACTTCCCCGAACTTAACCATTCTAACAGCTCAAAACCAATGTGCAAAAAGTAAACTAGCAATCAATATCAATAAAACAACTCTATTATAATAACCCTGCAGAAAATCCTCCCTAGAATCTGAAAGTTAACGTATCAAAACACTACCAAAACTAGAGTACGGGGATGCAACCCCAACAATAGAAATAGTCTAATCCCGAAATAAGTGGGCTACAACTTCAAAAAGATAGAAATCAAGGCAGCTCGACCGAAGCAGCTCACCCTTGACATCTGAAAGCGCTGGGACTACAAGTGAGGTCGCGTGTCAACCACTGGAAGATTGCCCGTACTCACAAAAGAAAAACAAGTGCAGCATCAGTACACAACCACCGTGTACTGGTAGGATCATCAGCCAGTTCCAAATAAACAGTGTATGAGCAGTACAACAAATCAAGTAAGAGTACATGAACACATGTAACAAGTCAACATGCATCCCTAAATCTCTACCTAGCTTCTTCCCACATATAATCCACTTTTATCACCATGATCAACAATCAAGTATAACAATTAAACAACCCTCTTTATATAGCCCAGACCCACCCTGATATCCCCTCTAAACAACACCTAAGTGTTAAATATGCAACCTGGTCTACACCAAAACCAACTTAAAATCAGATATATAACAATAACTCGGCCTTTCAAGGACAATAAGTAATTATCACATTTCAATAACACTACCCGATCCACTCAGGGGACCCATAATTCAATGCAAAATGCAATAAAGTAAACCCGTACCAGGCATGGTACCCGAGCCAACCAGTTAGTATTTCCCGTACCAGGTGTGGTACCCGAGCCAACCGTTAGAATATCCCATACCAGGCGTGGTACCCGAGCCAACAATTAGTATACCCGTACCAGGCGTGTTACCCGAGCCAACCAAATGTCAACCAACCCATAATCACAAATAATGAATGATCAACTTGTAAACCAATTAAGCAAAATACACAGTTCAATTCACCAGAGTGTTAAACAGGACCATTAGACATTATTAAATCATTCCCTGAGCAGTGCAAACATCATACAATTACTTAGATAAGAGTACACAAACATACAAGGTATACAGGAATCCATAACCATCACCTACCTCGAAATGATCCAAAGCTCTACTCAACTCGATCTTTCCCATTCTACAAAATTCTTGGTTGTTCTTGGTCTAAAATAATATACAAGTACTAAAATAATAAACATGGCCTATACATTACCCGGATTACACCAAATCCCAAACCCATCCAACCATGATTATCCCACCCTTTTCCCAGGCTTTTCCACCATTCATTCTTCTAGTTCCACCATTTTTCATGGATATAATTAGAGAATTAAAGTCACATGATCATAATACATTACTTTTAACCATACCCAAGGACTTCCACACATAGAATCCCTCTCCTTCCCCAGATTCTACCATCCCTAAGTCATTCCCAATCTTTCCCCAAGTCTAGCCCTAGAAATTCTATAGCGTAGGGAAAGTAGTACGGAGCTTGGGGAGTAGAAACCTTACCTTAGGGAAGAAAAACAATGCAAAATGGAGTAAAATTGCCTCGAATCTCCCTAGCCCTTCTTCCAAATATGTTTGTGAAAACTGAATATTTTGGGGAATATTTTTGCATTAAATATCATCGGGCCTGCTATAGTGATCCACTCTGCTATAGCGGTACCACCATAGTGGAGTTGTCCGTTATGGCGGAGGCTGACTGATGTGACGCCAAATTACGTCACTTCCGACTCCTTTTTACTAAGAACAATCGTACGTTTTCAAGCAACCATTGTTGTTTTTGATGTTTTTATGTTGTATTTGTAGGAAATGGAAGCAAACACGGAAACGGAAGAAAATACGTGAAAACCAACATTCTGCCTAAGAGTGACGGCCTGAGTGACGGCCCATCACAAGGCTGACGACCCGTCACTGGGACCGTCAACTTAAGGCAGTGTTGCTGCCAAGCAGTGACGGCCCAGGCGACGGTCCGTCACTGCCCTGACGGTCCGTCAAGCCTGGCCGTCACGCTAAGGCAGTAGCACTGGTCGGCGACCCGCGTTTTGGGGATTCCTAGCCCGTTTTGGATTTGGTTTCTACTACTCCTATAAATACCCTATGTTAGGTTTATGTTATTATAATTCACCCATTAGTTTAAACACGTTTTTGGTTGGTTTTTGAGCGCAATAACACGGTTCATTGTCTTGAATTCGTGTTCTTGATTCGTTCGTGAGTTCTTAGTTTTCTTGCTCTTGGATATTGGAAGATTGATTGTTTTCATTATATTGTAAGACTTTTCTTCCCTTTATTATGAATACAACTATTTTCTCTTATTTATCGAGCATGAGTAACTAAAACTCCCGCAACTAGGGTTGTGGGAGCCATGGAAACGTAGCAATATAGATTCCGGGTAGCGTTGGGTTTGATATATGTATTGTCATGTTGTTAATCATTCAATTAGTCACATTTTCTAGTGGTTGCAAACATTAGAACATGCCTAGGTTTAATTTGCTTGAGTAAAGAAGTTAAAACCGGGAAAACTTGATTAACGACAAGGATTCGAGACTACCAACTCTCGTCTTAAAGATTAATGCCGTAACTGGATTAGTCTACTTGATGTTAGGATTGAGAGCTAAAAAAAGCACATCTTTTTGAGATCGAAAGAAGATAAAAGGAAATTTGTTTATTTGGTCGAGAGACGTTTAGACGATACAATTGACGCAATCACATCGTGACAAGCATATAGAAAGAACCCGGTTAAGCCTAGAATCGACATTGTTACAACGCCATGGTGAACACGTCCCTAGTTCATCCTCTCATACTGATTTAAACTCCTACGTTTATTATTGTTTGTTTACAATTTGATTACAAAACCCCCCCAATTTACCGGAAACTGTTGACGACTAGTCACCTAATTCACTAAAGTCTTAATCTTCACCATATTCTCTGTGGGATTCCACCCCAACCTTTGTTTGGGTTCTTTACTTGACTACGATCGCTTACGCCTCGTTAATTTGAGGTGTAGTTTGAGCGTTATCAAAAAGTGGCACCGTTACCGGGGAATACGGTTTTTGATTAAGTCTGGTGTGTCTAGTTGACTTTTAGTCATAATTTCCTGCTTTTATTTTTTGTTTGTTGTTTTTGTTTTTGAACAGGGTACAGGTTGTGCATGCCAAGTACCCGAGGTTCGGGGGAACAAATTGTACCTTACGACCCCGAACTTGCGAGAACACTGAGGCGGAATATGGCCGCACAATTAGACGCAGCAAGGATCGCTGCAGAACTGCAGGCCCAACAAAATTTGAATGCTGGTGGTCTGCAGGATGATGTGGTACGGAATGATGAGGATCTCGATTTAGATGGAGCTGGCGCTACGGGCGCCATTATTGTTCCACCGCTACCACCCGGAGCCAAGTTCAACATCACTAGCACGATGATCCAACTGTTGAACTTGAGAGGAGTGTTCCGCGGTGTTGCTGGTGACGATCCAAACCAGCACTTGATGAATTTCGTGGGGATTTGCAAATCGTTTGAGCTGCCGGGCGTGAGTCAGACAGCGATCAGGCTCAGATTGTTTCCGTTGTCTCTGTCTGATGAGGCAGCATTGTGGTTAACGGAGCTGACCCCCGACTCTATCACAATGTGGGGCGAGTTGAGAGGAGCTTTCCTAGAAAGGTTCTTTCCTCCCTCTCGGATGATACAGTTGAGGGATGAGATTAGTAATTTCAGGCAGCAACCTCACGAAGCATTGCACGAGACTTGGTTGCGATTTAAGAAGAAGCTGACACAGTGCCCCAACCATCAGCTGAACAACGAATTCTTGATGCAGACATTCTACAGGGCACTAAATTCGGCTACCAAGCCAACATTGGACAACGCAGCCGGTGGAGCGTTTATGGGTTGCACTTTTGCCGACGCCACAGCTATTTTGGACAGGCTCACCAAGACCAACAGAGCCTGGCACACACGGGATGCAGAGGTTGCAGCTAGCACCTATACAGTTGGCATGTCAGCAGAGCAGCGAAGGAAAGAGGAGGAGCGCGACCAAGACATGGCGCACCTGAAAACACAGTTGGATCTCCTGACAAGGCACTTGACGTCAGGAAGTATAGAGAAGGTACAAGCTGTGGGTTCCCAAGGTATAGAGACTGAGGAAGCGAATTACTTGGGGGGTTTCCAGGCCAATGGCCAGGGAAACCAAGGTCGGAATTATCAGCGAGACAACCACTATGAGAAAAGTGGCTACAAAGAGCGTGACCAAGGAAACTGGAGGAACAACACCGATAGAGGTGGGTTGTATATACCACCTGGTAATCGGGATAAAGCTGGCAGCGAGGCTGAGACGTCCAAACTTGAGAACATGATGGCAAAGATGCTGCTTAAGGTGGAATCGACTGACTCTGGGGTAAAGGCAATGCGGAATGAGTTATCAACGTTGAGTCAGGTAGTAGAGTCACATTCCACCGCAATCAAGCAACTGGAGCAGCAAGTGGGTCAGATCTCGGCATCTTTAAACCAAAGGAAGACAGGTACCTTGCCGAGTGACACGACGCATCCGAGGAATGACGCCAGCTGTATGGCGATCACCACAAGAAGTGGGAAAATATTACCGGAATCACATCCGGTAGTTCAAACCCAAAGTAATGTTGCGGATGATGAAGAGGCGGTAGAGGAGGAAACTCCAAAGCCCGCGGAGAAACGCAAGGAAGCTGAAAAGCTTCCAACTATGATGTTTCGACACCCACCTCCCTTTCCCCAGAGGTTGAAAAAGAAAGCTGACGATGGTAAGTTCCTGAATTTCATGACCATGCTGAAACAAATCTCAATAAACATACCATTGGTAGAAGCGCTGGAACAAATGCCCGGTTATGCCAAGTTCATGAAGGACTTGATTACAAAGAAGCGGACGGTAAGTTTTGAGCCGGAAGACAACCTCCATCACTGCAGCGCTATTTCCTCTAGATCGTTAGTGGAAAAGAAAGGAGATCCAGGTGCGTTCACTGTTCCATGTACCATCGGGAAGCTCAACTTCGGAAGAGCTATGTGTGATCTTGGTGCTAGCATCAATTTGATGCCGCTAGCAGTGTATGACAAATTGGGTTTGGGAGCTCCTAAACCAACGTCCATGAGAGTGATGATGGCGGACCGTTCGGTAAAGCGACCCGTAGGGATATTGTCTGATGTGCTGGTCCAGATTGGTAAGCTTATATTCCCGGCCGACTTTGTGATCTTGGATTGCGAAGTGGACTTCGAAGTTCCCATAATCTTGGGACGACCATTGCTAGCCACAGCAAGAGCATTGGTTGACATGGAGAAAAACGAACTGACCTTCCGATTGAACAATGAAGTGGTCAAGTTCGATGTGTCCAAATTGATGAAGCAACCAAGTGACATGAGGGTGGTCGCGGTCATCAATGCTATTGAAGAAGCTCCTGCGGATGTGCACATTGAGGAGAAGTGTTTGGTCGAGACGCTAGCTGTTGTGAGAAGGATGCCGCGAAAAGAGAAGCATGTTGCGGAGAGCGGTGTAAATAGCTCAAGGAAACAAAAACACCGCAAGAGAATCTACAAGGAAAGAGCGAAGAAGCGGTCACGACTAGCGGCAGAGCAAATAAAAGAGGAAGTTGGAGCGCAACATGAGGTTGGCGCACACACGTACTCCATCGAGTTCTCTTGTTTTGGAGACCCAGGCGGTCTCCAACATCATTCCAGAATCTGAGTCATATCGACTTCACAGGTATTCCTTTATTCTCACAGCTTTTAGTTTTCATATGTATGCATTGGGGACAATGCATGAGTCTAAGTTGAGGGTGTTGGGAAACCTGTGAGTCACCACCGAGGGTTTTTGTTGCCGATTTCTTTTCCCTCCGGTGTGCTATCTAGTAGAACCGGCATGTTTAGGTTGTTAGTTTAAATTTTTTTTTAGTGTCTATAGCAAGCATGTGTTGTTCTTGTCTAAAAATGAGGCCCCTTAAAAATTTTCTGAGTTTGAGCTTATGTTGAAACGATTGAATGTTGGGATCTTTGTATGTCATTGTGTGATTATGAGTAGAATGAGTATGCTTAAGCCGAGCGGTTGTTTGATAGTTGGTAGCGATATAGTTTCTTGGTGCCAAGAGCGTGTGAGTTTATTGTCATAAATTCTTACTCTGTGTATGCATCTAGAACTTGCCCGGTCTATTTTGTTAAGTTTGAAGTTGGTTGCTTAGGAAAGGATCACAGGCCCTTTTTGTGTGCAGTCCACTTAACCTAAAAGACCGTCCAAATATAAATAATCCCTTGATCCCTGTTTGAGCCATAATTGACCTTGTTCTTTCAATAACCTGTCACCATTCCTGTTTAACTTTGAATCCCTATTTTGGCCCTGGTCCTTCCTTGGACATCGTGCACCTCAACTCAGGCAATCAGCCTAAGTTGAGGGTGGCTACTATAGAGGTAAACCCTGTTTTGGCCCTGGTCCTGCATGGACATTGTGCACCTCAACGCAGGCAATCAGCCTAAGTTGGGGGTGGCTACTACGGAGGTGAATGATAAGAAAAAGATGATGGAGAAGATTGGTTTTTGAATAGAATGAAAATCCGGGTGTGCGCCTAGGAAAAGAAAAGAAAAATAAAGAAAGGTGAAAAAGATCGAAAAAGTAACAAAAAGAATTGTCAATAAAGAGGCCGCACCGGTATCTAGAATCAAGGAAATAAAAAGGTGAATAAAGGATGGATAAAGTGAAGTTATGTGGTGATAAGATGTAAATGGTTCCAAGGAGGGCTTAGTCACTAACCCCTAAATGTATCATACCTGCACCCGAAGCCTCATTACAAGCCTAAACAAGTCCTGTAGTGATCCTGAGTAGCTTTCTGAAGAACTGAAATAGAATAGTAAGGGCAAGCCTATGGTATCGCATATGCATTGTTTGAAATCATTTGTGAGTGTGAGCGCTTACCTAGTCCCAAATCTTGTGTGTGGGATTTCTTTGTGGTGAGGGCACCAAGATGTCTGTATTGTCTATTGATTGTTAGGATAGCTGCGCGTGTGTATGCATAATGTTCTATCATAACGGAATGACATGTTTGGATCCTTGCAAGTTAGTGTTTCATACATTCGTGTGCTACGAGGGAGCTTGATTGAATTGAATAAGTTTGAATGACCATGAGTTGCTATAGACACGAGTTTGTGTTCTTAGTTGAGTCGTATTATTGTTTTATGTCATGTTGCTTGAGGACAAGCGAACGTTTTAAGTTGAGGGTGTTGATGTGACGCCAAATTACGTCACTTCCGACTCCTTTTTACTAAGAACAATCGTACGTTTTCAAGCAACCATTGTTGTTTTTGATGTTTTTATATTGTATTTGTAGGAAATGGAAGCAAACACGGAAACGGAAGAAAATACGCGAAAACCAACATTCTGCCTAAGAGTGACGGTCTGAGTGACGGCCCGTCACAAGGC
The DNA here is from genome assembly GCA_003996215.1 of Jaltomata sinuosa. NCBI lineage: Eukaryota > Viridiplantae > Streptophyta > Magnoliopsida > Solanales > Solanaceae > Jaltomata > Jaltomata sinuosa. Next base: position 149,509 of record QJPP01002519.1, on the reverse strand, counting down.
TGACGACCCGTCACTGGGACCGTCAACTTAAGGCAGTGTTGCTGCCAAGCAGTGACGGCCCAGGCGACGGTCCGTCACTGCCCTGACGGTCCGTCAAGCCTGGCCGTCACGCTAAGGCAGTAGCACTGGTCGGCGACCCGCGTTTTGGGGATTCCTAGCCCGTTTTGGATTTGGTTTCTACTACTCCTATAAATACCCTATGTTAGGTTTATGTTATAATCATTCTCCCATTAGTTTAAACACATTTTTGGTTGGTTTTTGAGCGCAATAACACGGTTCATTGTCTTGAATTCGTGTTCTTGATTCGTTCGTGAGTTCTTCGTTTTCTTGCTCTTGGATATTGGAAGATTGATTGTTTCATTATATTGTAAGACTTTTCTTCCCTTTATTATGAATACAACTATTTTCTCTTATTTATCGAGCATGAGTAACTAAAACTCCCGCAACTAGGGTTGTGGGAGCCATGGAAACGTAGCAATATAGATTTCGGGTAGCGTTGGGTTCGATATATGTATTGTCATGTTGTTAATCATTCAATTAGTCACGTTTTCTAGTGGTTGCAAACATTAGAACATGCCTAGGTTTAATTTGCTTGAGTAAAGAAGTTAAAACCGGGAAAACTTGATTAACGACAAGGATTCGAGACTACCAACTCTCGTCTTAAAGATTAATGCCGTAACTGGATTAGTCTACTTGATGTTAGGATTGAGAGCTAAAAAAGCACATCTTTTTGAGATCGAAAGAAGATAAAAGGAAATTTGTTTATTTGGTCGAGAGACGTTTAGATGATACAATTGACGCAATCACATCGTGACAAGCATATAGAAAGAACCCGGTTAAGCCTAGAATCGACATTGTTACAACGCCATGGTGAACATGTCCCTAGTTCATCCTCTCATACTGATTTAAACTCCTACATTTATTATTGTTTGTTTACAATTTGATTACAAAACCCCCCCAATTTACCGGAAACTGTTGACGACTAGTCACCTAATTCACTAAAGTCTTAATCTTCACCATATTCTCTGTGGGATTCGACCCCAACCTTTGTTTGGGTTCTTTACTTGACTACGATCGCTTACGCCTCGTTAATTTGAGGTGTAGTTTGAGCGTTATCACTGACCATCATTGACTTCCGTTGTAGCGGTATTTTATCCGCTATAATAGAGGTTGCTATGGCGGATTGTCAACCGCTGTGGCGGTTGACACGAAATAGAACATCGTAAAGTCCCCAAAATTGGTCCATTTTACAACACACCTATTTTCTCAACGTCCCAGAATAACCCCTTCGCATCAACCTTAATACCGGGAGTTCTACTTATCCAAATTCGATTCCGAAAAGTTCCCCGGACTTCTTTATGTCTTAGATAAATGGAAAACTAGTTCAAGTCAAGACTCTCTTCCCAATATTTACCTAGATTTCCCTAGACCATACCTCGCTCCTAAACCGGCCGAGACTAGCCTAGTCCAAAATTTTTAACTCCCAAACTCGGAAGTTTTCTAACCCAAAACTTGGCACGAAATGTTTATCCACAACGATGAACCCGATCGTTATAACAGATACCAATTTACCCATCGTTCATCCTCGAATGATCAAATCCAAAAATACAAAAAGTAAAGAGCGAAAAGAGTAGTACCTGTATCCTCAAACAGGTGAGGCTACTTATCCCGCATGTTCTTTTTGGTTTCCCAAGTGGCTTTCTCAACCGGATGATGCTTTCATTGAACCTTTACCATACTGGTCCTCAATTTCTGGACATCCTGATCAAGAATTAAAATCGATTCCTCTTCATAGCGAAGATCTGTATCAAATAATACCTCATCCCACTTGATGATGTATTCCCCATCCCCATTGTATCGCTTCAGCATGGATATATGGAATACCGGATGGACACCTGATAGATTAGGTGGCAGTGCTAATCTGTAAGCCACTGTCCTACGATCTCAAGAACTTCAAATGGGCTGATGAAACGAGGGCTGAGCTTGCACTTCTTACCAAAATGCCTAATTTCCTTCATTGGTGATACTTTCAACAATACCTGTTTACCAACCTGAAATTCCATGTCCCAGACCTTGTGATCCGCATATTCCTTCTGCCTACTTTGGGCAGCTAGTAACTTGGTTTGCATGCCTCTTACCTTTTCTTGTGCCTCCCTTACCAAGTCTATGCCCATCAGCTTTACATCGTCTTTCTCAAACCACCTAATTGGTGATCTACAACCTCTCCCATACAATGCCTTGAATGGTTCCATGTCAATACTAGAGTGGTAGCTGTTATTGTACGAGAATTTGTACAACGGTAGGAACTAGTCCCATTGACTCCTGAAGTCAATCACACATGCTCTCAGCATATTCTACAACACCTGGATCGTCCTCTCTGACTGACCATATGTCTAAGGATGGAAGGCTGTACTAAAAGTAAGTTTTGTACCCAACTCTTCATGCAACTTACCCCAGAACTTAGAGGTGAACTGTGTACCCCTCTCTGAAATGATGGACAGTGGTACTCCATGCAATATCATAATCTCCTTCACGTAGATCTTTGCCAATTGCTACAAATTGTAGTCTACCTTGACCAAAATAAAATGAGCTGACTTGGTCAGTCTGTCAACAATGACCCAAATTGAGTCATACTTCCCCAAAGTCTTGGGTAGACCCACCACGAAATCCATGGCTATTCTCTCCACTTCCACTCTGGAATGGGCATTCTCTGAAGTAGTCCTGTAGGTATCTGGTGCTCATACTTTACCTTCTGGCAATTCTGACACTTGGACACAAAAGCAGCTATGTCCCTCTTCATCCCGGGCCACCAGTAAAGCTGTCTCAAATTTTTGTACATTTTAGTCATATGCGGATGAATTGCGTACCTCTAACCATGAGCCTCTACAAAAATATTTGATATTCTATCATCAACCCGAGGAACAAAAATCCCCCCTCTAAAAATTAGTGCCCCGCCAGTGTCCAACGTGGCATCCCTAGACTTCCCAGATATTACCTTACCTCATAGCTTATTCAGTTGTGGATCCTGAAACTGCTTGGCCTTTATATCCTCTATGAAAGTTACTTTAAACTCAATACTGGCCAATGCCCCACCTCATTCTGAAATACCCAAGTGCATGAACTTGGACGCTAATGCCTGAATTTCCCTTGCTAGTGGTCGTTTAGACACCCCCAAACAAGACAAACTACCCATGCTAACTGTCTTCCGGCTCAATGCGTCTTCCTCCACATTAGCCTTACCCGGATGGTACTAAATAGTCACATCATAGTCCTTCAACAACTCCATCCACCTTCTCTGGCTCAGATTCAAGTCCTTCTGAGTGAAAACATGCTGCAGACTGCGATAATCAGTGAACACCTTACACTTAACACCATAGAGATAATATCTCCAAATACTGAGTGCAAACACCACCGCTGCCAACTCTAAATCGTTAGTTGGATAGTTCCTCTCGTGAACCTTCAAATGCCTAGAAGCGTATACTACCACATTCCTATCCTACATCAACATATCACCCAAACCTAAATGTGAAGCATTATAGTAAATAATAAAGTCTTTACATTGAACTGGCAAGGACAAACTCAGAGCCATGGTCAGAAGTGTCTTGAGCTTTTGGAAGCTCTCCTCACACTTGTCAGACCACACAAACAGTACCTCTTTCTGAGTTAGACTTGTCAAGTGAGTATCAATATATGCAAAATCCTTGACAAACCTCCGGTAGTAACCTACGAGCCCAAAAAAACTCCTCACCTCAGTCACAGAGCTAGGCCGGACCCAACTCTTGACTGCCTCAATTTTTTGGGGATCTACCATCATCCCCTTTTCTGACACTACATGCCCCAAGAACGCAACTGAAGTAAACAAAATTCACACTTGGAGAACTTCTCATAAAGCTTTCGATGTCTCAATATCTCTAACACAACCTAGAGATGTTCAGCATGCTCCTCCCTACTCTTGGAGTAGATCAAAATATCGTCAATAAAAACAATGACAAAAGAATCCAAATATGACTTAAATATCCTATTCATTAACTCATGAATGCCGCTGGTGCATTAGTCAACCCAAACGACATCACTAAGAACTCGTAATGCCTATACCAAGTCTGAAAAGCAGTCTTAAGAATATCCTTGGGCCTAATTTTCAACTGATGGTACCCTAACCTCAAGTCAATTTTTTAAAACACCGATGCACCCTATAATTGGTCAAACAGATCATCGATATGGGGTAAAGGGTACTTATTCCGGATGGTAACCTTGTTAAAGTGCCTGTAATCTATGCACATCCGCATACTACCATCTTTCTTCTTTACAAACAATACCGGAGCACCCCAAGGCGAGGCACTGGGATGGATAAATCCCTTATTTGGGAGTTCCTGAAGTTGAGTCTTAAGTTCCCGTAACTCTGCCAAAACAATTCGATATGGAGGAATGGAAATTATGCGAGTGCCTAGCTCTAGGTCAATACAAAAGTCGATATCCCTGTTCGGAGGCATACCAGGCAAATCCACTGGGAACATCTCTCGAAACTCTGAAATAACTGGAACTGACTCAATAGATGGGGACTCCACACTATCATCCTGGAGATGAGAAAGGCTAAACACCCTCTTCCCACTAGCTTCCTAGCCCAAACAAACGATATAATCTTGATCGGCTTAGGCCTGTAAACACCCTCCCACTCTAGCCTATCCTTATCCAGAATCTCTAGAGCCACAAACTTGGTGTTATAATTTAACACAACATGATACGAGGATAGCCAAGTCATGCCCAAAATGACATAGAAGTCAGCGATGTCCAGAATTACCAAATCTACCCAAGTATGCAACCCCACAAACACAACAAAACAATCATGATACACGTGAGTCACAATCACAGACTCTCCCTCAGGGCTAGAAACATGGATAGGGGAATCAAGTATATCACATATTAAGTCCAAACCCAAAGCAAACTTCACAGACACATAAGAATAAGTAGAACCTGGGTCAAAAAGCATAGAGGCCATCGTATCATAGACTAGAATTGTACTTGTGATCACCGCGTTTGATGCCTCAACCTCTGACCTCCATGGAAACGCATAAAAATGAGCCTGGTCATCAATCCGAACTACTTTCCTTGCTGGCTGCGCCCCGCCCCTTCCTGCACTATTGTTCCCTCTATTTCCCCGGCCTCCCTGAAAGTTACCTCGCCCATCCTGTGGACGACCTCTAGCATAACCACCTCTACCTGCTGGGACCACAACCTTAGAATGATACTGAACCTGATTACCAGTCTGACTGTGATGGCATTCCCTCTTAAAGATGCCCATATCACCACAATGGAAGAAATCCCAATAAAGTGTAGGCCCGTTGGCAGATGTGTAAGAGGCTCCCTGGCTTCTAGGAGTTGAAAACTGCTAATTAGCTCCCGGATGACCACCTGTAGTAGCTGGCAGAGCTGACTGAATAGGACGGGCTGAGTATACCTGCTGATTCTAGCCCCTGGAGTACGAACCACCATAATTTCCCTCATTCTGGGGCTTCTTGGCAATGCCTTAGCCTGCCCCGCTTGCTTGACCCCTTCTAATTTCTTAACATAATCCGTCACTGCATTAAAGCCCTTACCTGAAGAAGTCATGTGCACGAACAATACTTGTAGTTCAGTGTTCACGCCTTTCATAAATAGCTGGACCCTCTCCTCCTCTGAATCCAACAACTGAGTAGCATAACGAGACAAAACATGGAACTTAGCCTCATAAGCAGATACTGACATGCTTCCCTATTCCAGATGCAAGAACTCATCTTTCTTTCTATCTCTCAAAGTACGAGGTACATATTTCTCTAAGAAGAGAGCATGAAACTCCTCCCAAGTCAAGACAGGCAATGTCGATGGTCTGCACTCTACTTGAGATCTCCACCATTGCTTAGCATCACTCTGTAGATGAAATATGACAAACTCAACCCCATGCTGACGTATGATACCCAACTTGTGCAACCTTTCATAGAAATCCAAGATGAACTCATAAGCATCTTCCCTATCAGTTCCCTGAAACGTAGGAGGTTTTAGCTTGAGAAATTTGGTCAGCATCTCATGTTCATTTCCTGTCATTATCGGACCAAGCATTGGCCTAAAGAAATCACCGGTTCCTGATGATGTATCCATCCTAGGAGCTATAGTGACCGCTGACTGAGTGCCCAGAGCCTGATTTGCAACACCGGCGAGGGTAGCTTTGGCACCAACCAAACCACTTAAGAAGTTCCAAGCCTGCTGAAATGCCTCGGGCGTCAAAGGGGAAAGGCCTGCACCTCCAGCCGGTGGTACCTCCACCTGTGCCTCACCATCTTCACCAACAACCTCTACTTCTTCGACAACCTATTCCTGAGGTGGGGGAGGGGTTGCTTCTCGCACTCCTATAGCAGCTTGAGCCCCACCCCTGGAGGGTGTGGCTCTACCTAGTCCTCTGCCCCTTCGCCTGCCTCTACCACGGACAGCCGGTCCCGCTGATCTAGCTTCGTTGCTCGTAGTATTAACCATCTATGGACAGAAGAGTGAATGAGTCAGATACCAATTTGTATCACCAGATACAAATTGGAATCAAGTTATAGCATGAAGAAATAAGGAAGAGAGTTTTTTCCTAAAGTCCTATAGCCTATCGTTGACAAGTACAAACATCTCCGTACCGTTCTGCAAGACTCTATTAGACCCATTTTCGTACGACGAGATCAACGAACCTATGGCTCTGATATCATCTTTGTCATGACCCAGACCACCGTGAGTGGCACTCACCCAACCCCCAATTGAGCGAACCATCACTTCCCTAAACTTAACCGTTCTAACAGCTCAAAACCAATATACAAAAAGTAAACTAGCAATCAATATCAATAAAACAACTCTATTATAATAACCCTGCAGAAAAACCCCTAGAATCTGAAAGTCAACGTACATAAACACTACCAAAACTAGAGTATATGGATGCAACCCCAACAAAAGAAATAGTCTAAGCCCAAAACAAGTGGGCTACAACTTCAAAAAGATAGAAATCAAGGTAGCTCGATCGAGGTAGCTCACCCTTGACGTGTGGAAGCGCTGGGACTACAAGTGAGGTGGCGTGTCAACCGCTGGAAGATCACCTGTACTCAAAAACGAAAAACAAGTGCAGTATCAGTACACAATCACCGTGTACTGGTAGGATCATCAGCCAGTTCCAAATAAATAGTGTATGAGCAGTACAACAAATCAAGTAAGAGTACAAGAACACATGTAACAAGTCAGTAGGCATCCCTAGACTACAAGTCTCTACCTAGCTTGTTCCCACATGTAATCCACTTTTATCACCATGATCAACAATCAAGTATAACAATTAAACAACCCTCTTTATATATCCCAGACCCACCCTGAGATCCTATCTAAACAACACCTAAGTGTTAAACATGCAACCTGATCTACACCAAGACCAACTCAAAATCAGATATAACAATTACTCGGACTCTCAAGGACCATAAACTATTATCACATTTCAATAACACAACCCGTTCTACTCAGGGGACCCATAATTCAATGCACAATGCAATAAAGTAAACCCGTACCAGGCGTGGTCCCTGAGCCAACTAGTTAGTATTTCCCATACCAGGCGTGGTACCCAAACCAACTGTCAGTATATCCCATACCAGGCGTGGTACCTGAGCCAATCGTTAGTATACCCGTACCAGGCATGGTACCTGAGCCAATCGAATGTCAGCCAATCCATAGTCACAAACAATGAATAATCAACTTATAAACCAATCAAGCAAAATACACAGTTCAATTCACCAGAATGTTAAACAGGACCATTAGACATTATTAAATCATTCCCTGAGTAGTGCAAACATCATACAATTACTTAGATAAGAGTACACAAATATACACGGTATATAGAAATCAATAACCATCACCTACCTCGAAATGATCCAAAGCTCTACTCAACCCGAGCTTTCCCGTTCTCCGAAATTCTTACTTGTTCTTGGTCTAAAACAATATACAAGTACTAAATTAATACACATGGACAATACATTACCCGGATTACACCAAATCCCAATCCCCAGGCCAACCATGATTATCCCACCCTTTTCCCGGGCTTTTCTACCATTCATTCTCCTAGTTCCACCATTTTTCATGGATATAATTAGAGAATTAAAGTCACATTATCAAAATATAGTACTTTTAACCATACCCAAGGACTTTCACACCGAGAATCCCTCTCCTTCCCCAGATTCTACCATCCCTAAGTCATTCCCAATCTTTTCCCAAGTCTACCCCTAACAATTCTATAGCTTAGGGAAAGTAGTACGGGGCTTGGGGAGTAGAAACCTTACCTTAGGGAAGAAAAATAATGCAAAATGGAGGAAAATTGCTTGGAATCACCCTAGCCCTTCTCCCAAACGTGTTTGTGAAAATTGAATATTTTGGGGAATGTTTCTGCATTAAATCTTGTCGAGCCCGTTATAGCAGTCTGCTCTGCTATAGCAGTTTTGCCGTAGCGAAGTCATTTGCTATGGCGGAGGCTGACCGTCATTGACTTCTGCTGTAGCGGTATTTTCTCTGCTACATCGGAGGTTTCTATGGGGGAATGTCAACCTCCATGGCGGTTGACACGAAACAAAACATCGTAAAGTCCCCAAAATTGGTCCATTTTACAACACACTTATTATCTCGACGTCCTGGAATAACCCCTTCACATCAACCTTAATACCGGGAGTTCTACCTATCCAAATTTGATTTCGAAAAATCCCTCGGACTCTTTTATGTCTTAGATAAATGGAAAACTAGTTCAAGTAAAGACTCCCTTCCCAATCCTTACCCATATTACCCTAGACCATACCTCGCTCCTAAACCATCCAAAACTAGCCTAGCCCAGAATTTTCAACTCCCAAACCCGAAAGTTTTCTAACCCGAAACTTGGCATGAAATGTTTACTAGCAACGACGAACCCGGTCGTTACAGAATTTAACCTTAGACTCGTCAACGTATGCATTAAAAGTAGTATTTTTCCCCTTTCCTCCCAAAACTGAGTAACAATTCCAAAGCAATCCTTTTAAAAGCCCAAATATTATGAAAACCCAATAATTGTCAAGTGTAGGACCAAAAAGCCTGATAATTACTCTTTTCCGTACCGATAAGAATGATAATGCAATATGAGCATATAAATTTCTATATTTAGAGAAATGCACCCAACAAGGAAAAATAAGGCAAAGCATCCTCCAAACCAAGAGAACTGACCTGGAACTCCGTCCAAACCCAAGTTATGGCCTCGGGCCCACAGTTACACATAACGGCAGAATAAAGCAAAAAGATACCATAAAATAAGCGAAAAGCACCGAGAAACTCTACTTTACCTCAAAAACCTCCTAAAAGCATACTAAGGATTCTATACTCGCCACAAAGATACTACAAGCTCCTAACCTAAGGTAAACATAACAATTCTAAACTAAAATCCAAAATGGCTAATTTAAATTGATAAACAGGATTCAAGCCTAAATCTAGCTAATATCCAACCTAACGTTTCAGTGTCATACAAATATATAAAATCTTACTAAACTCAGTCTAGAAGATAAACCGTAACCTACCTCGGGGCCAAACTGCAAACACTAATCATCACTCATGTGCCTTACCCTTTTGAATAGCCTTAGAAAGTTTCCAAACTATCAAGAACATAATCTAGGTGTTAAGACGAGAAGAACGACACCCATATTGATATACGAAAAAATCGGGCTGGAAATCGAGTCAGAAAATAACCCTCGAGGCCCACGCAACGAAATAGAAATAAAATTTATAATTATGTCCACGGTGGATTTAGGAACCCATGCTCAAAATTTGAGCGCAAATGAAGCCCCGAAGTGCTACTAATTCAAGAAACCAACAACGGAGATTTAACGATTTTTAAAAGCGGAAAAACTTACCAATTAGAGAGAGAATAATGTCACGGGAGGGAGTTCCACAAACTCACGAACAAGAAGCACAAGAAACATATTCTACAAGAATTTAACCAAGCTCCAAGGATTAAATAACAATGGCATTTAGCGGGAATTAATGAGGATTACCCAATAAAAAGAGGAGAGGGGTGAAGAGGCGACTTATCGGATGAAGAATGCTGATATAAGGGAGCTGAAACCGGAGCTTAGAAGCTTATCAATGGAGAAATGATGGAAGAGAAAACAAAATGGACAACTCAAATAGCTGTTTGGGGTCCTTCATCGCGATCGCGACAGGACCCCACGCGTTCACGAAGAAGAGCAGGCCAGACTATTGCGGTCGCGACAGGCTAGCCACATAATCGTGTAGAGCAAACCTCAGCCTGCTTTATCGTGAACGCGACTAGAAACATTCACGATCGCGATGGTCAAGAAACTAGACCATTGCGAATGCGACGGCCACCTCGCGATCGCGATGGCCACCTCCCGATCACGATGAACAAACTGGTCTGCAACTTTATTGCAGCAACCAGCAATTCACAAGGCAGAAAAAGTCATTCAACGGACCCTCGAGATTCATTCGGAACCCCGTGAATACAAACCAACCATGCTACCCAATCAAAAATAGCATTCCAGACTCAATGGAATCGATGAAACTCCCAACAAAGATCATTTTAAAGAAAAAGTAAGCCCCATTCCCAAAACCAACCTGGAACTCGATACCTCAAAACAAGTCCGAAAGCCCCGACACCCGAACCAAAGGTCCCCCTAGCCCTTAGTTGATATTCCAGAGCTAACAAAGCTCAAATTTTCCATCCGAGGCTGTCTTCTCTAAATGTTGACCAAAGTCAACCCTACCAGCCAAACTGACTTGAAAACACAGAAAGCAACACAAAACCAAACTGGAAGAACTCAGACCAAGACCAATGGTCCTACTAGACCAAAATCCCCATTCCGAAGCCAACAAAACTGTGGGAATTTGGTTCTGTGCACATTTACCAAGAATGTTAACCGAAGTCAAAGATTTTCTAAGTTCTAGTTCTAAAATAGGAAAATAGTCATAACGACCTACTGAATGGCTCGGGCACCGAACTGTCAGTCCTGACAAGTCATAAATAACCTTTAGCCACTTAGGGAAAGCTCAAAACGCAGCAAAAGGATGAAAAATTGAAAATGACCTGGAGGGTCATTACAACATCCACTACTAAAGGAACTTTCGTTTGCGAAAGTTAGAAAAATGATAGTACCTCAAGACTCGAAAAGATGAGGATAACGGGTTCGCATATCGGTCTTGATCTCCCAAGTGGCCTCCTTGACAGGGCGATGTCGCCAATGAACCTTAACTGACGGAATCTCCTTGGACCTCAACTTCCTAACCTGTCTATCCAGAATAGCAACAGGCGCCTCCTCAAAGGCTAAGGACTCATCCAACTGAACTGACTATAACTGAAGCATGTGAGACTCATCTGGAATATACCGTCGCAGCATAGAGACATGAAACACATGATGCACACTAGAAAGAGCAGGAGGAAAGGCTAACTCATAAGCAACCTCTCCAATAAGACAAAGGATCTCAAATGGCCCAATAAACCTCGGACTGAGCTTACCCTTCCACCCGAACCTCATCACGACCTTCATGGGCGATACCCAAAGGAACACATTATCACCAACCATGAACTCTAGATCTCAAACTCTCCGGTCAACATAACTCTTCTACCTACTCTGGATAGTGTGAAGTCTCTCCTTAATAACTCAAACTCTATCCATATAATCACGAAGCAAGTTGGTACCCCATGGCCTAACCTCAAAAGTATCAAACCAACCCACTGGAGATATGCACCGCCTACCATACAAAGCCTCAAACGGAGCCATCTGAACGCTGGAATAGTAACTATTATTATATGCAAACTCTGACAAGGCTAAACACTAATCCTACTGACCCCCGAAATCAATAACACAGGCTCGCAATATATCCTCTAGAACATGAATAGTATGCTCTGACTGACCGTCTGTCTGCAAATGAAAAGAGGTGCTAAGCTCAACCCTAGTACCCAACTATCTCTGAATAGACCTCCAGAAATACAAAGTGAACTGAGTACCTCGGTTGGAGATGATAGAAACTGGCACACCATGCAAATGAACAATCTCCCGAATATAGATCTGAGCCAACCTCTCAGAACTGTAGGAAGTCTGAACCAACAGAAAGTGAGCAAACTTCGTCAACCTATCCACGATAACCCAAATAACATCAAATCTCTAACAAACTGACTACAAAGTCCATAGCAATCCACTCCTATTTCCACTCCGGAATGGGTAGCCTCTGAGATAAACCACCTTGCCTCTGGTGTTCAAACTTCACCTGCTGACTGTTCAAGCACCTAGATAAGAAAGCTGAAATATCCCTCCTCATCCCACACCACCAGTAGTGCTGTCTCAAGTCATGATACATCTTAGTTGCACTAGGATGAATGGAATATATATATCAATGAGCCTCCTCCAATATCAATATGACCAAGTCACCAACTCTAGGAATGCAAATACGACCCTCGATCCTCAGAATACCCTCAAAATCCAAAGTTGCCTTGCTAGCCTCACCGCTCAACACTTTGTCAGGAATGATCCTCAACCTTGCATCATCAAACTGCTGTGCCAAATCTGCTCCAACAAGGAAGATCTAGCCTCAATACAAGCAAGAATAATGCCCGGCTCAGAAATATCAAGTCTAACCAACTATTTAGCCAAGGACTGAATGTCCCAAGCTAAAGGTCGCTCCTCTATCACTACGAAAGCCAAGCTACCTATACTCACCGCCTTTTGACTCAAGGCATCCGCCACCACTTGCCCTGATGATAAAGAATAGTGATGTCATAGTCCTTCAATAACTCCAACCACCTACGCTGCCTCAAATTTAGATCCTTGTGGATGAAAATGTACTAAAGACTATGATGGTCAGTAAAGATCTCACAATGCACGCCATAAAGATAATGCCTCCACATATTTAGCGCGTAGACTACCGCTGCTAACTCCAAGTCATGTGTGGGGTAGTTTCTCTCGTGAACCTTCAACTGCCTAGAAGCATATGCAATAACCCGGCCCTGCTGCATCAACACACAACCTAAGCCAATACCTGATGAATCACAATACACGGTTTAACCCTGACCTTCGACCTGAAGAGTAAGATTTGGAGCTAAAGTCAACAATGCCTTGAGCTTTATAATGCTCGCCTCACACTCATCTAACCACTGGAAGGGAACATTCTTTCGAGTTAATCTAGTCAGTGAAGCTGCTATCAAAGAAAAACCCTTCACAAACCATCGGTAATAACCTGCCAACCTGACAAAACTGCAAACCTCGGTAGGAGAAGTAGGCCTAGCCCAATCACGAACTGCTGCAATCTTTACCGGATCAACCATAATCCCATACTTGGACACCACGTGCCCAAGAATTCCACAGACTTAAGCCAAAACTCACACTTAGTGAATTTGGCATATAACTAATGGTCTCGAAGGGTCTGAAGTACAACTCTAAGATGCTGCTCATGCTCCTCTCTACTCCTCAAGTAAATCAGAATGCTGTCAATGAACACAATCACAAATGAGTTCAAGTAGGCACTGAACACACGGTTCATCAACTCCATAAATGTTGTTGGGGAATTAGTCAACCCAAAAGACATGACTAAGAACTCATAATGCCCATATCGAGTCCTAAATACAGTCTTTGGGATGTCCTCAGCCCTAATCCTCAACTGGTGATAATCGGACCTCAAATCTATCTTAGAGAATACCGCTGCACCCTGTAGCTGATCAAACAAATCATCAATACGTGGCATTGGATATCTGTTCTTAACCATCACCTTATTCAACTACCTGTAGCTAATACACATACGCATAGATCCATCCTTATTCTTCACAAACAGAACCGGAGCACCCCACAGAGACACACTAGGCCTAATGAACCCTCTACTCAACAGATCCTGGTGCTGATCCTTAAGCTCTCTCAACTCAGCAGCTACCATCCGATATGGTGGAATATAAATGGGCTTGGTTCTTGGCTCAACATCGATATACCAAAATCAATATCACGATCAGGAGAAATACCTGGAAGATTAGAAGGAAACACATCCAAATACTCGCAAACCACGGGAACTGACTCAAAAGGAGATGTGGTGGCACTAGTATCATGAATGTAGGCAAGATAAGCTAAGCACCCCTTCCCAACCAACCGTTGGGTGCTCAGAAAAAATATAACTCTGAATATTGACCAAAGTCAACCCTACCAGCCAAACTGGCTTGAAAACACGGAAAGCAACACAAAACCAAACCAAAAGCACTCAGACCTAGAACAAAGGTCCTACTAGACCAAAATCCTCATTTCGGAGCCAACGGAACTATCAGAATTCAGTTCTGAGCATGTTTACCAAGAAAGTTAACCGAAGTCAGATTTTCTAAGTTTAAGTTCTAAAATAGGAAAATGGTCATAACGACCTAACTAATGGCTTGGGTATCAAACCATCAGTCTCGGTAAGTTATAAATGACCTGTAGCCACTGAGGGAAAGCTCAAAACATAGAAAAAGGATAAAAAATAGAAAATGACCTGGAGGGTCATTACAAACATGCAGTGCAAGTTCTAGACTAAGATGCAAAATATGAAATATGCAAGAAATTCTTACCTCACATGGCACAAGTATCAATTAACATGGATCAATTCAACTTCTAAGATAGACAGGGTCATAAGAAACTATAAAATAAGAATAAGTTATAACAGAGTCCCTACTATGAGCGTAGGTGTCAAGAAATTTGCTATTTTATTAAAACTCAAGCACTCATAGGAAAGTACTACTCAAACTCAGGCCTAAATTACTAGTATAAAATAAGTCAAAAGGTTTTTTCTTATCTCTCCTAAAAAAATTAAAAAAAACTACTCTTAAAAATAAAAATAACAGTTACTCTAAAAAATAAAAAATTTACCCGGTTCAAAGACCCGCCCTTGGAAAATAACCGAGGCCATAAGAAAAACCAATGGTGGATGAGATATGTCGCTTAAAATTTTTTTTTTAAAAAAAAGAGTAAAAAAGATCTTTTTGTATTTTTTTTCCTCAAATAAAAAAAATGCTATGGCATACTCACCCTTAACTCACAAATCTTGGAAGATTTCCAACCCCACACTTAAAATCATGCTTTGTTCCCAAAGCAATTTATAAAAAAAGATGAACAGGAAGGGTGAGAGATACTTTCTGAGGCCCTCTAGAGCCTAACTAGCAACATGTTTGTTCATAATGAATCAAAGGGGTGAACGACCCCACACTTAAGCTCAGCCATACTCCTTAATTTCAAATTTGGGTACTCAGACTTTTTCAAACCTGCAAAACAAAAACAAAACAAAATGTGATACTATAAGAAAAAAATAAGAAGCTACACTACATATTGGGTTGCCTCCCAATAAGCACCTGATTTAATATCGTGGCACGACACTATCACTTCACCACTTTTCTTTCTACTTAGAACTTAAGAATTCACCCCTAACTTTACATTATTTTTTCCACTTCACTCAAGGGGCGGTGGTATGAAGATGAAGGGACCAAGCAAAGGATGTCACATCTTTTACTTCTTGGCCCTTAAGTGAGGATTTTCATTTTAACTCTTTGGTGTGGTAAATTTTTGAATGTAAGAGCCTTGTTCCTCATCTACACACTTCTCAACTGGTTTAGATGACTCGATTCTCATATAATCAACCAAACATAATGTAGAAAAATGTAATGACTTGTTTAGTCATTATTAAAAGGAACCTCATTATGGGTGAGCTATTCGTATGAAGAACGGGTTAGAAAATTTCTGAATTGGAGAGTTGGAAATTTTGGGCTAGGCTAGTCTCAGATGAATATTGAGTGAGGTAAGGTCTAGGGATATCTGGGAAAGGATTGGGTAAAATGTCTAAGGTTGAGCTAGTTTTTCCATTAGCTAAGGCATTAGGGAGTTTGTAGGACTTTTCAGAAGTGAATTCAGGTGAGTAGAACTCTCGATATCAAAGATGACGTGAAAGGGTTGATTTGGAACAACAAAAGTTGAAGTGTGTTGTAAAATGGGCAATTTTGGGGGATTTATCAAGCTTCTGTTCCATTTCAACCACTATAGTGGTTGACACTGCGCTATGACAATGACCGCTGTAGCAGAGAAATTTCTGCTATAGCAGAAGTTAAGGCGATCAACCCTGCTATAGTGGGAAGCTACTGCTATGGCGGTGCCGCTATAGCGGGATTGGGCTTCTATAGCGGGATGACCAGACTAGAAAACCCAGAAATGGGTTTTCTAATTTTATTCTCTCCTCTTCAGTTCTAAATAGATGAGGATTGCTTCAAAAATCCTTCTAGGCTACTCCAAAGCTTGGCAGCCATGGGAAAGGGAGATTTCTGCTAAGGAAGGGTGAAACCATGGATTCCAAACTCATTCTCCGTCAGGAATCGCCTTCACGGAGCCAGAATATGATGTTCGTACCTTTTTGTGTAGCTGCTTTGCATCCATGTAGGGTAGGCTTAACTGAGTAGACTTAGATCTGTAATTCATTTCATATTATTGTTGTAGAATGATGGGAGAATTCATTCTTACGCCTTCGGGCTCGAAGTCTGAAGGATTAATTTAGGGTTGTTTGGTTGACTGAGGTGGAGTTATTTGTGTCATGAATAATGTTTTCTAATTCCTGTCTTATTGATGATATTAGGATTATACATCCTGGGAAGACTAAATTCTCGAGTGGGTTTGAGGAACCCATAATGTTTATGGGTGAATGGATTGCTAGGTTGTACCAGGTTCTCGAAAGTGATCCAAATAAAGAAATTGGGGTGAACAAGAAAGTTCCAGAATTATTAATGTCAGGAGATGAATTCCCTAGAATGTGCTTACGTTTCTAAAGGGGTCCAGAATTTGATGTAAATGACTATATGTGTCTAGGAGGTAAACCAGAGGTTAGTCTTCGGATAGGTCATCAAGGTTGGGGTTATGAACCAGGTTGTTGGGTAAGTGATGGTTGTTTGCTTCCCATTTGTGATCTGTGTGCATTATAACTATTGCTTCGTATTGTCTGCACATTACATGGTTTAGGGAATTAAATAATGAATGTTTATGATATTCGATTGTTAATCATATGAAATGAAATTGTCTTATTACTTATTGGTTTATAAGTGTGGTTATGTTCATTATTTTTTATTGTTGGATTGTGTGTGACATTTGGTTGGCTCAGGTACCATGCCTAGTATGGGATATATATATCAGTTAGCTCGGGTACCATGCCTGGTACAGGTTTTATAAATGGTTGGGTTAGGTACCACGCTTGGTATGGGATATCTATCGGTTAGCTCGGGTACCACGCCTGGTACAAGTTCTATATCAGTTGGCTAGGGTACTATGCCTGGTACAAGTTCTATTATGGTTGGCTCGGGTACCACACTAGCTACGAGTTTGAGTGCTATATGTGTGTTGGTTCCTTGAGTGAACCGGGCTTAGTTTTCTTGATGTTCATTACTTGTTGGTTCCTTGAGTTAACCAAGCTTATCTCTTATTGGTGTTAATTACATGTTGGTTTCTTAAGTAAACCGGGCTTATTGTTATTGATGTTCATTACTTGTTGGTTCCTTAAGTGAACCGAGCTTATCTGTTATTGGTGTTCATTACATATTGGTTCGTTGAGTGAACTGGGATTATCTATTATTGATTTTCACTACATGTTGGTTTCTTGAGTGAACTGGGCTTATTTGTCAGTGATGTTCATTACATATTGGTTTCTTATAAGGGCGAGGATTTAGTATTACTTGACATGCATATTTGTCCTTGAAGGGCCGGGTTGGTGTGCTTAAGTGATAAGATGATTTTGTTTGTAAATCGAGGTTGCATGTTAAATGGCATAGACGATGTCCTAGGGATCCTTGGGAGGACCGGGTAGTTGCAAGCTATGACACAATTGTATGTGGTCTGGTTACTTGTATAGTTAGGCATGACTTATATGGTTGTTGAGTCTGGTTATTGACTGGGGTCTTATTGATAGCCACATAGACTTGGTTCTTTCATATTGTCTGGTAATATTCAATTAATATTGTACCCTTGCTATTCCCATTTTAGTAAGAGTGATATATATGGGCTAGTTGTTCAAGACTAGGGATTGTGAGGAATATTGCATGATGGGTTCAATACGGGTGAACTTGAAGGGCCTAAGGTTTCAAGGAAGGTGGGTTTAACTGGGTTAGTGAAACAAGGCTAGTATTTTGTGAGTCCCTGAACCAACGGGATGTCAAGGGTAAGGAACCTTGGAGGTTGAATATGCAAAACTCACAGGTAGTCCATTGTTAAGCTAAGGACAAAGGGTCAAGATGGTTGACTTAGGATCTTTACTTGAGTTAGGGTGGTAAATCAAGGTTTTGTAGGTTGTTTCTCAATTGGCTAGAAGGGATAGTAGACCTGATTATTGAGATTGGAACCACTAAGGTGCTTATAGTAGTTGGTAAGATGGGTGCCTTAGGAAGTCCTAGTGTTATGTGTAACCATTTGGTTATGACCAGGATAGAATGGTGGAAGGGCTCCAAGGGGTAGAGTTGGAAGCAGAATGGGGTAGTAAGGGTTGGGACAAAATGTGTAGGTTCTTAGCGGTGATACTATAGTGGATGGCAAAGCACTAGATTTTGTATCTTATATTACATATTTCTCTTGATTTCTTATATGATGGTATGTGGTGGATTCGGGTTGATCGATGCCTACCAGTATGTGTTTTTTGTACTGATACTACTCTTGCTATTCCTTTTTGGGTATAGTCTGGTTACAGGATCAGTGATGTTTCTTAGGTATAGGACGGTGGTGATCATCAACAACTTTTACTTTTTGTTTCTATGGTGGAAGCTGTGTCTTCTTTTTGTACTTGTGTTTCTCCTTTAGAGCTCTTGTACCTATTTAAACTAGTTCCTAGGAAGGGTTTGTATTCATTGTTGTAAAGGATTTCACTGTACTAAAGTGGTAATGTTTTCCAGTATTAAAAAGGCTATTTTCTTATGTTTTACTTTTGATTTTCCGCATTACCTATTCGATCGGGTAGGAAGGGTTCTCCTATCTAGGTGTTTAAAGTAGCTGCCCACATAGCCCAGTAGTTGGGTCAATACAAAATGGTATCAGAGCTTAGGTTACTGGTCTCCCAGTACAAGAGCAAATATCGAATAGAGTCCTGCAAATTGGTGTGTTGACGTCCACATTTAATCTTTCGAAAACTATGAAGCAATATAGGAAATTGTTCCACTTCTTTCATTCCTTTCGTGCAATCTGTTGCCTGCTTGTATGGGTTTAGTACAATTGGTATCTATTGATTCTAATTGGTATCTTAACAAGGTCAGAGGGTGTCATTTGCCTCCGGCTAAAATGACACAAGCAAGGGAAATTGGAATCGGGAAGGTTCCAATTGGTATCTGGCCTGGGAGGCTATATAAAGGCATTGATGAATCGGCGAATAGTCATCTATGAGACAAATAGATGATAATAAACCTGATTTGATCGAGTGCTGAAGCTTGAGACTTGTGATTGTGTGCAATGAATTGTTTGAATGACTGCGAATTTGTGGTTAATGAAGAGTTTTAACTTGGTTATATGTGATTGGTTAAAGGGTTAACTGTTATGTGATTTAACTAAGATTTTCTTATTAAGTTTTGGGCATGGACTCACTGTTGGTAAAAATGGTAAGGGGACATGATCATTTGTGACTGTGGGGAAACTTCGGTTTCAGGACCATGGGGAGAAAAGGCTAATCTTGTAAGGGAACGTGATGTTATGAATAACTTTCTGGTGTGTTTTGTAACTGATCTTATAATAAAGTTGTGCTAAATTATCACTTATGCATTGCTGGGGATGGACTTAGGGTTATGTTTAAGACCATGACGCAATTTCAGGGGTTAACGTTGATAATAGGGAAGGGAATGAGGGAATTTTTCAGAAAATGGTAAATTTTCTGGGCTGCTACTATTGGGGGTTGGCATAGCGGTTTACAAGTCGCTATAGTAGGAGGGGCAGGGTAGAATTCCTGTCTTGTTTTCGCCTATTTTATTTTTCATTCCAGGTTATTTTAAATTGCTAGTTAAGCTGCAAGCTATTACATAAATTATAAAAATTAGCATCCATGTGCGACAAAAGGAAAGGGTAGATATAATAGCCCGGGGCATAAGGGTTATTGGCTTGGTGTAGGTAATGTTGCCTGTTTGAGGTAACCTATATGTATTTGAACATCAGACCTTATTTAACGCAGTCATTTTCACCTTTGATTGAGTAACTACTGCCATTGTAATGATAATGTGTTGTTAGTGAGTAAATCGTGAGATTATGGTGGGACCAAGTCTTTAAGTATTGGTACAATTATGATTGTCCATTGGTGGGAATAGTCACTCATGCAATACTTTGCAAAATGACCCATAATTGGCTGAGTAGTGTTTGACATTGCTCGTAGGCTTACTTTTGAGAGTGATCAGTGGCTGATAGTAGCTCTTAAATAGAGTATAACAGAATTGTGGAGAATTTAAAATAAGTCAGCTGGTTCATAATCGATGATCCTTGGTAGTAGGGTCGGTTGAGGGAGTGGAATTAGTAAATGGTTTCTTGATCAGTCATATCCCTCTTGTTGACCATGATAACACCTGGTGTTACTGCTCATTGAGTAGTGGATGTGTTCAAGTTATAGCACTAGTTAGGGTGTAAGTGCCCGGGTGGAATTCTCCCTAGGAAGAGAGTTGACAAAAATCTCAACTAGGATGGGTTCCAATGGAATTTTGGTGTAGTGTTGATAGGAATAAGGTGATAACATGATATACGAGGGTTATAGTATACCATATAAGCTTTTTGAATAGAGTTCAGGTTAGTAGAACTTCGAGTATAGCATTTAACGTAAAGGGATTAGTCTGGAAGGTCAAAATCTGGATTTGTGTTGTAAAAATTGGCAAAAATTGAGACTTTTCAGAGTTACTTCCTCCGCCTATACCGCTATAGCGGGAGGTAGGGCACTATCGTAGTGCCACTATAGTAGGAATTTTCTCGCTGTAGCGAGGCTTCTATAGCGGGACTGGGTCGCTATAATGGATTTTGGTTCCTTGTGGCGTGGAAATTATGTTTTGGGCGCTCGGGGAGGAGTACTCTTATTGGTCTTGTGCAACTCAAAGGAAGGGATTCCTTGATAGAGTGGGATATAATTTATTTTTTGTTGAGTTTAGGTACATCAAGAGATTTGGAAATTTTGGTGGTTCGCGTGAGGTTATATTTACGCTATATTGGTAGAGCATTAAGGTTCAAAAGGCTAGCTTATTCTTTTTATTTCGCCTTAGAGATCGTTCGAGGATAAATAATGGATAAATTGGTATCTGTTGTAATGACCTGTTCAGTCGTTATTAAAAGGCACCTAGTTATAGGTGAGCCATTAGTGCAAAGAATGGGTTTGAAAACTTTCGGGTTGGGGAGTTGGAAATTTTGGGCTAGGCTAGTCTCGGACGAATTTTGAGCGAGGTAAGGTTATGACCATCGGGGAAAGGATTGGGTAAAATGGATAAAGTTGATCTACTTTTTCCATTAGCTAAGGCGTTAGGGAGTCCATAGGTCTTTTCGAAAGTGAATTCGGGTGAGTAGAACTCCTGATATCGAAGTTGACATAAAACGGTTGGTTTTGAATCTCACGATTTGAAGTATGTTGTAAAATAGGCAATTTTGGGAGATTTCCCAAGGTTCAGTTCTGTGTCAACTATTATAGCAATTGACAATGCACTATGTCGACGACTGCTATAGCGAAAGTCAAGGGGCTCAACCCCACTATAGTAGGTGGTTACCACTATGGCGGTACCGCTATAGCAGGATGACGGGACCCGAAAACCCAAAAATGGGTTTTATAATTTCATTCTCTCCTCTTCAGTTCCAAACAGATGAGGGTTTCTCCAAAACCCTTCTAGGCTGGTCCAAAGCTTTGGAGCCATGGGGAGGGAAGATTTCCGCTAAGAAAGAGAGAAACCATGGATTCCAGACTCGTTCTCCATCAGGAATCGCCTTCACAAAGCTAGAATATGATATTCATACCTCTTTGTGCAACTGCTTGGCATCCAGGTAGGCTAGGCTTAACAGAGTAGACTTAGACCTGTAATTCATTTCATATTATTGTTGTAGAATGACAGGAGAATTTATGCCTAGGCCTTCGAGCACGAAGTTTGGAGGATTAATTCATAGGTTGTTTGGTTGACTGTGGTGGAGTTGTTTGTGTCATGAATAATGCCTTGCAATTCATTTCTTATTAATGATATTTGGATTCTACATCCTAGGGAGACTAGATTCTCGGGTGGGTTCGAGGAATCTGTAATATTTATGGCTGAATGGTTTGTTAGGTTGTAGAGGGTTCTCGGGAGTGATCCAAATAAAGAAATTGGGGTGAACAAGAAAGTTCCAGAATTATTAATGTTAGGGGATGAATTTCCTAGAATATGCTTACCTTTCTAAAGGGGTCCAAAATTTGATGTAAATGGCTATATGTGTCTAGATGGTAAACCGGGGGTTAGTCTTCGGATAGGTCATCAAGGTTGGGGTTATGAACCAGGTTGTTGGGTAAGTGATGGTTGTTTGCTTCCCATTTGTGATATGTGTGCATTGTAACTGTTGCTTAGTATTGTCAGCACATTACATGGTTTAGGGAATTAAATGATGAATATCTATGATATCCGGTTGTCAATCATGTGAAATGAACTTGTCTTATTACTTTTTGGTTTATAAGTTCGGTTGTGTTCATTATTGTTGATTATTGGATTGTGTGTGACATTCGGTTGGCTCGAGTACCACACCTGGTACGAGATATATATATCGATTGGCTCGGGTACCACGCCTGGTATAGGTTCTATAAATGGTTGGCTTGGGTACCACGCCTGGTATATGATATCTATCAGTTGGCTCGGGTACCACTCTTGGTACAGGTTCTATGTTGGTTTGCTGGGGTACCATGCCTGATACAAGTTCTATTATGGTTGGCTCGGGTACTACTCCAGGTACGAGATTGAGTGCTATATGTGTGTTGGTTCCTTTAGTGAACCAGGCTTATTGTTATTGATGTTCATTACTTGTTGGTTCCTTGAGTGAACCGGGATTATATGTTATTGGTGTTTATTATATGTTGGTTCCTTGAGTGAATCGGGCTTATCTGTTATTGGTGTTCATTATTTGTTGGTTCCTTGAGTGAACCGGGCTAATCTATTATTGGTGTTCATCACATATTGGTTCCTTTAGTGAACCGGGCTTATTTGTTATTGGTGTTCATTACATGTTGGTTCCTTAAGTAAATAAAACTTATCTGTTAGTGATGTTCATTACATGTTGATTTCCTGAGAGGGCCAGGATTTAGTATTACTTGACAGGCATATTGGTCCTTGAAGGGCCGGGTTGGTGTGCTTAAGTGATAAGGTGATTTCTTTTGTAAATCAAGGTCACATGTTAAATGGCATAGACGATGTCCTAGGGATCCTTGGGAGGTCCGGGTATCTTGCAAGCTGTGACACAATTTTGTGTGGTCTGGTTACTTGCATAGTTGGGCATGCCTTATATGGTTATTGAATCCGATTATTGACTGAGGGTCTTATTGATAGTCATATGGGCTTGGTTCTTTCATATTGTCTGGTAATATTTGGTTAATGTCGTACCCTTGCTATTCCCATTTTAGTAAGAGTGATAGGCCGGTTAGCAATGATGTCTGGGCTAGTTGGTCAAGACTAGGGATTGTGAAGCGTATTGCATGATGGGTTCAAGATGGGTGAACTTGAAGGGCCTAAGGTTTCTAGGGTGTCGGGTTTGATTGGATTATTGAAACAAGGCTAGTATTTTGTGAGTGCCTGAACCAGCGGGATAACAAAGATAAGGAACCTTGGAGGTTGAATATGCAGAACTCACAGGTATTCCATTGTTGGGATGAGGTCCAAGGGTCAAGGTTATTGACTTTGGATTTTAACTTGAGTAAGGGTGGTTAATCAAGGTTTTGTAGGTTGTCTCTCAACTGGCTAGCAGGGGTGGATAGTAAACCTGATTGTTGAGACTGGAACCACTAAGGTGCTTATAGTGGTTGGTAAGATGCCTTGGGAAGTCCTAGTGTTATGTGTGACCATTTGGTTATGAACAAGATAGATGGTGGAAGGGCTCCAAGGGGTGGAGTTGGCAGCGGAACAGGGTAGTAAGGGTTGGGACATAATGTATAGGTTCTTAGTGGTGATACTATGGTGCATGGCGAAGGACTGGATTTTGTATCTTATATTGCATATTTTTCTTAATTTCTTATATGATGGTATGCAGTGGATTCGGGTCGACCGATGATGCCTACTAGTACGTATTGTTTGTACTGATACTACTCTTGCTATACCTCTTTGGGCATAGTCTAATTGTAGGATCAGTGGTAGTTTTTAGGTACAGGACGATGGTGATCTTCAACAGCTTCTACTCTTCATTTCCATGGTGGAAGTTATGTCTTCTTTTCGTACTTGTATTTCTCCTTTAGAGCTCTTGTACCTGTTTAGACTAGTTCCTAGGGAGGGGTTGTATTCATTGTTATAAAGGATTTCACTGTACTAATGTTGTAATGTTTTCTAGTATTAAAAAGGCTATTTTCTTATGTTTTACTTTTGATTTCCGCATTACCTGTTGGATCAGGTGGGAAGGGTTGTCCTATTTAGGTGCTTAGAGTAGTTGCCCGCACGACCCAGTAGTTGGATCGTGATAAAAAAATAGTAGAATGAGGTATAACACGTCCTAATCCCACACTTGCATTATTTATGATATGCTCACTTTCGTGTACCTCTTCAACATCGACACTAATGAATAAAACGTTAGTTGAATGGTTGGAATTTCTCTTTCTTCTCCACTCGTTGGCCAGTATCCACAACAAGTAGTGATTGAGCATCAGACGCCTCAACCTTTTGTTCAAGTGAGCCTCCAAGTCATGAATATCTGTGTCAAATTGGTCTATCTCTTTTCTGAGCTCATCTATACTTTCTATCAGCTGTGTCGTCATGTTTGTAAGATCATCACAAAGAAACTCATGAAATTAACTTTTTCCTCTTGTTCCCTTAGTCAAGATTGTCTCACTATGTCTGCTTCCTCACAAATTTTTCCTAGTAGAGACTCACTTTCTTCTTCTATTAGGGGTTCATCTTGGGTATTGGCTTAAGTCGTCACTTGCTGATCAATACAAGTTTCAGCCATAGCCTGCATCTTTGTGATTTGGGAACTCAATCTCTCAATGGCTTCTCTCTGTTCGGCTTGCTTCTCTAATATTTGCTTCAGCATATCAAGAAGGTGAGCATTATGATTCGTATCCTCCAATTTATTACCCCCGTCAACATCACAAACAACAGAAGAAACATAATAGGGGCTCGGGAGAGGGGAATAAGAGTTTAGAAAACCATTCAAATGGCCATCATGACCACCACATATATGACATACATTAAATTCAAAAGTTTGGGTAAGTGTGCACAATCCTCTCTCTTGAATATAATGACAATTGATACCCATGTGTGATCCTCCATAGTATTGACAAGGATTACCAACATATGAATAATACTCATCATTCAACCAATATTTATCCAAGATGTCATGTTAAGAAGAATAGTAAAAAAAAACAAAAAAAAAACTATCTATAAAAGAAAATAAAATATATACAAAACTCAAATAAATAAAAAGAAAAAGTCTAACTTAGATAAACAATTAATTTCTAAGTCCCCGGCCACGGCGCCAAAAACTTATTACGTCCTAACACACACGCAAGTGTACGCGATCGTATAAGTAATATAGAATTTTTGAAGTCCAGATATCTACCCACAGTAACTTGTCGATTAACTATTTTGCTAAATTAAACTAGTTCTAATTATTTATTCAAGCGTAAAAATTCAAAAAATATATTTATTGACTAAAGTAAAAAAGAAAAAGTTAACTTATGAACAATTAACCAGCCGAAGAGTAGATTTTTACGCAATCTATATGGTGAAATCGATCTAGGATTATGGATTCACTAACAATCATATTGAGTAATCAATTTAATCGACTTGCTTGATTATCTAGCTATTGATTTCAGGGTTAATTATATGATTTAGGAATGGTTATCCTCTAATTGCCTATTTAAACTAGATCACAATTACATCATTGAGCGGGGATGTGAGGATCTAATTCAAATGCATTAACATTATCATCCCGTTCGCAACCGTATAAGGCATAATAGTTATATCGCTATCTTAATCTCAAATCAACCCTAACATCAAGCCAAAGATGATCTTATCCCCCATGTTCTTCGTCCGATTCTTACGTTATCTTGGTCCATTCACGTGAAAATTACCCATTTATTCTAATGTTGGCCAAACATTAAAATTGTATGCACAAGAACATAAGAACAACTAATAGGATAAATAAACTTAATCGAATCAATTGTCTACTCAACAATCATGTAGTTAGCTACCATAATCCTAGAACGAGAAGTTTAACTCCACATAGACATGGATCAATTACAACAAATCATTCAAAGAAGAACATAAAAATAAATAATAAAGGAGAAGAAAAAATAAAACTAATTTTCTCCGGCCTCCACGACGGCTCCTAGCTCTTCGTAGGTCAAAAGTTGTGTAAAATTTATTCTTATGGAATATTTGTAGGTGTAGGAAAAAGCCTCTAATAAAATAATTGAGTCAAAAATAAATTGAAAAATCAAAATCCAATTGGATTGGTATCGACGCTCGGGCGCCGCGTCTCTGAAAATGTCATTTTATCTGTGCCCGACTTTTCAATTGTGCTGCCGATTCCCCTTTTGTTGTCTTCATATTCTTACACGTGGCAGGGGTCTCAAATTATTGCAATTCAATTGAAAAATTGCACCTATAAAATATATTATTATTATATTTATTTCAATCCATTAAGCTGCCTGCTTTATTTTCTTATATGATTTCTCATTTTTAATTCGTTTCTTCTCCAATTTTTTCAATTTTCCACCAACTTAATCCTACAAATAAAAATATCTAACATAAAAACAATCCATGAAATCAACGCTAAAAAACGACAATGAAAAAACTTAATGGGAGGTAAATAATGATTAAATATATGTACTTTTGGCCTCACATCAATGGTGATCATGGAAATTAGACCTGTATCTTATCAAAAAGTTCATTAACCAAGACAGGGTTCCACGACTCATGGAACCATCCACGAACCATGGATTCCATTCGTGTAACCCAATTCGCAAATTTTTCAGCAGTTTTAATTTAGTCCTTCTAGAGGTATTCCATACCTTTCCTATTCTTTTTAAAAGCTAAATCATGTCATTTTAACTAGACTAAGACTAACTACTAATCCTAAAACTATCAAAATCCCTCATTCCCTCAGAATCTAATCGACACTTAGCAGAATAGAGAAAAGAAATGTCCTTTTCTTTTCCAAAGCAAGCAGAAGGGTTATTCAACTTCAGGCTCCAAACCCAAGGATTTCACCAATGGTTTTGCTCTCAAGTATGTGGAAATTCATCTATGGGTATCCTTTCACCCATTGAGTCCCTCAGTTAACTCAGTTTTTCAGTTTCAGTTTAGTCTTCAAAGCCTAGGGTTCCTAAGTTTTGTGAATCCCTTGTATTTCAACTTCCTTATTATGTACAAATCTTTTTTGCATGTTTCCTTAAAGTCGAACATTATTGTATACTCAAAATTCTCAAACCTTCAGCATGTTGTATAATTTATGACTTTGAACTATGATATGAACTGCATATCTTATTCAGACTATAGAAATGTTATTAGTAGCTCAACTCCTCAGGTTGGTGGGTTATGAACACCCGATCATTAGGATTTCATGCATTTCAGTCAGACACTCAATCCTTCAGAATTTCATGATTTGAATGCTTTTAGTCTTAGCATTATTTTTCATTTTCAGAAAGTTGGCAATTTTAGCTATACAGTATGTCAGTTTATCGATATATATTTACTTAGTTGGGATTAGTACTTAGCACTGAGTGGACGCAGAGATGAAGGCTCACTCATCAATTAGGTTGAGACCTTTAGTAGTAGTCCCTAAGTCCAAAAACTATGGCATCACTGTAGATTCTAAAGGGTTACCCATCAGATCAGACTTGATACTTTAGTCTTTTTAGATATCAAATTAGTGAATCCACGCCAGCCAGTGTTTATACCCTTGGCAAGGTATGAACACCCTCCCAGCCAGGGTTACAAGTTGACCCCATAGTTAGCTCAGCTTGGGGTATGTCGGTTAACAATAGCTCCCACAGTTCAGATTCTATTATTGCATGACCTTGTAGTCAGTTATTCAGTTTAGTATTGCTCAGTTTCATGCTTACCTACTTAGTCATTGCGTCAATTTACATATTTCAGTTTGATGTTCAGTTTATCCTTTCATGCTCAACATACTTAGATTAGTGCATATCTCACATGCTCAGTACATTCAAAGTACTGACCACATACTTCTTGCGCTATACTGTTGGATAATATGGGTTCAGGCGCTCAACATCCAGATCGCAGTTAGTACGATCCTTCAGTCTTCTCAACAGCAGAGTTGGTGAGTCCTTATATTTCGAGTAAATGAATTATATTAATTTTATTTTGTATTTTATTCATTTTTCAGACCATTAGAGTTAGCTAAGGGCTTGTCCCAACAACTCATTCTTAATAGAGACTTTTAGACATAGAATTAGTTTTCAACTCTCACAGTCAGTTTATATCCTAGGCTTATTATACTTATATTCCAAGATACTATTTTATATTCCCAGACTTATATTATTACACCAGTTTAGTTTCCGCTCAGATATTATTTTAATTTGAATGTTTAGTAGATGCCAGACCATGGGTTAGCTTGGGGTCACTTGGGGCTCTAAGCACCGTGTTGCGTCTAGGGGTAGCCTCGGGGGATGAAAAACTTGGTATCAAAGCATCATGTTTAAGAGTCCTAGGGTGTCTGAAAGCCGTGTTAAGTATAGTCATTTTCATGAGTTTGAAGTGCGCCACACTTATGAGAGAGAAGCTGTGAGGCATTTTTAGGAAAACTTTATTTCTTTCTATTCTATAACATGTGATAGAGTGTGAATTATATTTAATCTCCTTCTATCTTGTGCCCTACGTGTTACAGAAAATGCCTCATAGAAGAGAAAATGGAAGGAGGAATGGCAATGAAAATAGAAACAAGCAAGCACCACCAGTCCCGGTAGACCCTTTGAATGAGAAAGTCACTCACGCCAAGTTAAGGGCTGCTTTTCAGGTTACATCTTAGGCCATGACTACTCTAGTGAACCAGTAGGCTATTACATTGGTCAATCCATAGAATAACACAACAATAGCTAGAGTTCAGGATTTCACTCGAATAAATCCTCCGGAGTTCCATGGTTCTAAGGCTGAGGAGGATCCGCAGGAGTTCCTTAATGACATCTAGAAAGTTACTAAGATCATGGGTGTCACTTCAGTTGAGAGTGCAAACTTGGCTTCTTATCAGTTAAAAGAAGTGGCTCACACTTGGTACAAATAGTGGAAGGAAGCTAGGGGTGCTTATGCAGGCCTAGTGGATTGGAATCAGTTCATAACTGTATTTCCGGACAGGTTCTTTCCACTTGAATTGAGGGAAGCCAAGGTTCAGGAGTTCATCAACTTGAGTTAGGGTGACATAAATGTGAAAGAGTATTCCCTTAAGTTCACTCAGCTTTCAAAGTATGCTCCGACAATAGTGGCTGACTCCAAAGACCGTATGAGTAAGTTTCTGTCAGATGTTCTTAAAGATGTGGTCAAAGAATGTAGAACTGCCATGCTTCTTAATGAGATGGATATCTCCAGGTTGATGACTCATGACCATAAGTTTGAGGAGGAAAAGATCAGGAGAGATAACGAGACAATAAGAGGGCAAGAATAGGTAAGTTTAGTTATTCTCAGCAGAGGTTAGATGGTGGTAAACGCTCTCAGTTCTACCAAAAATCTTCAGCTCCAGCCCATCCTCTACTAGTGCCCCAGTGCCCAAGTTCAAATAGGATCAACAGGATAGGGCACCAGGCTCTAAGTCCTTGGGCAGTGTCACTAGTGTACATGCTCATCAGGTTTGCAAGAAGTGTGGTAGGAACTACCAAGGTGAGTGTATGGCCAGCAATGGAAATTATTTCAGGTGAGGCAATCTAAGTCATAGGTTGAAAGAGTGTCCAATGTCTTCACCTAAAGGCAGAGATGCTCGCTATAAAAATCAGACTAACTTATCAGCAACTCTAGTGGGTCACTCGACTCAGCAGTGTGCCTCATCTAGTGCATGTGGTGATCATTGCCAAAATAGAATTTGTGTTCTACAGACTCGACAGGACCTGAAGGATTCCCCCGATTTGGTCACATGTACATTGCGAGTCTTTCATATTGATGTATATGTATTGTTAGATACTGGAGCCATACTTTCTTTTGTGACCCCTTATATAACAGTAGACTTCGGTGTTAGTATAGAAATCCTCCCAGAACCTTTCTCAGTCACTACTCCAATGGATGATTCAGTCATAACCAAACATGTATACAGAAATTTCCCGATCACAGCTTAGAAAGTCACCTCAGCTAATCTTGTAGAGTTAGATATGACTGACTTCGATATTATTCTAGGCATGGACTAGTTACACTCTTGTTATGCCTCAGTTAATTGTTGAACCAGGGTATTTCAGTTCCAGTTTCTAAATGAGCCAGTCTTAGAGTGGAAGAGTAGTACCTCAATGCCTATAGTTCAATTTGTCTCTTACCTTAAAGCCAGGAAAATAATTTCCAAAGAGTGTATCTACCATTTTGTTCAGGTTAAGGATTCAGATTCGAAACGAAAACTCTTCAGTCAGTCCATGTGGTTAATGAATTTCCAGAAGTGTTTCTAGAAGATCTACTCGGAGTTCCTCTCGAGCGAAAAATTAACTTTGGAATAGATCTTCTTCCAGACACCCAACCTATTTCAATTTCACTTTACAGAATGGCTCTAGTCAAGCTTAAGGATTTAAAGGAACAATTGAAAGACCTTCTAGATAAGGGTTTTATAAGGCCCAACATCTCTCCATGGGGTGCTCCAGTTCTTTTTGTGCATAAGAAAGATAGTTCTCTGAGGATGTTCATCGACTACCGTCAGTTGAACAAAGTCACAATCAAGAATAAGTATCTCATTGGTAGGATTGATGACCTTTTCAACCATCTTCAGGGTGCCAGTTGCTTTTCTAAGATAGACCTCAAGTCCGACTATCATCAACTTAAAGTCAAAGAGTGTGACATTTCAAAGATAACCTTTAAAACTCGGTATGGTCACTATGAATTTGTAGTTATGTCTTTTGGACTAACGAATGCTCGTGCAACTTTTATGGATTTAATAAATAGGGTGTTCTAAAAGTACTTGTACATATTCATAATTGTCATCATTGATGACATCCTTGTGTATTCTCGGAGCAAAGAAGAGCAAGAAAATCATTTGAGCATTGTACGACAAACTCTCAAGGAACACCAGTTATTCGCCAAGTTTAGTAACTGTGAATTCTGGTTGAAGGCAGTTGCCTTCCTTGGTCATATGGTGTCTAGTGAGGGCATCCAAGTAGATTCGTAGAAGATAGAGGTAGTGAGGAACTGGCCTAGATCCACTTCTCCGATGGACATCAGGAGCTTTTTAGGTTTGGCTTGTTACGACAAGATATTTATTGAGGGATTTTCATCCATAGCTTCCCTATTGACTAGATTGACTCAAAAAAGGTTAATTTCTAGTGGTTAGATGAATGTGAGAAGAACTTCCAAGAGTTGAAGACCAAGCTGACCACAACTTCAGTTTTAACCCTTCTAGAGGGTTTAGATTGCTTTGTTGTGTATTGTGATGCATCCAAAGTCGTCTTGGATTGTGTTTCAGCATAGTAAGATCATTTCCTATGCCTCCTGACAACTTAAGGTTAATGAGAAGAACTACCCGACTCATGACCTGGAGCTTGCATTGGTTGTTTTTGCCTTGCATATTAGGAGACACTACTTGTATGGTGTCTATGTGGATGTGTTTATAGACCATAAGAGCCTCCATTACGTGTTCACCTAGAAATAGATCATAAGAGCCTTCAGTATGTGTTCACCTAGAAGGAGTTGAATCTTTTCCAAAGAAGGTGGCTCGAGTTCCTCAAAGATTATGATATGAATGTTCTCTACCATCTGGGTAAGGACAATGTAGTGGATGATGCACTAAGAAGAATGTCCATGGGTAGTGTGTCATATATTGAGGAATAGAAGAAGGAATTAGCTAAGGATGTTCATAGGCTTGCTTGCTTAGGGGTTTGCCTTATAGTCACATTGGATAGCGGTATTATAATTTAGAATGGGTCAGAATCTTCTCTGATAGACGAGGTGAAGGAGAAGAAAGATAGTGATCCCATCTTACTTTAGTCAAAATGTAAGTCCATTAGCAATGAGTAGAGGTTTTCTCCCAAGGAGGAGATGGTGTACTTTGCTATAAGGATCGATTATGTGTTCCTAATATAGATGAGCTGAGACAGTGTATCTTGACAGAGGCTCATAGATCTAGATATTCTATTCATCCCGGTGCTACCAAGATGTACCGTGATCTACTAGAAGTCTACTGGTGGAATGGCATGAAGAGGGACATTATAGATTTCTTGACTAAGTGTCCTAACTGTCAGCAAGTGAAAGTAGAACATCAGAGACTGGGAGGCGTGACTCAAGATATTGGCATTCCTACTTGAAAGTAAGAGGTGATCAATATGGATTTTATTATAGGTTTACTGCATACTCACCGATAACATGACTCTATTTGGGTGATAGTAGACAGGGTGACTAAGTCAGCTCACTTTTTTGCTGTCTAGACTATTAATTCAGCAGAGAATTATGCCAAGCTCTACATCCATGAGATAATCAGGTTTCATGGGGTTCCTTTGTCTATCATCTTAGATAGGGGTACTCAATTTACATCCCAGTTCTAGAGATTATTTTAGAAAGGACTTGGTACATAAGTAAATCTCAGCACAGTATTTCATTCGCAAATGGATGGTCAGGAAGAATGTATTATCCAGACCTTAGAGGATATGTTCTGGGCTTGTGTGATTGATTTCAAAGGTAATTAGGATGAGAATTTACCTCTTATAGAGTTTGCCTACAATAAAATCTTCCATTCTAAGATTCAGATGGCCGCATACGAGGCACTTTATGGCGGAGGTGTAGATCACCTATTGGTTGGTTTGAGGTAGGTGAAGTAGCCTTGATAGGGCCAGATTTAGTTCATGAGGATGTGGAAAAGGTTCAGCTCAGTAGGGAGAGGTTGAAGGCTTCCCAGAGTCATCAAAAGTCCTATGCAGATGTGAGAGAAGAGACTTAGAGTTTGAGGTTGATGATTGAGCATTTTTGAAGGTGTCACCCATGAAGGATGTGATGAGGTTTGGTAAGAAGGGGAAGCTTATTCCCTGATATGTAGGTCCTTACAAGATTCTGAGGAGAGTTAGCAAGGTGTCTTATGAGTTATAATTGCCCGCAGACTTGGCGTCAGTGCACCCAGTCTTTCATGTATCCCTATTGAAGAAGTCCATTGGTGATCCAGCCTTAGTTGTTCCATTAGATAATGTGGGTGTAAATGAAAACCTCACCTATGAAGAGGTTCCAGTTGAGTTTCTTGATCGTCAGGTTTGAAGGTTATGGAAAAAGGAAGTCCCATCAGTGAAGGTTCTTGGGATGAACCAGTCAGTTGAGGGAGATACTTGGGAAGCAGAGGCAACTATGATGACCAAGTACCCTCACCTCTTTCCTTCCGATTCATCTCCAGCTTGAGGTATTAGTTTCCTCATTTGTATTTCCCCTCAGTTTCATGTTCCCTCAGGTATTCTTGCATTTTTAGCATGCTTTCACATTCATAGAAATCAAACCAGTTAGAAATCAGCTCTTGAATTAAGTTGGTAGGGATTGCAGCTCATTCCCTCCAAACTCAGCTTGGGTAGTCTTCATTCAAGGATGAATGATCCCAAGGGGGAGATATTATAACACCCCAGAAAGTTCTAAGACTAGAACCAACCCAAAATCCTAAGTGTTCAGCTATCAGAGCCTAGAAGAGGATCCACAGACCAAGTCCACGAGCTGTGGACTGGACCACGAGCCATGGAATAGTCTCATGGAAACTGTCTGGCAGACCATCCCCAGGTATTGATCCATGAGAGGGATGCACATATCATGGATAGAACCAAGAGCCATGGTTTTCCTTAATTGAAATTAGACATGCAAGTCCCTTTTCAAACCAGATCAACAATCAACTTCCATGGACCATGGGCCATGGATGGTGGTCGTGGAAATTAGACCTGTAGCTTATCAAAAAGTCCAGGAACCACAATAGGGTTCCACATCTCGTGGAACCATCCACAGACCGTGGTTTCTATTTATGGAACCCAATTGGTGAACTTTATAGCAGCTTTAATTTAGTCCTTCTAAACCTTTCCTATTCTTTTTAAAAGCTAAACCATGTTGTTTTAACTAGCCTAAGCCTAAAACTACCCAAATCCCTCATTCCCTCAGAATATAATCGACACTTAGCAGAATAGAGAAAAGAAGCATCATTTTCTTCTCCAAAGCAAGCAAAAGGGTTCTTCAACTTCAGGCTCCAAACCCAAGGATTTCACCAAGGGTTTTGCTCTCAGGTATATGGAAATTAATCTATATGTATTCTTTTACCCATTTAGTCCCTAAGTTAACTCAGTTCTTCAGTTTCAGTTTAGTTTTCAGAGCCTAGGGTTCCTAAGTTTTTTGAATCCCTTGTATTTCACTTCCTTTCTAAGTATGAATCTTTGTTGCATGTTTCCTTGAAGTCTAACATTATTGTATACTCAAAATTCTCAAACCCTCAACATGTTGTATAATTTATGACTTTGAACTATGATTATGAACTGCATATCTTATTCAGACTATAGAACTGTTATTAGTAGCTAAATTCCTCAGGTTGGTGGGTTATGAACACCCGATCATTAGGATTTCATGCATTTTAGTCAGAAACTCAGTCCTTCATAATTTCATGATTTTAATTCTTTCAGTCTTAGCATTATTTTTCATTCTCAGAAAGTCAGCATTTTGAGCTATCCTATATATCAGTTTATATATATATATATATATATATATATATATATATATATATATATACTTAGTTAGGAGTAGTACTTAGCACCGAGCAGACGTGGGGATGAAGGCTCACCCCCCAGTTAGGCTGAGACCTTTACTAGCAGTCCCTAAGTCCCAGAAATTCAGTGCCAAAGTAGATTCTAAAGGGTCACCCATCAGATCAGGCTTGACACCTTAGTCCTTTGGACATCAGATTAGTGGATCTACCCCAGCCAATGTTTGTACCCTTGGCAAGGTATGAACACCCTCCTAGCTAGGGTTGCAGGTTTTCCCCATAGTTAGTGCAACTTGGGGTATGCCGGTTAACCGTAACTCCCACAGTTTAGATTCAGTTATTGCATGACCTTGTAGTCAGTTATTCAGTTCAGTATTGCTCAGTTGCATGTTTACCTACTTGGTCATTGCATCAATTTACAAATTTCAGTTTGATGTTCAATTTATCCTTTCATTCTCAGCATACTTAGATTAGTGCATATCTCACATGCTCAGTATATTCAAAGTACTGACCGCATACTTCTTGTGCTATATTATTGGAAAATATAGGTTTTGGCGCTCATCATCCAAATTGCGGTTAGTACGATCCTTCAGTCTTCTCAGCAACAGAGTTGGTGATTCCTCATATTTTGAGGACATGATTTATATTCATTTTATTCTGTATTTTTTTCAGTTTTCAGACCATTAGAGTTAGTTGGGGGCTTTTCCCAGCAACTCATTATTTTGATCCTTTTTGAGGTAAGGATGGAAAAAACATGGCTTTGTTTATTGAAAAGTTTGTTTCAAAAATCTAATTAAAGTTCCAAAACGTTCTCAATAAAAAGCAAGAGTCACCAATTAGTTTTTATAAAGTAAAAACCAAGAAAAACTTATAGGAATTTTTAAAATCCAAAACAGATAAAGACTTTAAAAATTAAGACATTAAGGGTAAGAGTTCAAGTTAATACTCTTGGAAGGGTGTTAAGGCACCAAGAGTATCTGCTAACTCGCGATTGCCCGGGCTTGTTTGAAAAACTAACTTGTTGACTAAATTTTGAAAACAAGATTGGTTTTGTTTGTAAAAACATCTTGTTGTTTTTAGAAAGAGTTGATTTTATAAAGACAATATATGAAAATTTTGTTTTATACATGAAAGAAAGGAGTCGACGTTTGATTGAAAAAAGGTTACGAACAATTGAAAGAAATAAAGAACATTGATTAGTATAAAGAAAACATTTAAACAGTAATGTTAACCTCGTTTGGGAATAATTTGACTAAGTTTTACAAAGTTAGTCCAATTATATAATTAATACTGATTAACAATTAAAGACATATAACATAAGAAGTTAATGACTATTAAACTAATCCTGTCCTAATTCTAGTGTGTGGGCCCTCTTTAGGCCCACCGCCATTTTCACTTTGGACTTAGTCTATTTTATCGATTTTTCAGCCCTTTGGGCTACTGCTGCTGCCGAATGTTATGGGCTTTGGCCTAATTTTATTTATTCAGTCCATTTTGGACCTTTTTCCTCTGATATGCGCTTAGGCTTGGCCCATTTTCCTTCTGCTGCTACTGCTTCTCCTTTGTCTCACAAGACTCGGCCCTTTTGGGCTTTGAAGAAGTTGGTCCGGATAGTTGTTGGGCTAGGCCCAACTGAAGAAATGCAAAGGGGGAGTGTTGGGAGTCCAATTGGACTCCACCAATTTTATGCGCTGAAAGAGGAGTAAAAAAAAATCAGAATATGTCCAAACAATTTAAGCAAGAACAATCAAATTTCATACTTAAACAAAGCACATTTCCTAACAGTTAATTCTCATTATTCAAAAAACTCATACACAATTAAAGCATGTGAAACAAGATACCAAGTTACAAATTTATCACCTAAGGGTTATACTAATAAGACCACATATTTCCTACCTGTAAATATCCACAAAGATCATTCTTTCTGAACTCATACATTTCCAGAAATTGAAAGGAGTAGAGGAATAGATTTAAACAGAGCATATGTACTCAAATGCACAAATTTCAATAGAAATGATATCACAAAGACACAAGTCATCTCCAAATAACTCAGTGCACTTAACCATTCTTAACATTCAAACATTAAACATTTAACATACTAATTGCAGATTTTTAATCACAAAAAGGGACAATTTGAACAATTTTATCACAAGTCATTGAAAGCAGGAACGACTATGCTAATGAACCTAGTCTAGACATCACATATTGACAAAGAGACAAGTCAAGCAGGCTGGACATGTTTTGAACTTTAGTCACTAGCATAACTGCACATAAGAACAAGGGAAGGTGTATGGGGAGAAGACTATTATCATGGTAGAGATCAAGGCTATTTCTAACATGATTTATCAGCATAAACAGTGAAGACAGTATATTAAAAGATGGAACAGAGGAACTTACAGAGGTGAGGAACATATCATGAGGGGATATGCTTCACCTCTAGCTCCTAGAATGCATAATAACATAGGCTTCAACATTTTAAACCAGACTTAGACAGATTCTAGACCATGATTTCAGAAGCTCAAACAATCATTTTTAACATGATTAGACTAGTAAAGAAAAGGGTAAGGGAGCAGGGTAGAAGATAGATAAATCAAGGGAAACAGGGAAAAAGTTGGACAACATAACCATCCTAATGGCAAGTTCAAAATCGGTAACACTTTCATGTCACAAAACACAGAACCAATAAGATCATGAGATTTTGAAAGAACACAGTTGCTCATACTCATTACAAACATCAATCCAAGCATAAGATAGCAACATTGGAGCTTAACCAATTCATATACATAAGATCATTTTAATGTAGGTAAGATAGGGAAGGGAAATGGGAAAAGGAAGATAAAATCAATGACAAGTTGAGGGAAATAGGGAAACAGGAAGGGGTTGAACATTCTTATATCAGTAAACAAGTATATTTGTGTCATATAAATCAACCAAGAACCAGTAGAATTAGCGACACTCAAAGTTAATCTAGACATCATCCTAAGTGTAAGAAAGTATCACTAACAGTTCATGTATACAAGTTGGTATCACACACAACAAGAAACATTAAGGAAAAAGAAGAAAACAGGACAAGAATAAGATCAAAGCAATTAAAAATGAACAAGAAGGGGTCAAGCATTTACAATGAAACCAATTCCTAATCCTAATAACAAATTCATGTTCAAGTTCATATCACTTAGGCTTCAGAAGTCGACCAAAATTTAATGGAACTATGAGAGTTTTCAAAGAGAACTTAGAACAAAAGATCATGAGAAAAACAACACTAAGCTTAGCAGGTTTAGGCAGAATCAATAGACATAATAGGGGGGCATGATCATGGCAAGGGGGTTGGGGATAAGCAAGAGAAAATCAAGCATTTACGGGTTCTACATCATACCATTAGATAGAAACAGATATAACTACAACTTCATACTCATATCCACTGTTTTCACAACCTAGACTTAACCAGTGAAGACTATAATGTTTCTAAGCAAAATTGCTACTCGAAATCACAATAATAACATGCTAAACTCAAAACACATACCATAATCTAACAAACAAGATCAGAAAACCAGCTTCCCTCAAACTTGAACACTACATAATATAAGAAGAAAAGAAAACAGTAAAGAGAAAGGGTAGGGAGTATACCCTTTTTAGGGCAACAACTTGTGACCTTGAACCTCACCGGAAAGTCTCACCACCACCGGATTAGTAGCAAACTCGTTAGAACTCAAATTTTTTAGTGTTTATTTATCAAGCTAGCTGACCGATTTCGTGAGGTTAGAGAATCGATTCTCCAGAACCCCCAATATTTCTCCAAAATTAGCTCATTTTCATACAGCTAGGGGGGGTATTTATAGGAGAAATCGGGGTGAAAAAAGGGGAACAAACAAAGGTTTTTTTAGGGAGTTTGCTGAGGAATTCAAATTCCTCAGCTGGAGCAATATTTCACAACAACAAACTTGTACGAAGTTGTACAAGTTTTCATGGATTTAGTGGAGGGGGTGACACCTGGTGGGTTCTAGAATCTTCTAGACCTGCCAGCGTACCCTTTGATAGAGCAAAACGGACGGAAAATGGGAACATTAGAGGGTTTAGGAGTTGAAAGAGGATGAAGGGGTA
Organism: Jaltomata sinuosa; assembly: GCA_003996215.1. Classification (NCBI taxonomy): domain Eukaryota; kingdom Viridiplantae; phylum Streptophyta; class Magnoliopsida; order Solanales; family Solanaceae; genus Jaltomata; species Jaltomata sinuosa. The sequence continues at coordinate 110,369 of QJPP01002519.1, read as the reverse complement.
AACAACATTTAAGGCTATTACTGGAGTTATCATTTGTGAGAACGATGAAAGGGGAAGGACGGGGGAGCGTACTGGATTGCTGAGCTATTGTACGAAGCACATTGCTTTGTACAACCAGGAGAGATGACACTGAGAAAGAAAATGGAGGAGAGAAGAAGGGGCGGCTAGGGTTTCTAGGGTGAACGAAGAAGAAAAAGAAGAGTAAGAAGTGTGTTTGGTTATGTTTTAGAGAGAATAGGAGAGTAGAGGTGTGATAAGGCGGATAGAAGGGTATTGGGCTGGGTCGGAGTGGGTCTTAGGCGGGTTAGGGGAATTTGGTTGGGCTGGAGCGAATTTAAGAGCTGGGCCAGCCGGGTTGAATGGTATGCTGGCCCATTTAGGCTGAAATATTAAGGGGTTATAAGGGGGTGTTTATGATTTGGCCACATTTTGTGAAATGTGGCCATTTAATTTAACAATATAGCCAACTTGATAAAGAATGAGTAGAATTAGGTAGGATTTGGCTACAATTGAAATAATAGGCTTAGAAATGAATGAATTTAAATTAATTTAGAGATTTATTAAATTGAAACAACTTCAAAATAATAAACATATTTGACACATAATCAACTCTTTAATTAATTATAAAATTAATTATTCAATTAACCCTTATTTAAATTAATTTTGGAGAAAAATTACAAGTTTAGCCTTTTAAAGAGATTTTATGATGAAATCAATTTTAACATTAATTCTTTTAAGTAATTTATATAAATTTCACATATAAAATATGAAAAATATAATCATCACTGATAATCATTGGTAAAGATGATTTGAAAATATTTTATCTCTTTTTTCTCAAAACAATTATTTCGAGAATTGTTTAAAAATTTAAAAAGCTCCAAATTAATTCGTAATGTGGCGGGTAAAAAATGGGTATCAACAACTGCCCCTCCCTTTGGGTAGGGTGAGTGCAATGAACCCTGGGCAAAGGGATTTGACGTTCCTAATTTTTGTCCGACCATAAATCCATCCTCGAGAGGTGGTTGGTTTTAGCACGAATTTCAAGGAATCATGGCCGAACTATAGTATTGAGTTTCCTACATATATCATGTTACATGAGAATTCAGGACACTTGTAGTTCAAGATGACTGATTTTATGCACGATTTTCAAGGAATTCCAAATTATCCCGGTTTCAGAGTACGGGGAGACCGGAGAGCTGGGGAGTAGGAGGATTGGGGGGAGTTAGGAATGCAGCCGAGTTTTCAACATAGAGCCCTCCTACATATCCAAAAACTTTAGGAATCAGACTGCTTGTAGTTAGACTCAATCGGGGAAAAAGGTAATCTTTATGATAAGATGACCTTTGGTTCAGGATGAGCGACAAGTAATTGAGTTATGGAAAAGAGGCCTGCAGTTATCTTTACTATAATATGTGAGGATCTCACACTCATAGATAAGAGTTGCATTGGTCATAATTTCCAAAGCTCGAGGTGTGTTGTCATCCAGATTTGAAAAAGAAGGGATATTGTATCCAGCATGATTTCAGAAAATACCCCGGGTGCGAACTAAGATCCAAAGATAGGAAATACCCACATGCCTTCTAATAGGGGTGTGGTTTGATGGTGGTGGTGAGTTGTTCCTCAGTTCGCATCCAAAGAGTTTGATGTCCCTCTCTGGACTGTGTCACAAGTTGCTGCTAAGAAATATTTCCATGTTGTGATGCATCCTTTTTGGTGTAGTCCGCATATGTGGTTTTGATTTTCAGAATTTCATCCTTCTCAGATGCTCTCGAAAATATCTCGAAACCAAATGGTTTGTAGTAACAAAATTCGACAAGGAGAGATAGCTTCGTACCTCATTTTTCTTTATATGTTATTTCTTGAGGAAGACGACGTCCTTTTCTGTCTCTGTTTTAGGAAATGGCTGCTTCCATGATAGTCAATCATGATAGCCTTCTTGGCTATCGGATAAGATTACTTGTGTAGCAATTTTTGAATGATGACGACCTTCTTGATTGTTTAAGGGCATTCTCTTGAATGCGATAGCCTTCTTGGCTTTGGCAGTGGCCTTTTGCATATGTCTTTGGGGTAAATCTTGTTTATCTTCCATGTCGACATGACTAACAGATATTCTTGGGATCATCAGGCTTTGGGTAATCTATCACATCATCTGACTTTGGATAAAGGCAGCTTACAGATACCTTTAATTCGCCAGCTTTTGAGTAAACTTGCACATTATCCGACTTTGGATAGAGGCGGCTTACAAATATCCTTTGAATTGCCAGTTTTTTTGGGTAGTCTTACACTTTTATCCAATCTTGGACGTGACACGACTTACATATTTCCCTCGAATTACTAGCCTTTGGGTAGTCCTGCACAATATCAATGTGGATATGTCGCGGCTTATAGATAACCCTTGGACCATTCATTTTTGGTAGTCTTGCACTTTACCAAATTTCGGATATTGTTGCGACTTACGCATTACCTTCGGACTTTTAATATTCAGGTGTTCTTGCACACTATCCGGTTTTAGATATCGTTGCATCTTACCAATAGGTCTTAGTTTTGTCGAGTTTTGGGCAATCTTGCACACTATGCGATTTCAGATATCGCTGTGACTTATAGACGACCTTTGACCTTCGAATGTAGGAAAATCTGATTGATCGTCCGATTTGGGTAGAGACGACTTACATGTATCCCTAAGATAATAAGCTTTAAACCTTGATGGCAGGTGGTATATAACAACATCTTCTGGCGATTGATGCTTTTGAATAAAGGTGCATAAAATATCCTTGACGTCAAACTCCTCTGCCTTACGTAATATGGGACATAAATATGCTGGATGCCGGACTTGGCATAATAAATGATAATGATATCTTCAACGTCAGACTCTTTTGCCTCACGTAATTTTGGATATAAGAATGATGCAGGCCGAATTTGGCATAATGAATGAGGATAATGATAATGATATCCTCAACATCAGACCCTTTCATCTCACGAAATTTTGGATATAAGCATGTTGAGGTCGATCCTGCGCAGCTAGTGCGACTTGGGGACGCCTAATGAATGTCATCCTCTTTGAAGCTAGCTGGCAGAGGGACATAATCTTCGTAGGGAATATGTGTCTGCGATATATGATGATGATGGTCTTCTTGACATGCAAATATGAATGACCCTCTTGGCATGGTCCTCTTGACATGGCCCTCCTGGTATGCAAATATGAATGGCCCTCTCGGCATGGTGCTCTTGACATGGCATGCAAATATGAATGGCCCTCTCGGCATGGTCCTCTTAACATGGCCCTCTCGATATGCAAATATGAATGGCATTCTCACATGGTTCTCTTGACATGCAAATATGAATGGCCCTCTCGGCATGATAATATGAATGACCCTGCGATACGATTCCATACAATACGATGCAACACAATATAATATGATGCAATGCGATATGTTATGATGTGATGTGGGATGATGCTGTGCCATGTGATGTAATATGGTGCAATATGATGCAATGCATCATGATGCGATGTGTCATGGTGCAATATGAATGCAAAAATGTGATTCCATGTAGCGGTGCATGATGCAATGTCCCATAGGGAAGTCATGAAAACATCACCTCTTGGTATTTGTGTTGACTCTTTTGTGTGTACCTGCACTCAAAGCAAACGGTCAGTAGACACAATGCCGCTTTTACTAGCGTCTACAGTCAAAATTTGAAAGACTTTAAAGACACCGTCTATGAAGCTGATCAAAATAACTTTGTTTAAAATGCGAGCAAAATGGTCGTTCCTGCTTTCAGGGACAGTCATAAATACCGCCTTTTGAACATTGTCTGTTCGGGGTGATTCTTGACCCGCCAGGAATTGGTGGAGAGTGTTGTCGCTCTTTTGTTTGGTGCCCCCAATTTGAAGCTGACGGAAATGTCCGGATCCCTTTGGGGACTTAAGAACATTGTTGGGTTCTCTTTATCTGGTAGTTTATGTGACCTACCAGAAAATTCGTCTGCTTTAGAGACTTTTGCCTCTTTGGGCTCTTCCTTCGATTTTGGGCTTTTCTCGCCAAATTTTAAAACATCTGGTCTTGTTGCGTTTCTTTGAACACGTTGGATAACGCGGGACCACTTTCTGATATACTTTTGGGGACAACCTGTATCCACAGAAAAATTGTTTGTTTTGTCGAAACTGGCCTGTGTTGACCTCCTTTGATCTTCTGCTCCTGGTTCTGTCTTCTCCGTATGCTTTCCAATCTCGGGTGCTTGTCACCCTTGACTCTCCCCGGACCAAGGTAGACATAAGACAAAATCACATTAAAGGAGTAAAACTAATCTTTGTAAATATTTTTCAAACAAGTTCTTTGGAAAACAAAGAGTTTAAAAAAAATGAGATATTTTGGAAATGTCTCTGCCTGTCATGTCATGTGCTATCTCAACAAATTCCCTTTATTCGGGGTCTTGACATTCCCGACATACTGCTAGCGGAATACGGAGGCCCTTCGTCGTCCTGGCTGGGGAACTTGAAAGATGATTTTCAAGAAATCTATCACAACTGGGGATTAATCCATATAGGACTGGGGATTCCTTGAAGTAGGCTCTGATCTCTCGGTGTTGCGAAATTCTTCGGAGTTTAATGTTGAATTCTTGAATGAAGCTTGGCAGAAATTTTGAGATCCTTCTCAAAATTTCTGCCCCAGTTAAAGGCTTCATAGCTAATCTCATTCCATTGGCAAGAGACTTGAGACCTTGTGGGGGATTACAACATTCTTTCTCGATATTCACCTTGGTTGCTCTTCAGCATATTCTGTATTCCTACTGGGGAACTCTTCGGAGTCTAACGCTTTTTGTCTTCTGAATTTTTGAGATTCCTTTCTAAAAACTTCTTCCCCAGTTTCCATTTCCTGGGCGATACGAATGAACCATTGTGTCATTTACGTATCTACAAGACTCCTCCCGTCTTGTTGGCAACGACCTTCATCTTCTAAATTTTTGAGATTCCTTTCTCAAAAATTCTGCCCCAGTTTCCATTTCCTGGGGTGATATGACCGAACCGTTGTGGCGCCTACGTATCCCTTTGAGGCAAGAATCAGGTCAAACGTAGTTCCCACACTCGAAGTGGGAGAATGATGGAAATAATTAAAGGGGTGACCGAGGCCGACACAGGCCACCTACGTATCTCATTCTTGAGAATTCAGGTCATACGTAGTTCGTACAAGAGGATAGGGATGTTTTAAGCAATTACAAAGCATAAAATGATCACAATCAGGAAATGCGATTACAGGGAAAGGAAATTAAAGGAAAACTATCCCTAAACAAAGTATCTCTTCACAGCATCAGAATTGATCGGTTTGGTCCACACTTAACCGTCCATTTTGGATAGGATCAGAGCTCCTCCAGATAACACTTTTTGGACGACATACGTACCTTGCCAATTGGGTGCAAACTTTTCTTTGTATTCCTCCTGGTGGGGAAAAATGTGCTTGAGAACCAGTTGTCCTATGACAAACATGCGAGCTTTCACTCTTTTGTTGAATGCACGAATCATTCTTTGATGGTACAACTGACCATGGCATACGATACTCATCCTTTTCTCATAAATCAACATGAGTTGCTCGTGACGGGCACAAACCCATTCTTCATTGTTCAGTCCGGCTTCTCGAATGATCGTAAGAGACGGTATTTCAATTTCTGCAAGTATCACTGCTTCCAACCCATACACCAACATATAAGGGGTCGCCCCGGTCGAAGTCCTGACAGTCGTCCGATATACCAATAAAGCATAAGGCAACATCTCGTGCCAAGATCAGTGATGGTCGACCATTTTTCTTAAGATCTTCTTGATATTCTTGTTGGCGGCTTCCACAACTCCATTTATTTATGGCCGGTATGCGATTGAATTATGGTGAGTGATCTTGAATTTCTCACATATTTCTTTCATCAAGTGGCTATTCAGATTTGTTCCATTATCGGTAATAATTGACTTGGGGATCCCGAATCGACTGATTAGGTTGTTTTTAACAAAATTAGCTACAACCTTCTTGGTCACATACTTGTAAGAAGCAACTTCTACCCACTTGGTGAAGTAATCAATAGCTACCAAAATGAATCTGTGTCCATTTGAGGCAGACGGCTCGATGGGACCAATGACATCCATGCCCCAGGCAACAAAAGGGCAAGGTGCTCTCATTGCATGAAGATCGCTAGGTGGTACTCCAATCAAATCTCTGTGGATCTGGAACTTGTGACATTTTTGTACGAACTTGCTACAGTCATTTTCCATGGTCATCCAAAAGTATCCAATTCGCAAAATCTTCTTGGCTAGGGTGAACCCATTTGTGTGGGGACCATACACTCCAGTGTGTACCTCTTCCAATAGTATTGTGTCTTCAACCGAATCAATGCATCTTAAGAATCCAAGGTCTGGAGTCCTCTTATATAGGATTTCTCCGTTTAGGAAAAAGTTGTTGGCCATTCGGCGAATGGTTTTCTTTTGGTTGGCGGTCACATCTTCGGGATAGACTCCAACTTCTACATACCTCTTGATATCATGATACTATGGTTTTCTGTCTGATTCTGCTTTAACTTACGCACAGTACGCAGGTTGTTCTTTGAGACCTATTATCAACGGATCGATATAATTTTGATCGGGATGTTGAATCATGGAGGATATAGTTGCCAAGGCATCGACAAACTCATTCTGAATCCTTGGTGTATGCTTGAATTTGATCTTCCTGAATCTCTTGCACAAAGTTTGAACTATATTCACATACGACACGATCTTGGGGTTCTTCACTGCCCATTCACCTTGAACTTAGTGAATTAGCAAATCGGAATCATCTATGACCAAAAGTTCTCGGACATTCATATCAATAGCTAGTTGGATACCGAGAATACAAGCTTCATACTTGGCCATGTTGTTAGTGCACAGGAAATAGAGTTTGGCTGTCACCGGATAGTGCTGACCAGTTTCTAATACCAAGACTGCTCCAATGCCTGAACCTTTGAAGTTGACCACTCCCTCGAAGAACAATCTCCAACCGGGGTATGACTCAGCAATATGCTCACCTACGAACAGAATCTCTTCATCGGGGAAGTAAGTTTGGAGCGGTTCATAATCTTCATCAACCGGATTTTCTGCTAAATGATCTGCTAAGGCCTGTCCCTTGATCGCTTTTTGAGTAGCATATATGATGTCGAACTCACATAGCAACATTTGCCATTTGGCCAATTTCCCCGTAGGCATGGCCTTTTGGAATATGTACTTCAGGGGATCTATTTTGGAAATGAGATATGTCGTATAGGATGAACAAATAATGTCTCAACTTCTGAGCGACCCAAGTCAAAGCACAACAAGTCTTTTCTAACAAAGTATAACGAGCCTCGCAAATGAACTTCTTACTCAGATAATAAATAGCTCGTTCTTTCTTTCCGATTTCATCATGTTATCCCAGGACATATCCAAAGGCATTTTCTGAAACCGCAATAATGGGCTCCCTTCTCTTGGAGGAACCAATATCGGAGGAATGGACAAGTAGTCCTTGATACGATCAAAAGCTTGCTGGCACTCCTTGGTCAAACCAGTCGGCGCATCTTTCTTTAATAACTTGATAATGGGTTCACAAATAACCGTTGATTGAGATATGAACTGACTAATATAATTCAACCTTCCCAGGAAACTCATGACCTCTTTCGTGGTCTTTGGGGGAGGCAACTCCTGAATTGCTTTGATCTTTGAAGGGTCGAGCTCGATGCCCCTTCTATTGACTGTAAAACCCAACAATTTTCCAGCTGGCACCCTGAAAGCACATTTAGCGGGGTTCAGCTTTAGATTGTATTTTCTCAGTTGGTCAAAGAACCTCTTTAGATGAGTTAAGTGATCTGAACTCTCGCGGAATTTGACAATCACATCATCTACGTACACCTCAATCTCTTTGTGAATCATATCATGAAAAATGATTGTTCATGGCCCGCATATAAGTAGCACCCATATTTTTGAGACCAAATGGCATCACTCGATAATGGTAGATACCCTAGGGGGTGATAAAGGTTTTTTTCTCCGCATCTTCTTCATCCATTAATTCCTGATGGTACCCGGCAAAACAATCCATGAATGACTGCATCTCGTGCTTTGCACAGTTGTCGATAAGGATATGAATGTTGGGCAATGGAAAGTTGTCTTTAGGACTGGCCCTATTCAGGTCTCGATAATCGATACAGATTCTGATCTTCCCATATTTCTTAGGAACATGGACAATGTTGGCCAACCAGGTCGGATACTTTGTGACCTCTACCACTTTGGACTGAATTTGTTTGGTCACTTCTTCCTTGATTCTAAGTCTTAGATCTGGCTTGAACTTTCGAGTCTTCTGCTTGATCGGGTCAAATCCTGGAATGATAGGTAGTTTGTGAGAGACTATGTTTGTGCTTAGTCCTGACATGTCGCTGTAGGCCCAAGCAGATATGTCGATGTATTCTTGGAGCAATATGATAAGTTCTCTTTTCTGTGTTTTTGTCAAATGGACACTGATTCTAGTTTCTTTGACTCCTTGGTCATCTCCTAGATTGACCATCTCAGTTTCCTCTAGATTAAGCTTTTCTCGGTTCTCAAAGTCTTTTAATTCCTCTGCCAACTCTTCGGGAACCATAGTTTCTACATCATATTCCTCGAAATCATCATCACCTAGCTCAGTTTGTTCGTTAAGCTCTTGACATGACATCACAGTGGCAGGTTTTAACTTATTATTACTGAAACCAAAACAAAATGGGTTAGATAACGACAAGCAAATAAAAATAAATCTTTAAACGGTGAATATTTTCAAAATAAGGAGGCTTTCATTTGAAATTCAGAAATATTTACAAACTATGGCTACAACCTACATGAATGTAGGTTCATGCCTTTTGGAAAGTAGTAAACAATACGAGGAAATTTAAAACATAAAGGGCGGGTCATGGAGCATCATCCGGACCATCGTCGAATTTTGTAAAACAAAGTCTTTGTCTACCCAGCCGAGTGGAGAGTAGCCAAGGGAGTGGCGACCCAGTTTTGCAACTTCTCGTCGGGTTTGATGTTCCTGATTGTGGTTGTTTCGGGAGATTCTTCCGCGATAGAATGGCACTCCTCAAACAGATCCCCTATTCCATCCTCCAACTCATCGTTTGGAGGACTAACGCGTACTGGGAACGATTGATACAAATGAGGAAGAGGCTTGGGCAGTCCTGACCTCTTCTTTTCTTTGTTGCTGGCTTCACCTTCTTGGATCACATACCCCCAATCGGTGCTTGCTCAACTGTCCAGGGATACTCAAAGGTTCGATCTGACCATCACAGTTCTTTCCTAGCTCTGAGCCTGGCTCATAACCACACCTCAGCATTGTGGTCGCAGGCATCTTATAAATGGGAGGCATAGGAATTTGAGGAGCCAGGTCCTCTTCTGTGGCATTCACAATTTCCACCATGTAGAAGTCACTCCCTCTCAGGACCTCTTCAATTGTGGGGACAAAGCCATTTGGGAGACTTAGGTGACTTCCCTCTCCATGAATCACTATTTCCTACCCTTCTCAAATGAATTTTAGTATCTGGTGTAGGGTAGATGGGACAGCTTCGGCTTCGTGAATCCATGGCCGCCTCAAAAGCAAATTGTAACTAGTGGTAATATCCATGACCTGGAAATCTATCCAAAATTCAGCGGGTCCCATCTGGATGTATAAGTTGACTTCTTCAAGGGTATATATATCTATCCTCCATTAAAGGCTCTCACATTGATCCTGCTTTGACGAATCTTCCCCAAATTGTATACCAACTAGGTCAGTGTAGACAATGGATAGATGTTCAATCCTGATCCGTCATCGATCAGTACCCTATTCACAACTTTTTCTTGACTCTGAATAGTGATATGTAGAGCCTTTTTATGCATCATGCCTTCAAAAGGCAACTCATCTTTACCGAAATAGATGCGGCAGCTTCCTAGGACTTGGCTTGCCATGGCAGTCAAATTTTCTGCACTGGTACTCATGGGCACGTAAGCTTCATTTAGAACCTTGAGTAACACCTGTCTGTGGTATTGGGAACTCATCAACAAAGCCCAAATAGAAATCTGAGCTGGGGTCTTTTCCAAATGCTTCACGATCGAATACTCCTTGGGTTGCATCCTTCTCCAAAATTCTTCTGCTTCGCCTTCAGTGATTGGCCTTTTCTGCAGACTCTTCTTGTAAGCATCATCTGCCAGATTATCGGGGACATAACATCTCCCAAATCTTGTCATGCTGTGAGTTGCGGCGTCTTTAGTTACGAACTCTTTTTCAGCCGGTACCAACACAACAAATTGTGGCTTCTCCGCGATGCTCAAAGTAGCTACAAAACTTTCTAGTTACTCAGGCTTTCTGGAGCTCGCCGGTACTATGGACTTGCTTGGGAACCATTCTTCCTCTATTTTGATCATGTTTACAGTGGCTCTTCCGTGATTCGGAAGTAGGTTGTTATTAACATTTGGCAGTGCTGTCTGTAAGGTGACTACCTTCCGATCAATCAAATCTTGGATCGTATTCTTTAGATTGATACAATCCTCTGTACTATGCCCGACACCTCCCGAATGATAGGCACAATGTAGATCAGCTTTGTAGAAAGGAGAGTTGACATTGCCTGGTTCATGCTGAATTGGCTGAACTAATTCGGCGGTTTTCAGTCTTTCATACAACTGAGTTCGGGTTTCATCCAATTGAGTGAAATTTCGAGGAACTTTCTTTTCCAAATTTGGTCAAAGGAGACTGGTTAGCGGGAGGAGGAACCCGATGGGTGGTTCTTTGGATTTTTGGGAGCCCTTTGATACACTTGAAAATTCTGGGGAGGGGTTTGGTAAGTGGGTTGCATATTTGGAATTGGAGCTTGGTATGTGGGCTGTATATTTTGCATTGGAGCTTGGTAGACTGGCTGCGTATAAAAGATAGGTTGAGGGTTTTGTGGAACTGGAGGAGGGGTTGTTGGAACAAGTGGCTTCTTGTAACTAGCTCCGAAGGGTTTATGTTGTTTTGGACTAGGATTGAAATACACCGAAGATACCTTCTCTCTCTTTTTCTTTGGGGGTCCGGTCGGTCCTGAAGAAACTAGGGTTTTGGCAATTTTTTCACTGCGGAGCACTTCTTCCACAATCTCTCCAATTTTGACTAAGTCGGAGAACTAGGAATTTACCGCCGATATCATCTTGTCATAAACTTCTGACTCCTGAGCGCGCATAAACACCGCACTTATTTCTTCTTCGGTCATAGGAGGCCAGACTCTCGCGGCCTCTTTTCTCCACCGATAAGCATAATCTCTGAAATCTTCATTTGACTTTTTCCTGATGCGTCCCAGGGAATATCGATCCGGGATGACTTCTACGTTGTATGCAAATCTCTGGGTGAAGTCTCAGGTGAGATCGCTGCACTTGGACCACTTTTTCAATTCTTGGGAGGCCAACCATTCCAATGCTTCTCCATTCAAACTTCGGCTAAAGAGTCTCATTAGCAGGGCATCATTTCTTCGGGCGCTGACCATTTGATCACAATAACTCCTTAGATGGGCTTCGGGACTCCCAATACCTTTGAAGATTTCAAACTTTGGAATTTTGAATCTTTCTGGTAGGTTCGTCTTAGAGTGAATGCAGAGATCATCATAATCGTAGCGTTTTTCATATGGTGAACTCCGCAACTCTCAAATCTGGGCCATTTCCTTCCTTATTTGTGCCATATCGAGGTCACATTTCAATTTTGCGGCCTTCAACTCTCTTTCTTTCTCCTCATAATGATCTAACTCAGGGTTTTCTTGGAGGATGGGGTATGGTTCTGTTATGGTATAGAAAACGGGAGGTAGGTTTTGCACGGGTGAGGGCTGGACGTGTGGAACAGTATTTGGGTATGTGTGGGTAAAATTATGTGGGTTAACGACGTTGGTGACATTAGGATGGTTGTTTTGAGAGTTGTAGGTGTTTTGTGGAGTGTTTTGGAGGTTTGGAGGGTTTTGTGAGAGATAGGAACTTGGGTTGTTGTTCTGGTTAGAATGTTGAACAGGCGGAGTATGGGTCTGGTACAGGGACCTGACGAGGGAGGGGTTATTGTGGACAGGTTCATTTGAAGGCTTGGGAATGGAAGAGGAGGGGATGTCTTTTGGTTGATTTCTGGTTTGCGGAGAATTGAGTGGAGGGTTTTGAGGAGGTGGATGAGGGTCGCCCAAATTAGGAGTATTGGCGGCGATTGCCAAGCTAGCCATATCTTTTGCCTTTTGCACTTCTTCCTGCATCTTTTCTAATTTCTTCGCAAGCTCTGCAATCATTTCATTCTGTTCATCAATGACGCTGTCCCTTATAGCCAAGGCATTTTCTTCCTCACTATCAGTCATTCTTTCTTCAGACAAGCAAGGGTTAGAGGATGGATTCAACTGTGCTTTCGAGCGAGTGAAGTAAGAGTGTTCAGCCAGTTTTTGTCAACACAAACAAGTTTTGTTTTATCTGTTGAAATGAAAAACAACTCAAAGGACGCTATGTTAGGTTTCGTTAGTGATAAATAATACAAAATATATGGCAAGAAATAAACGCATAGGAATTGTTTTAAACACATAAAAGTTTCTTTTCATCAAGGCAAATTCATCCACGGGTGATTTTGATTCAATCGTTTCAAAGGAATGGATTTTGTCCGTTGATTTGGGATAAGTAGTTTTTGTCAGGAAAGGTTGACTTTGTTGATCTGTAACATTTCTGCCTATTGTCCTCCCGATCTCTTCGTTGTCTTCGTCGATGTGGAGAAATGACAATTTCTTTAAGACATGGGTCGGGCCTTGAAGGCTGCCTACGCATCTCATTCTTGAGAATTCAGGCCCTACGTAGTTCGAACTTGTGATAGATAATTTGTCTCATTTCATTTCATCCACTATTTTAAATACAAAGGGAAAGTAAAAGACGACATCAAAAATAAAAATAAAGAAACTGAAAGCTAAAACTCTGCTACTTTTGCTACTTTCAGCTCTGGATGATGGGATCTTCTAGACTCTTCTCAATTTTTCTTCAAGGATGATAAGGGGTAAACTCCAGCTTGATTTTTCCCATGTCAATGAGGTATTTCAAATCAACCCAAAAGTGGCAACAAGTCTCGATATCATGGCCTCCGACCCCTTTGTGGTAGAGGCAAACTTCTTTCCCCTGACGCCAAGCCCTGGGCATCTTCCCCGATTTCCTTTCCACGGGCTCCAGGATCCCGGTTTAGACCATCTTAGTATAGATTTCTTAGTAAGTGTCCTCGAAGATGGTTAAATCATAGTGATGAATCTTCATTTCCTCAGTAATGGGCATGACATAACCAACTTGGTCACAAGAAAGGAGGGTTTGGGCCCCCCATAAATGGCTTATCTGGCCCTAGTGATCATGTGGTAAATCTGGGCTCTTAGGGCATTGCATTCATCGATAGTGTGTCCTCTGCGACGTGCATGATAGGCGCATTCTTTGTGCTCATTGTGAGGGTGAAATCCGAATCCCTCAGATTGGTCAGGATGCAGGACCCCCATAGCTTTCAGGGTCTCATAAATTTCTGAACAGAGAATCACCTTTGGATTTTTGGTATATTCACGGAAGTAAACTTTTAGGGTGATGGGATTCCCTCCTGTCCTGAATCTGGAAGGCCAAATAGCATCACCCTGGACCTTGGTCCAGTGGCGGACTCTTGTGTCAAAGAGTTGGGCCCTTTCAGTAGTGATCTCCATGGGCACTTGCTCATTGTCTTCGGGTTCTTCAGGTACTCTTTCCTTCCCTTTGTTGACTTGTTCCAATCCTCCAGTGACATCCTCAAACATCAGGAGCAATTCTTTGAGTTCTAGGTCAAAGTTTGATTCGGTCTTAATCTTGGTTTTTTCCAGTATTTGGTCAATCGCGGCAATCCTCTCTTTAGCCTTGGTGGTCTTCTCTTCCACCTCCTTGGACCAAGCTAAGGCAATTTTCATGAGTTGATCGACTCTCTCATGTTTTATTCGAACCTCCTCCATTTCCTCTCGTATCCTTAGAATTCTTTCTCGCATAGTCACGACCTCCATTTCAACCTTTCCTGAAAGAAAGGAGATTTTTAGGAAGTTTTTAGAAGGCTTTAGGATTTTCGGAGAAACTTGGAAGACTTGGAGTATTTTGGTCAGACTTTACATAGTGGGCTTATATTTTATTTTATTTTTTGCCTACGGTGTTCTAAAAAATTTTGGCATTGAGTGGACCAATTTTTCCTTGATTCAAGCAACACACATAGCACATAAAACAGTTTATATCACAATAATATCATGCTAATATCATAGTAATATCGCGTCCTAACTGGGTGACCTCTTTATGCCAAGGTTAGGCCTAGCGAGTTTGAAAGACGTATGTGACGTATTCGAACCATTCTATTGCCCCCAAAATAGCATGTATATATGGAAAACTTCCCTTTTTAAAGGGATAATTGCTTCCTCAACAACTATCTTTAGAATGTCCTATCTCTCTCTTCAATGCTTTAAAACGAGCTAGAAGGCTTCTCTTAAAGCATAAAAATTGGAGTTATAGTAGTTTCAGCTAATCAATTCGAATGAGTGCCCTCACTTCCTTTCCTTACTATGATATGCCCAAAAAAAGAAGAAGAAAGTGATGCTAGCCGAAAAGGGGACACATTTTAGGGGAAAGGATATTTGCACAAAAGTCACGCCCACGTAGGGGCGAATTTAGGTAAAGTAAAGACATACATGGAAATAAAACCCATGCAGGGGCGAAGATACTAAAGATATGACGTGGAAGGTCCTTCTTCGGTCCTGCTCCTCTTGGATGCTCCGGCAATGCTCCTAAGCTCGAATTGGCTCAACCACATGCCGCTCTGGAGTTTCACCACTTGTTCATGCATAGGTAATTCCTCGGCCTCTAAGGCTTTCCTGGTCATTTTTGAATCAAGCTGGGCTATTCCCATTCTCATATCTTTGAGTTCCTGAGTCAACCCTTCTATAGTGCGTCGATCTTCTTCTTTTTTCATAAGAAATTATTTCTCTCTTCTATCCACTTCCTCTTGGAGATTCAGTAATTGGAGATGGAGATTGGGTCTGGAGTCAACCTGTGGTTCTGATATAGATACTTCTGCAACGTCTGTCTTCAACCACTGCTTATAGCCGTACACATACTCTGGATCGAACATGTCTGGGGCCAAAGTCTCTAGACCCATTTTGTCAAGTGTCTTCCAGTTGTGCCGGATCCTCGAAGCTTTCAGGAATTTTTCATGTTCCTCTTAGTCGATGACATAGCAACCTATGTGAACGGTCGCTGGATCGATTTGAACCCTTCCAAATTGTCTAAGAACCCTTTGCGGAGCATAAGGTCGGATCCCGCGAATTCCTAGGAGAGGGAGGAAAGCTAGATCATGACATTTCATAATTACTTCCTTTGAGTAAAAATCATCGAACATCATCTGCAAATTATCTTCTCCAAGCTCACAAAAAGCATGGGCACATCCTATCTTGGTCCTATTTTTGGTGCCTCTATCCTTAAGCACTCCTGCCAACACTGCGAAGTTATCGATTCCATCTGGGTTGGGAATTTTATTGGCTTCCGTTATCTTTGGCCAGATGCTTTAGAATCCAATATTTTAGGAGTAGGTTGAACCCTTATAAGTAACAATGACCGTTCTTGCATTTCCCCAAAGCTCTATAAATATCAGATAAGATAACAGGTACTAGAGAAAAATAGCTGCCGGTGGTTCCTTCTGTCAGGCCATGAAACATGGTATGGGCCACCATTATTATCCAGGTGTTGATGCGGAGTTGTTCATTTAGAGGAAATACCATGATTCCTAAAAGAGCAATAGCGACCGCCAAGGCTCGGGTCTTGTCCCACTCTTGAAACGTGTAGAATTTGCCTTGGTACTGAAAGAACCCTTCCCTAGTGGCAAAATGGTTGTAGAGTTCTTGAAAGGAGATACTTGGACCCCTTATCCACGGGCATTGATTCTCCCGCAAGTGAAGATATTTTGCAATCTGATTCGGGGTGGGTTTATTCGGTTATAAGATGCCTTGTTGAGGCCTTAATCTCCTTTCATTGGTTGTACCCGCGGTCTCTAGGCAATCCCTGAGTTCTTCTATCGTTGGGGTCATTTCCATCATTCCAAATCGGAAAACCATTTTCTTGTTTTCCCGATACCCCGTTAAAACCTCGACCAATTCTGGCCAGGCCTCCATATCTAATAAAGATGACAAATATCCCATATACTGGCGGACTGTCCTCTGATGGTTAGGACCCAGATTTATCCACCACATTTGGAGGAGGAGAGACGCCTTTTTTACCATGTCAAACTTGAGGAATTTTTACATACTACAAAATAGAATAACCTGTTAGGCCCTACCCCAGGACAATAGTCTGGTTACAACACATATGTCTTTCAAACAACACGTAGTTAGATGCTATGTCGTTGGATCGAAAACCCGTTGACATATTTTGGTGGTTTACTAATGGACTTAATATCCCTTGGATATTAAGACATCCTAAGCTAATGCCTATTTTTGGGATTTGGTTTCGCTCTAACCTGAGTTTCTAGAATAGGTTTTGAAATTGACCGGGAGCCCGGGTGGACAATCAAATCTTGAAACAACAGGTGACCGTTAACCGACCGCGGGTCAACTACTTTACTCGTCTGTTTCAAAAATTGCTTGTTTTGTCAAGAAAGACTGCAAAGATTTGTGTAATCGCCTTTTTACCCCTAATGCATTCTAATGCTTTGCCAAGAGAGGCGGAAAATGCCATGAATAATTTATAATTGCGGAAAAAGTAAACAATTAAGGAAAGCAATAAAGTTACAATTTTCAAATAGTTAGTCAAACAAGTTAGTTTCAAACAATAAGGTTAGAACCTAGTTGAATTATCCCCAGTGGAGTCGCCATTTTTGTTTTGATCCTTTTTGAGGTAAGGACAGAAAAAACATGGCTTTGTTTATTGAAAAGTTCATTTAAAAAATCTAATCAAAGTTCCAAAACATTCTCAATAAAAAGTAAGAGTCGCCACTTAGTTTTTATAAAGTAAAAACCAAGAAAAACTTATAAGAATTTTTAAAATCCAAAACAGATAAAGACTTTAAAAATTAAGAGATTAAGGGTAAGAGTTTAAGTTAATACTCTTGGAAGGGTGTTAAGGCACCAAGAGTATCCGCTAACTCGCAGTTGCCCGGTCTTGTTTGAAAAACTAACTTGTTGACTAACTTTTGAAAACGAGATTGGTTTTGTTTGTAAAAACATCTTGTTATTTTTAGAAAGAGTTGATTTTATAAAGACAATATATGAAAAATTTGTTTTATACATGAAATAAAGGAGTCGACGTTTGATTGAAAAAGGTTACGAACAATTGAAAGAAATAAAGAACATTGATTAGTATAAAGAAAATATTTAAACAATAATGTTAACCTCGTTTGGGAATAATTCGACTAAGTTTTACAAAGTCAGTCCAATTATATAATTAATACTTCTTAACAATTAAAGACATAACATAAGAAGTTAAGGACTATTAAACTAATCCTGTCCTAATTCTAGTGTGTGGGCCCTCTTTAGGCCCACCGCCATTTTCACTTTGGACTTAGTCCAATTTGTCAATTTTTCAGCCCTTTAGGCTACTGCTGCTGCCGAATGTTATGGGTTTTGGCCCAATTTTATTTATTCAGTCCATTTTGGACCTTTTTCTGCTGATATGCGCTTGGGCTTGGCCCATTTTCCTTCTACTGCTATTGCTTCTCCTTTGTCTCACAAGACTCGGCCCTTTGGGCTTTGAACAAGCTGGTCCGGATAGTTGTTTGGCTAGGCCCAACTGAAGAAATTCAAAGGGGGAGTGTTGGGAGTCCAATTGGACTCCACCAATTTTATGCTCCCAAAGAGGAGTAAAAACAAATAAAAATCAGTATATGTCCAAACAATTTAAGCAAGAACAATCAAATTTCATACTTAAACAAAGCACATTTCCTAACAGTTAATTCTCATTATTCAAAAAACTCATACACAATTAAAGCATGTGAAACAAGATACCAAGTTACAAATTTATCACCTAAGGGTTATACTAATAAGACCACAGATTTCCTACTTGTAAATATCCACAAAGATCATTCTTTTTGAACTCATACATTTCCAGAAATCAAAAGGAGTAGAGGGATAGATTTAAACAGAGCATGTGTACTCAAATGCACAAATTTGAATAGAAATGATATCGCAAAGACACAGGTCATCTCCAAATAACTCAGTACACTTAACCATTCTTAACATTCAAACATTAAACATTTAACATACTAAATGTAGATTTTTAATCACAAAAAGGGACATTTTGAACAATTTTATCACAAGTCATTGAAAGCAGGAAAGACTATGCTAAAGAACCTAGTCTAGACATCATATATTGACAAAGAGACAAGTCAAGCAGGCTGGATAGGTTTTGAACTTTAGTCACTAGCATAACTGCACATAAGAACCAGGGAAGGTGTATGGGGAGAAGACTATTATCATGGTAGAGATCAAGGTTATTTCTAACATGATTTATCATCATAAACAGTGAAGACAGTATATTAAAAGATGGAACAGAGGAACTTACAGAGGTGAGGAACATATCATGAGGGGATATGCTTCACCTCTAGCTCCTAGAATGCATAACAACATAGGCTTCAACATTTTAAACCAGACTTAGACAGATTCTAGACCATGATTTCAGAAGCTCACACAATCATTTTTAACATGATTAGACTAGTAAAGAAAAGGGTAAGGGAGCAGGGTAGAATATAGATAAATCAAGGGAAAAAGGGAAAAAGTTGGACAATAGTAACCATCCTAATGGCAAGTTCAAAATCTATAACACTTTCATGTCACAAAACACAGAACCAATAAGATCATGAGATTTTGAAAGGACACAGTTGCTCATACTCATTACAAATATCAATCCAAGCATAAGATAGCAATATTGGAGCTTAACCAATTCATATACATAAGATCATTTTAATGTCGGTAAGATAGGGAAGGGAAAGGGTAAAAGGAAGACAAAATCAATGACAAGTTGGGGGAAATAGGGAAACAGGATCGGGTTGAACATTCCTATATCAGTAAACAAGTATATATGTGTCATATAAATCAACCAAGAACCAGTAGAATTATTGACACTCAAAGTTAATCTAGACATCATCCTAAGTGTAAGAAAGTATCACTAACATTTCATGTATACAAGTTGGTATCTCACACAGCAAGAAACAGTAAGGAAAAAGAAGAAAACAGGACAAGAATAAGATCAAAGCAATTTAGGATGAACAAGAAGAGGTCAAGCATTTATCATGAAACCAATTCCTAATCCTAATAACAAATTCATGTTCAAGTTCATATCACTTAGGCTTCAGAAGTCGACCAAAAATTAATGGAACTATGAGAGTTTTCAAAGAGAACTTAGAACAAAAGATCATAAGAAAAACAACACTAAGCTTAGTAGGTCTAGGCAGAATCAATAGACATAATAGGGGGGCATGATCATGGCAAAGGGGTTGGGGATAAACAAGAGAAAATCAAGCATTTACGGGTTCTACATCATATCATTAGATAGAAATAGATATAACTACAACTTCATACTCATATCCACTATTTTCACAACCCAGACTCAACCGGTGAAGACTATAATGTTTCTAAGCAAAATTGCTACTCGAAATCACAATAATAACATTCTAAACTCGAAACACATACCATAATCTAACAAACAAGACTAGAAAACCAGCTTCGCTCAAACTTAAACACTACATAATATAAGAAGAAAAGAAAACAGTAAAGAGAAAGGGTAGGGAGTATACCTTTTTTAGGACAACAACTTGTGACTTTGAACCTCACCGAAAAGTCTCACCACTGGATTAGTAGCAAACTCGTTAGAACTCGAAGTTTTTAGTGTTTATTTTCCAAGCTAGCTGACCAGTTTTGTGAGGTTAGAGAATCGATTCTCCAGAACCCCCAATATTTCCCCAAAATCAGCTCCTTTTCATGCAGCTAGGGGTGGTATTTATAGGAGAAATCGGGGTGAATAAAAGGGAGGAAAAATAAAGGGTTTTTAGGAATTTTGCTGAGGAATTCAAATTCCTCAGTTGGAGCAACGTTTCACAGCAACAAACTTGTACGAAGTTGTACAAGTTTTCACGAATTTAGCGGAGGGGGGTGACACCTGGTGGGATCTAGAATCTTCTAGACCTGCCAGCGTACCCTTTGACGGAGCAAAATGGACGGAAAATGGGAATGTTAGAGGGGTTTAGGAGTTGAAAGAGGATGAAGGGGTGAACGACGTTTAAGGCTATTGCAAGAGTTGTCATTTGTGAGAACGATGAAAGGGGAAGGACGGGGGAGCATAATGGATTGCTGAGGTGTTGTACGAAGTGCGTTGCTTTGTACAACCAGGAGAGATAATGCGTGAGTAAGAAAATGGAGGAGAGAAGAAGGGGCGGCTGGGGTTTCTGGGGTGAACGAAGAAGAAGAAGAAGATGAGTAAGAGGTGTGTTTGGTTATTTTTGAGAGAGAATAGGAGAGTAGGGGTGTGATAAGGCGGATAGAAGGGTATTAGGCTGGGTCAGAGCGTGTCTTAGGCGGGTTAGGGGAATTTGGTTGGGCTGGGGCAAATTTAAGAGCTGTGCCAGCCGGGTTGAATGGTATGCTGGCCCATTAAGGCTGAAATATTAAGAGGTTAGAAGGGGGTGTTTATGATTTGGCCACATTTTGCGAAATGTTTCCATTTCAATTTAACAATATAGCCAAATTGATAAAGAATGAGTAGAATTAGGTAAGATTTGGGGCTTATAAATGAATGGATTTAAATTAATTTAGATCTTTATTAAATTGAAACAACTTCAAAATAATAAACATATTTGACACATAATCAACTCTTTAATTAAATATAAAATTAATTTTTCAATTAACCCTTATTTAAATTAATTTTGGAGAAAAATTACAAGTTTAGCCTTTTAAAGAGATTTTCTGATGAAATCAATTTTAAAACTAATTCTTTTAAGTAATTGATATAAATTTCACATGTAAAATATGAAAAATATAATCATCACTGATAATCATTGGTAAAGCTGATTTGAAAATATTTTATCCCTTTTTTGTCAAACAATTATTTCGAGAATTGTTTAAAAATTTAAAAAGCTCCAAATTAATTCGTAATGTGACGGGTAAAAATGGGGTGTCAACACTCATTCTCAGTAGAGGTTTTCAGACATAGAGTTAGTTTTCATCTCTCACAGTCAATTTATATTCTAGGTTTATTATACTTATATTTTGAGATACTAGTTTATATTTCGAGACTTATATTATTACACTAGTTTACTTTCCGCTAAGATATTACTTTAATCAAAATGTTTAATATATGACAGACCATGGGTTAACTTGGGGTCACTTGTGGCTCTAAGCACCGTGTCGCGTCTAGGGGGTTGCCTCAGGGTGTGACACTGTTATTTTAAAGGGAAAAAAAGATTTTGGACAACCTATATATTTTGGGTTATGAGAGAATCAGGTCATGTGTAGTTAAAGGAGATAAAATGATGAGATAATGAGCTGGAAATCGAGTGAGGTCTCATAGATGCTCTGGTTTGTAGCTCCTATTTTTACATCAAACTGAAAGACAAAGAATCAAAGGAATATACAAGTTGTCACGACCCAAAACTGGGCTATGATGGTGCCTACTAAAACCCCCAGTAGACAAGCCAACCCAAAAATACGATGCTATAAATAAATACAAACAATTAGAAGAAGTGGAAACAAGATAATAATAAAATGAGGACCATCAACACATATACATACAAAATAGAACAAAAATATACAACAGACACTAAGGAGACAAAAGAAGACAATATATATATATATATATATATATATATATATATATATATATATATATATATATATATGTACAACGAACCAAACCCCACACCTGGTGTCACCGGTGCAAAAGCAAATAAGTAATGGAATATCACTATAAAAGATGCTACTGTCTACCAAAATACGCAAAATACAGGCAGTATGAATAGAAGGAAAATAGTAAATCTCTCGATGCCAGGAGTTCTCTATGATCTGAATAGAAGCTGCCTCGAATAAGTGGATGGTCAATGCGGGTGGCTCATACTAGGAGCTGCATCAGAAAAAGATGCAGAAATATAGTATGAGTACTAAAAGATGGGGTACTCAGTAGGCATCGTAGGCCGATCCAGCTTAGAAAAATAATATACAATATAAGGAGATATGAAGGTAAAACAGAAATGAAAAATCCATCTACAATCCCACACAGCTCAAGATGGTGGTGAAGATAATAATAATAATGGCAATAAAGCACTCAAAATATGAATACAAGTGCATACATTGCATTATAGGATTATATGGTGCATATGTGGCTAATGCGGAAAAGTAAAAACCGCGAAAAGCGGTTTGCAGGCTGCCTCGTTGGCTCCTCGAAGCATCTCTCAGGCTGCCCTAGAGCTTATCAACATATGCAATAAAAGTAAAAGCCAGATATTTGCTCCTTTGGACACCCCAAATCATACCTCAGACTCATCAACAGAAAGTAAACAAAGAAAAGGTTTGGAAACGTCCCTTGGACCTAGTATAAAAAGTGTTGCTTTCCTTTCCTTTACAAAACAGTAGTAAAAACTATGCAATTCCTCTCTGAAATCTACAACCATAGTAAAAACAAAAGTTTCCATTTTTAAAACCAAAAATATCATATTTTCCTCTCAATCCGTACCACTATCCGTGCAAATACATGTATGAATAAATACGTGCCATCAAAAGGGAATACATATACAGGTGCACATAATATATATCAAACAAGGCAAAAGTACCCTCCAAACAAGAAAGACTAACCTAGAACTCCGTCCAATCCGGTGCTATGGCCTCGAGCCTATAATTACACAAAAAACAAAAGAATAATATGAAAAATAGGACAATAAAGTAAAAACAATAGATAATTCCTACTCTACCTCTAAAACCTCCTCAAAATCTATACTAAGGATTCTAGGCTAACCACGACAAGGCTACAACAACCTAAACTAAGGATGAACATGATATCTAGTCTACGATCCCAAAATGGCCAACATTTTCAAAAGAATAGTTAAAGCCTAATTCTACCCTACCACCTACTCTAAAATTTATACAACTTATAAAATATATAATTTAACCAAGCTAAGTCTAAAAGAGGTAAAATGTAACCTACCACAAGGCCAAACTGCAAGCACAAACCATTAATCATATGCCTTCCTCTTCCATAAAGCCTTGAAATGCTGCCACACTATCATAAATATAATTTAGGTTTCAAGACGATAATAGTGACACCTATATTGATATACGAAAATTCAGGCCAGAAATCGAATCGAAAATCAACCCTCGAGGCCCGCTTATAGAAAGAGAAACAAAATTCACAATTATGTTCACAACAGGTTTCTAAACCCATTCCCTAAATTTAGGTGCAGATAGGACCTATTATAGGGCCCAAACAACCCCAAAAGTTACTTGATCAAAGAAATTCTACAAAATTTACAAAGAATAAATGCGACATAATAATGAAAAAAGAGCGGAGAGACATATTGAACTTACTGGAAATAATTTAGGTGAACAATGGCCTAAAAACCAGACCTTAAGCTCAATAACAATGGTGGAATTCATTTGAAATGTGGAGAAAACAAGGTTGGAGTATATTTAACTACCAGGGGTCCTTCATCGCGAACGCAAAGAACCCCTCACAGTAGCGATGACCACACTTGCTAGACCATCGTGATTGCAATGGACTACCATGCGATCGTGTAAAACAAAGGGGGGCGGGTCCACAGTCCCTTCATTGCGAACACAAGGAGGACCCCTTGTGATTGCAATGCCCAATCAGCCAGACTCTCATGATTGCGAAGCCTTCATCGCGGTCGCATTGAACGAATGAGACCTGCACCAGCACCATCAAACCAACAAACTCCAAGTCTACAAATTCACTAAATGGACCCTCAATATTCGTTCAAAACCCCGTGAACACAAACCAACATGCTACCCAACTAGAATGACATTTTAAACTCAACAGAATCATCGAAATGACCAATGGAGGTCTTCTTGATAAAATGTTGACCGAAGTCAACACTTTACTAATTTTGCTAAAAAGTTACCCAAGTGCCCAAAATGAGTCTATAAGCCTCATAACTCGAACCAAAGGTCCCACTAGATCAAATTCCACATTCTGGAGCTAACAACGCTGATGGAATTTTCATCCGAACCTGTTTACTCCAAAAGTTAACCAAAGTCAAACCTATCAATTTTAAGAGCTCCAAAATGGGGAAACTCATCTAGAACTCGACCAAACCTCTCGAGAAGCATGCCACCCATCCTTGCAAGTCAAACAAACTATAAAGAAGCCAAGAGAAGGGACAAAATGGTAAAAATACACGAATATAAGAAAATGACCACGAGAGTCGTCACAACATCCACTACTAAAAGAACTTTCATCCTCAAAAGTTAAAGTAAGGAAGGTACCTGAAGGCTAAAAAAAGTGAGAATAGAGGGTCCATATGTCAGCCTCGGTCTCCTCAGTATCTTCCTCGATAGGACAATGCTGCCACTGAACCTTAAATGATAGAATCTCCTTCGACCTCAACTGCCTAACCTGCCTGTCCAAAATAGCAATAGGATCCTCCTCGAAAGTAATGACTCATCCAACTAAATTGAATCCCACTGCAGCACGTACGACTCATCTAGAACATACCGTCTCTACATAGAAACATGGAAAACTGGGTGGACACCTGAAAAAGAAGGAGGCAAGGCTAACTCATATGCTACTTCTACAATACAAAGAAGGATATCAAACAACCCAATGAACCTAGGGCTAAGCTTTCCCTTCATCCCAAACCTCATCATGCCTTTCATGGGCGACACACAAAGGAACACCCGCTCACCAACCATAAACTCCAAGTTTTGAACCCGCTGATCACCATAGCTCATTTGCCTACTCTAGGCAGTACGAAGTCTCTCCTGAATAACACAAACTCTATCCATAGAATCACATAGTAAGTCAGTACCACATGACCTAAACTCGAAGGCATCAAACCAACCCACTAGAGACCTGCACTGCCTACCATATAATGCCTTAAATAGAGCTATCTGAATACTGGAGTGGTAGCTATTATTATACGTGAACTCTGCCAAGGCTAAGAACTGGTCCCATTGACCTCCGAAATTAATCCATAAGCCTACAACATATCCTTCAAAACCTAAATAGTATGCTCCAAATGACCATCAATCTGCGGGTTAAAAACAGTGCTAAGCTCAACTCGGGTACCTAACTCTCTCTGAATAGACCTCCAAAAACATGAAGTAAATTGAGTACCATGGTCTAAAATGATAGAAACAAGCATGCTATGCAAATGGACAATCTAACGGATGTAAATCTGAGCCAACCTCTCTAAACTGTAAGATATCTAAACCGATAGAAAGTGAGCAGACTTTGTCAACCTATCCATGAAGACCTAAATAGCATCAAATCTCCCACAAACTACATGGAAAACCTAACATGAAGTCCATAGCTATTCGCTCCTATTTCCACTCAGGAATGGGTAGTCGCTGAGTCAAACCACCTGGTCTCTGGTGATCGTACTTCACCTTCTAATAGTTTAAGCACCTAGACACAAAATTTGAGATATCCTGCTTCATCCCACACCACCAGTAGTGCTTTCTCAAGTCACAATACATCTTAGCTGCCTTGAGATGAATGGAATACCTAGAACAATGAGCCTCTTCAAAGATCAACTTGACTAAATCACTAACTCTAGGAACACAGATGCGACTCTCAATAACACCCTCTGAATCTAAGGTTGCCTTCCTATACTCGCCACCCAAAACCTTATCACAAATGATACTCAACCTAGCATTATCAAACTGTTGTAATCGAATCTGCTCTAACAATAAAGACCTAGCCTCAACACAAGCAAGAATACTGCTCAGCTCAGAAATGTCAAGTCTAACCAACCTGTTAGCTAAGGAATCTATGTACAAAGCTAAAGGTTGCTCCTTTACTATCAAGAATGCCAAGTTACCCATACTCGATGTCTTCCAGCTCAAGGCATCCGCTACCATATTTGCCTTACCCGGGTGATAGAGAATGGAGATATCATAGTCTTTCAGTAACTCCAACCACCTGTGCTGCCTCAAATTTAGATCTTTTTGACTGAAGGTATACTGAAAACTATGGTGGTTAGTGAAGATCTCACAATGCACACCAAAAGATAGTGCCTCCAAATCTTCAATGCAAAGACTACCGTCGCTAACTCTAAGTCATGAGTGGGGTAGTTCCTCTCGTGAACCTTTAGCTTTCTGGAAGAATAAGCAATAACTCAGCCCTTCTGCATCAATACATAATCCAAATCATCTATGGAAGAATCACAATAAGTAGTAAACCCCTGGCCCTCAACCAAAAGTGTACGAATCGGAGTTGATGTCATCATATAATTACAATATCCTTGAAGGTAGAAAGAACTGGTCTAAGAAAGCCTCGACTAATCCATTCCATGATGTGATAGAGCCTTCGAGGAGCTCTTCTAGATAAGCAGTCACCTCTCCCATGAGAGAGAATAAAAATAGTCTTAGTCAAATTGAATCTTGACTAATATTTTGGAGGTTAAATGGCTGGCAAATCTCAACAAAATTTTGAATGTGCCGATTAACATTCTCATTTGCTAGTCCTCCATACAAGCCCTTTATTTGAATCAAATGCAGCATAACTTGTCAAGTGGAAGATAGTATTACCAAGGTAGGAGCAAATGAATGACACCTGCTACGGTATAAACTACTGGATTATTCTTCGCATCTATAAAACCATCCACGCTACCTTATTCGCTAGCGTGGCTCATGATTAACCTGTTAACAACACCAAAAACAACAAACACATAAAAAGAAAACTAGATGCAAAACTGATGCTTATCAATAAATAAAAGATGGCAATCAAAAACCAATATCTGGAAATGTCAGCATTTTTGAGAACATCCAAAACAACTCTTTTATAAAGGAGGTGTCTACAGTCGTTGCAAAATAATAACCCAACGAGATTGGGGATCAAATCCATAAGGATTGGAGTAGAGATTTACCAAAAAATGTAAATTAATTTGCAAGAGCATGCATGTTATATAACAAATAAAAGTAAATTGGGGGAAAGTGTAAGCAAGTATTCGATTTAGTAAGCAAGATGACAAGTAACACAATTGTTAACTATCAAGGGTGGAAAGACTACGGGTGTACTTTCGATGGAGTCATACATTGGAATTGGGATCAATTACTTGACTAAAGCATAATTTAAGTATAGATAGCCTTGGTTAAAGGTATGCTTGATTATTTTCGAACCTATTAAACATGTATAAGCCTTGGATTCTTTCAAATCCCAACGCGTAGCACAATAATACAACTAAATGGGTTAAGTTGGTGAGGTATTTCTAGCCTCACCTTAGATGAGAAATTCTTAAGTTGAGCTATTTCTAGTCTCAACTATTGATTGAATTCACAAATCCTTACCCAATTATAGAACTTTTTTATCAAGCAAGAACATAATTAGAAAGCTAAATTAATGTTTGCAACCATCAATTATTTAATTAAAACTTGAAGAATTCACTAGATCCACACATAATAATCAATTATAAGTACAAATAATTAATATCCAATCCCAATTTCAAACACCCATTATTGCGCACACCCGAGAAAGGAATTTAGCTACTCATAGTGAAGGGAAAAGAGCATATACCAAGTGGGTAGTCATCAATTCCATTCATATTCATAAACTATCTTTAATTCCAAGATTAGAGTTGTTAACAATGGAGTTTTCTTCACTAGTTTCAAGGAAGAAGACACTTTAGAATGTACTACAAAATGTAATCTCCCGACAACACCTAATTGGTAAAAACTTTATGTAAATTCCTTACAGAGATTCCAAAAAAGGTATTGGATGCTTCCCAATTATGTAATAGATTTCTGGACTATTTTTCCCTTCAGGGCACTTGTGATTTAACCTGTCTAGCACCTACGATCACCCTTGATGACTTGCAGCACACAAATGCCAAGTCTCATGGATAGTGTGAAAATCTTCACCTGCGGCTCCATCTACGCGGGCACCTGCGACCTCCTTTGATGACTTGCGGCATGTAGGTGCCTCTGTTGTTAGGTAGTGTCCAAGCTTTCACCTGCAATTGCACCTGCAATATGCAGGTGCCATCTTGTGAAACACAGGTTCCAATGCATATCCTAAGCATATCTCTTCTCTACAAATCATCTCTTGAATTAGCTTCCGTTTATGGCTCATTTGGGTACAAATCCCCTTCTATCTTCATTGATCAAGAATACCGGCATATAAGAGAATAGAAGCATCAAATCCTTCTAAGTAACATCAAATCAAGGCAATAACTCATGATTAAAAGCTAAATAAGTTGGTAGATTAATAACTTATCACCATACTTTTGGATTTTCTGCTCAATGCATTGACTACTACGTTGGCCTTACCTGAATGGTATAGACTAGTGATATCATAGTCCTTATGAAACTCCATCCACCTATGCTACCTCAAATTCAAATCCCTCTATGTGAACACATGCCATAAAATATGATGGTCTATGAACACTTCACCACAAACCCCATACAAGTAGTGCCTCTATATCTTAAATGCAAAAACCACAACAGCCAACTCTAAGTCGTGGGTAGAATAATTTTTCTCATAAACTTTCAATTGCCTGAAAGCATAGGCAATGACGTTCTTTCCTACATCAAAATAGAACCTAACCCAAAACACAAGGCATCACAATAAATAATGAAATCCTTATCCTCCACACGCAAAGCAAGAATGAGAGTGGTAGTCAATAGGGTTTTGAGCTTTTAGAAGCTCTCCTCACATTCTTCTAACCAATTAAATGGTACCTCCTTTTGAGTTAAATGGGTCAAATGATTAGCAATAGAAGAAAACCCCTTTATGAACCTATGGTAATAACTCGATCACCATAGTGAGACTAGCCAAATTATTAACCGCCTTAATCTTTTGTGGGTCTACCATCACCCCTTTCTTTGAAACCACATGTCCCAAAATAGACATCGAAGCCAACCAAAATTCACATTTAGAAAATTTCGCATAAAGTTCCTTCTCTTTTAGCAAATCCAAAACAATCCTTAAGTGTTTTTCATATTCCTCCTCACTCTTAACAGTCGTTTGGTGTGAGGAATAAAAATAAATAGTCCTGAGATAAAAAAAAATAGTCGTGGAATAAAATTTTGATGACTTGTTTGGCTGCTAAGTTTGGGATAACTTATCCCACCATTTATACCATAGTGATGGGATAAGTTATCTCATATACATGGTGGGATAACTTATCGCAGGATAATTAATCCTGGGATAACTTGTTCCCAACCAAATGACCCCTTAGAATAGACTAATATGTCATCAATAAAAACAATCACAATCGAATCCAAATAGGGATTAAATATCCCATTCATCAACCCTGTGAAATCAGCGAGGACATTAGTTAGCCTGAAAGACATCACTAGAAATACATAGGGACATATCTGGTTTGGAATGCAGTCTTAGGAATATCAGCGGGCCAAATCTTTAGCTGATGATATTCAAACCTCAAATCATTCTTAGAAAAGATTGATAAACCCTACAATTGGTCAAATAAATCATTGATGCAAGAAAGAGAATACTTGTTATGGATTGTAACCTTATTCAACTGCCGATAGTCTATGCATATGCATAGACTATCATATTTATTTTTCACAAACAAGACTGAAGTACCCCACAGGGAGGCACTCAGATGGATAAATCCTTTACCCGACAACTCTTGTAATTGAGCCTTTAACTCTCTCAACTCAGTCGGCGCCATCCTATAAGGGGGAATAAAAATAGGATGAGTACCCAGCTTTAGATCAATACAAAAGTCAATTTCGCGGTCTGGGGCATTCCTGGAAAATCAGTAGGAAACACCTCTTGAAACTCATGCACCACAGTCACTAAGTCGATAGGTGAGACCTATACACTAGTGTCCTAAATATGTGCTAAGAATACCAGACACCCCCTCCCTATCAAACTCTCGACACAAAGAAAAGAGATCAATTTCATAGGAGCAGGACTATAATCACCCTCCCACTCAAGTCTATCCATTCCTGGCGTAGCTACAATTACTATTTTAGTGTGGCAATC
Organism: Jaltomata sinuosa; assembly: GCA_003996215.1. Taxonomy (NCBI): domain Eukaryota; kingdom Viridiplantae; phylum Streptophyta; class Magnoliopsida; order Solanales; family Solanaceae; genus Jaltomata; species Jaltomata sinuosa. The sequence goes on along the minus strand of QJPP01002519.1, from coordinate 80,209 downwards.
TAAAATAGCATAATAATGAGACAACCAACTCATTTCCTCAATGATGTCGAATTCCACCATATCTAAAATCTCTAAATCTACCCAGGTTTTTTGCCCCATAAATATAATAGGTCAAGCATGATAAGTTCTATCAACAACTATAGAATCATCAACCAGAGTTGACACATGAACAAGAAAATTAAATAATTCACACACCATGTCCAATGCCACAACAAAACCAGTAGATACACAAGAGAAAGTAGAACCAGGGTCAAAAAAATAGTAGCCATCCAGTCATAGACAAAAATAGTACCTATGATCCCCATATTCGATGCCATTGCCTCGGGCCTACTAGAAAATCATAGAAATAGGCCCTATCATCCATCTGTATGCCACCCATACCAGGCTACTCTCTGATCTGCATAACCACTGCCTATATTAGGTTGGTTACCACCCCTACATTCTGGGTGACCACCATGACCTTCTTATTAACAACCTCTACCATAAACATTACCTCGTCTACCCGCCAGAGCGAAAACTCGGGGATCTTGATGCTGTCTTGACTGACCAACCTGCCAATACCTAGGACAATTCCTCTGAATATGAACAAACTTACCGCACTCATAGCAAACTCAGTCTAAAGTGGGTCATTGTGCTGAAGTAGAAGAAGTAAGATAACCACCAAAATTTGGAGAAGGTTGGCTGGCCCTTGATAGACCCCAGGTGATAGTTACATAGCTGATAGGATAAGGCGTATAGAGTACCCTTGTGAATGCTAACCTCTAGAATACAAACAAATGAAGTTTCCTCAGTCTCTGTCTCCCTGCTAACCCACTCAAAAAGCTCAAAACTTGCTGAATCATAGCCAAAGACATCTTAATTGGTGTTGCACCTCCCTAAACTAGTGCCGCCTTATTTTCCTGAACTGATATTGCTTCACTCTCTGCAACCTCAAGAATGTCCTCTCATGGGGGAGGAGATACCTAGCTCTCTCGATCTAGTCTTACAGCCTATGCCCTAGCTGGTAGGCACTGATCTTCTTCCTCGACCTCTTTTTCTCACTTTCCCCCTATTGTGATCCACAACTCCAACTGCTAGTTCAGGTACCTCTAATCTTGCTTAGGATGCATGTATTCTCACCATATATGATAATAAGAGTTGAAGAAGTCAGATACCAATTTAGATCACCGGATACTAATTGGGATCACGTAATAGCATGACAAAAAGAAGAAATTGAGTTTTTCTAGTGTCATGTAGCCTCCTGAAGAATAGTACAGGTGTCTCTGTATCATTCCATAAGACTCTACTAGACATGTTCTTGTACAATGAGATAGATGAACTTAGGGCTCTGATACCAACTTTGTTATGACCCAAATAGCCATGAGGGGCAACCATACTAACCTTCAGGTGGGAGAACCGTCTAACCCAAACCTTAACCCAGTCAATTAGCCATTTTTAGATGATATAAAAATAACAAAAACAACTTTAATAACAAAAATAATTAAAGCTAGCAAAATGTAAGTGCTGAATATCAACTATCCATTACATTCCCCAAGACCCAAAAGTCATTATGCAAAAACTCTAAATCCAAAAACCATGTCTAAGATGTTCAAAATATAGTAAAAATAAGGAAAAGTTTCATTGCCCAAAAGAGGGGAAAGAACCAAATAAAGATCCATAGTAGCCTGAAGATATAGTGCTCATCCTTGGATCGAATCAACTGTCATCGCTTGAGATGAGGTCATGTCTGAGCCTCTGGAATACGGTCTGCACTCAACAAAAGAAGAGTACAGGGTAGTATCAGTACAAATCACTATTTACTGGAAGGCATCATAGATCGATCCAATATAGAACAAGTATACAATAAATTAAACAACAACTAAATAGGACTTCAATACCCAACAAATAGTTCAATTAACAAAGAATTATATCAAAAATAAGTCAAATAGTATCTTCAACCAAATCATATACATCACTAGAAGTTATTAACTTTCAAGAACTTAGAATCTCAATAAGCAATATTACAACAAGGGTCTATGCCCGCCTCACTCCCACACCTTAATACACTAAGTTATACACATATGCAAAAGGAACTTATTTCTACTCAACTAGTCATGACTTACAAGGGATGTACCAAGGTTCATGTACCGTACTGGTGTGGTACCCGACCCATAATAGTAAAGTCAATATTAATATTCTTACCAGCATAGTATCCGATCCCTAATAATAAAGTCAATATCAATATACGTACCGACGTGGTACCCAATCCCTCAACCAATATTAATTTATGGTTCCAAATTCTCTATCTTTCATGATATAACATGGTGCACTAAACCACAAGTACACTTTATAATCACAATGCTCTTTAATCAAGTTCAATATACAATAGCTTATTCATTCAAGCATTAACAAGAACACAATATCAACTTCAAATTTATTCGAAGACCAATCAACAAGTTCTTCAGTTCAAGCATGCAAGTATTAGACCAAGTCTCAACTCCAATTAAACTGTAGCCTATCTCAATCGAAGAATTCCAAATTACAAGCTACCTTGCAATAGCCTTTCCCTTCCTGAACAATTCAGAACATACAAAGTCTAAACAAACAAACAATAAAGAGTAATTAATCATTTACTCTTTCCTTTTAGGTCTTGGGAATTTAACTCATTACTCTACCCTTAATCGAGGTTCTTAGCATTCTCTCAGAGTCAATTAATCATCAATAAGTCCCACATTATTCACATGATCACCATTCATGAAGTTTCTACTCTAATTTCCCTTATAAGCCATTTTTATGAAACTCAAGGTTCCCAAATCAGCCTAATTCATGTTTAGGAATACCAAGTTCATGCTAGAAAGTGTGTATCTACACCCTAAAAGTATTTTAGATGATAACCACCCTTACCTATAGGTTTTTCCTTAATTTCACAAACCTAGGATTCTAACCCATAAATTCCACCATTAAACACTCCCCAATGATTCTACAATGATAAAAGATTGTTAAAAAAGGAGGTTAATGGAATAACTTACCTTGAATGAAGAAAAACACCCTAGTCTTGGGAAAATAAACTTCTTGGAGCTTTAAAATTAGTTTTGGGATTTTGTGAAATAAAACTCAAAAAACTGACTTAAGTCAGGCAATTTGTCTCTCATATCTTGCTGCATTGGTTGCTTTTTTGCTATGACAAGCCTGCTATGGCATGACTTGGATCACTATGGTGAGTCTAGCAAAATTGACCAAGATCGTTATGGCGGGACTCCAACCGCTATGGCGATATTTCAATGTTCCCAGCAATAGCAAGAAAGAATGAATAGAATTAAAGTTTCTCACTTCTTCTATATCGTTGGTACATCTTCATCACAACTATGTTAGCATCCAATTCTTTGCTTGGGACTTGTGGTACAAGTGTTATCCTGAAAAATATTTAAGGTATTGATTTTCTATTACTTTCCTATGTGAAATTCTTATAAAAGTGTATCTATAGTTTATGGGTAGGACTCATGAGACAGTGTTCAAAAGCTGGAATTTCAAGTTATATGTATTTGGCTAAGCTTTTTGGGGTTATTGGGGTGAAGTTGAGCCGTAGGTATTAAACTTGATTTAAAGTGGGGGTCATGTGTTTATTTGGGTGGCCGAATATGGTCATACACCATTTTTTTATTATGTTTTATGAGCTTGTTGCTCACCAACAAATCATAGTATTTTCCTATAATAATGTTAGAATTATATCCTCTTATTATAGATGAATGACTACACGAGCAGACTTCTGTATAGCTAAAGAAGTAACATAAAAGGTATGTAAAGGCTATTCCCTTTTTTTCGTGGCATGATTCTAAGAATTTCTCATAGAGCTTCTAATTTATGTTGTTCTAAATTATTTTGAAATAGATATCCCTTGTTGAAACTCATACTCTATAACATTGATATGTGCCTAACTGAAAAGTAAAGAAATTTATAAACTCTAGTCACAAGAATAATTCATATGCGATCAACAGATATATGAGAAAATAGTAGGGGCTTATATATAAGATAGGGTCTATGTGAGCGCTAAGAATAACAAGAGCTACAAAGTCAGTAATTATCCCTGGAAAGAAGTTAATACGAGGAGCATTAATTAGGCAACCCAAAGTAAGTAGGTATAGAAGTTTAGCTTGTTGTAATTGGTACAACGGTACGAGTGGAGGTTGTATAGGTTTCTTGGAATAACCATATAGGTATGTTAAGGCAATTTCCTTCTTTTGGCAAGTTTATTTAAATATTAAAATAAACTTGGTGTTGTTGCCAAAGTACTCATAGCCTTATTTGATTTAGATGGTTTCTTGAGTTGATATAGTTATCCCTCGTGGGGATTTGTATTCTATTGATAGCAACCCCGAGCTTAGTTACAAACTTATAGATTATTCATATAGGTTTCTCATAACTATATTGCTTGTCTGTAAGCCATTCGATTATTTGTTGTGCCCTCGGGGCAATTGTGGTTAGTTGCAAAGATATGATTAGTTCCTTATGGGATATATGCATGTTGCTTAAGGGGATATTAACATGAGTTGAAGCCTACAAGCTTCTTTGATTGCTTACGGGTCTATAATAGAGCGTATAGGAAATTCTAATTGACTAAGTGGCTATAACTGAGCCTGTTCACTCACGAGCTATAATGTTTACCTAAAGGTGCTAGATTCAGTCTTACGAGCCAAAGAGTTGCCTTTGGAGCTATATGATATGTCTTAAGGGCTTGGTACAAGGTTCCTTAGGGGCTAAACATATTTCCTATGGAGCTAAATATGATGCCTATGGGGCTAAAAATGTTGTTTACGGGGCTAGATAAAGATATAAGAGCCTTGTGTGCTCAAATACATATACATGAGCCTTGTATGCTAAGATACATATTTGAAGTGCCTTAGGGGATAGATATACAATTTTCTTTGGCGATATACAGATATACAGTTGCCTTTGGGGATATGTGTAGAGTTCCTGAGGGGATATCGAGATCTAATGATTGCCTACGGGGCTAGGGGATTACCAATAGCGGTATACAAATTGAATTGACACCTCTCGAGCTTATGGGGGCGGGTAGGTGGTCTTGTTTGTTGTGTTTACCTTTCGTGCATATGGGGGAGGTTAGGTTATTGTTTGATTATCATTATATGATCTACATCAGGAATAGTTATGATGATTGTTGACCTTCTTCCCCGTGTACTTTGTTATTTGATGATATTAGGTAGCTCAATTTAGGTAAGCAAACTGTTCAGTTTGTTATGGTTTGTAAGGTTAAGTTGAGAACATGTAAGTACATTCGGTCTAACCTCTGACTCCCTACTTGACTATTTATAGCACTTGTGATATCAATCTTATTATTTATAGATTCAAGAGTCGATAAGTACATTTAGATTATCTTTGGCCCCTTATCTATATTTATGTTTAGTACTTTAAGACACCTGCTTAGTTATAATTTTCCTTGCATACTCGGTACATTATTTTGTACTGATGCCCAAAGCCTGGGGGCGCTACTTTTTGACAGGCGACCATACGGTCCTTCCCAGTAGCATAGTCAAGATCCAACATGTTGGTTAGCTCCTTTCTTCTGGAGTTGCCAGAGTTTCTAAGGTTTTATACCTTTCGCTATAAATAGCTTTTGGATAGGCCAGGGCCATGTCCTGGCCAAGTTTATTACTCTTAGAGGCTTGTGGACTTTGGATTGTATAGATGTGTGTTGTTATTCATATTGGCCTTGTTGCTTTGTCCTTTTAGCACAACGGCCTACCAGTCTTGATCGTATGTGTTATATGGGTTCTTCATATATTTCTAGATATCATGGTGGCCTTAATGGCCTGCATAGGATTTAAATTTTTGTTCTATATGAATTTCTAGGATTAGATAAATTTATTATAGGTTGTGTTAACATGGGCTTTGCTGGTCGAGGGCTTATTCTTAAGCCGAGATATACTTGTATGCTTTGTTGATTTTGTATGGCTGCTATGCGCCATTGGCAATGGTTCAGCAGGGTTGGCTCGGGCCTATGTTTTGGAATCAAGTGCCAGTTGTACTCCTCGAGTTTGGGGCATGTCAATCATAGCAACGTGTCTTGCTAGCTCATAGAATCGCGTCTCATACTCTAAAACTAACAAAGAACCTTGTTGAAGATCTGTGAACTCATCTCATAACCACTCTCTAATACTATGGGGCACATAATTCCCTAAAAAAGCCTTAGAGAACTGAGCCCAAGTCACCGGAGATGACCTGGCTGGCCTACACTTAAGGTAAGATCTTCACCTCTGTTTAGCTGACCTCTCAATCTGAAATATGGTGTAATACACCCTATGCGACTCCGCTAGGACGAGGTTGTGCAACCTCTCCTGACAACTCACTATAATCTCATGAGCATCCTTTCCCGGAGCACCAGAAAACCTCAGAGGATGCAATCTAATAAATTAACACAACATCTTCTTCTCCTTAGTAGTCATCGTGTGTCTAGATGTAATTGGTTGGGAAATAACTGACACCAGCAACACCTCTAGAGGGGGAGCTGCAATAGCAAGCTATACTCCTGAACCCTGAACACCCTGTGTCACTGCTTGGGCTGAAGTATGCACATCATCTATGACCTCATAACTACTTGGAGTGATAGGGAAAGTACGCGCATGATATATTTTAACATCCAAGATTTCAGACCAACATTTAAAACTCAGAAAACTCTTCTAAAGTGTCAGGCCCAACGAGCTGACCCATGAGCATTAGAGGTCCAATGGTTCGTTGAGGTTCCCGTGGGAAGGACCCAGTGGCTCTGCTCAGCAACCTCAGCCAGACAGAAGTCCACACGGGAGTCAGAAGTCTGACAGGCTATGGGGTAAGTCGTGGGAAATGACCAGTGCCCATCCCAGCCTCCACTGTACGAATGGGCAGTCCCCATGGTCGTTAAGGATGCGATGGGCTGTGGGAACCATCATGGAGACTGTCCAGAGGACCAGCCCTAGTTTTCCCCTTTCCAATGCCTGGGCTGACGGGCAATCACAGGTCCTGCACCCGTCGGGTGTCTCGTCTAGCGAAGGAAAATCTACAACTTTTGTTTTAAGTTAGGGGCATTCCGGTCTTTTCCCAATCCTTTAAACTCTGAACCTAAGTCATTTTTGGGGTAATTAAAGGAGGTTTAATGTTTTTTCCCTCATCATTCCTAAACTTCCCATTCTCCTAGAAATTATCCAACAATTAGATAAATAGAGAAAAGAAGCGTTAGTTTTCTCTCAAGAACAAGCAGAAGGTCTTCTTCAAGTTCAGCCCAAGATCCAAAGGTTCATCTCTATAATATTCTTCCAGGTATATGGGATTTAATCAATGGGTTCCTTTAACCCATTGAATCCCTAGATTCAGTCCAGTTTCTCAATTCTCAATTAGTTCTTCAGAGCTAGGGTTCCTAAACTTTATGAAACCCTTGCAATTCAGATTATATTGCTTGTATGATATTTATTACATGTTTTCTTGGGAACCTAGGATATTCATATGTATAGAGCTCAGTAGCCCTAGCTTGTGCCAATTCCAGTACTCATAGGTTATACTTGCTAGTCAGATGATTCAGACAGTTATACTTCAGAATTTGAAATGCTATCAGTTTCAGTATTATTATATTGCATTCTCAGATGATTATAAGTATTTGAGCTATCCAGCATTTCAGATTTTGTATTCATTGCTTATGTATTCAGTTGGGAGTAGACTTAGCACCGAGTGGACGAAGGGATGAAATATCACCCGCCAGTTTAGACTGAGACCTTTGGTAGCAGTCTCTGTGTCCCAGAACTACGGCGCCACCATAGGTTTTAAAGGGGTCACACGTCAGATTAGGCTTTTCACCCTTGTCCCTTGTGGACATCAGTTCAGTGGATCCACGTCAGAATTATTTGTACCCTTAGAAAGGTATGAACACCCTTCCATCCAGGATTATATGTTGGCCCCACAGCTAGCTCACCTTGGGGTATGTCGGTTAATAGTAGCTCCCACAGTCAGACTCATATTTCATTGACCTTGTACTCAGTATCTATTTTCGTTATTCAGTTTAGTTCAGCATGTTATAGTATTCATGTTAGCTATTTGGTCTTTGCATTCAACTTATCCTTAAGTTTATGTTTCAGTGGGTATTTCCATGTTCAGTCTTTATGTTGTACAACTTTATATATATCCCGCATGCTTAGTACATTCGGAGTACGGACGCATACTTTTGTGCTATATCTTGTCATAATGTAGGTTCAGGTGTTCAGCATCCAGACCACGCTTAGTGTGACTTTACGGTCTTCACTCAGTAGCTCAATGGTGAGTCCTCATCATTCGAGGATGATAGTTATGCTTACTTCATTCAGTTTTATATTTTATTTCAGACTATTAGAGTTAGCTGGGGGCTTATCCCAGCTACTCACATCAATTAGAGGCTTTTAGACATAGAACTAGAATCATCTTTTGGGTTGTCAATTTTATTTTTAGACTTACCATATTCTCATTTTTATTATATATTCAGACATGTTTGGATTTCTTTTTCCAATATATATATTGAGATCAGTTTAGTTTTCTGCACAGTTTGTATATTACCAGAATTTGTCTAGATATGATAGACCATGAGTTAGCTTGGGGTCACTTGTGATACTAAGTAACATGTTATGTCAAGGGGGTAGCCTCGGGGCATGGCAAACTTTGTATCAGAGCATCAGGTTCAAGTGTCCTAGGGTGTCTGAAAGTCGCGTAAATTAGAGTCTTCTTCATAAGTGTGAAGCACGCCACACTTATGGGGGAGAAGCTATGAGACATCAGTAGGAAAAACTTCACTTCTTTATTTTCCATCTCGTGCTATAGAATATGAACTCTCTTTAATCTCCTTCTAACTCATGCTCTACACATTTTAGAAAATGCCTCCCAGAAGAGCCAACGCAAGGAACCAGTAGACACCAGCAGCTCCAGAAGACCCTCTGAATGAGAAAGTCACTCATGCTGAATTCAGGGCTGCTTTTCAGGTGATTGCTCAGGCCATGAACAATCAGGCCAACTAGCAGGCTATAGCACTAGCTCTACCTCAGACTAACTCTGCCGTAGCTAGAATACGAGACTTCACTTGGATGAACCCTCTCAAGTTTCATAGGTCCAAGTCTGAAGAGGATCCATAGGAATTTCTTGACAACATTCAGAAGGTGATAAAGATTATGGGTGTCACTCCAGTCAAGAGTGCAGACTTAGCTGCTTACCATCTGAAAGGAGTGGCATATACTTGGCATCAGCAGTGGAAGGAGTCTCGTTGTGCTAATGCAGGTCCAGTGGATTGGAACCACTTCAAAACTGCATTTCTGGGGAGGTTTTTCTCACTTGAGCTTAGGAAAGCCAAGATCTAAGAGTTTATCAACTTGAATCAGAATGATTTGAGTGTGAAGGAGTACGCACTCAAGTTTATTCAGTTGTCTAAGTATGCTCCTGCAATGGTAGCTAACTCCAGGGCCCATATGAGTAAGTTCATACCTAGTGTGTCCAGTGATGTGGTCAAGGAGTGCAAGACTACTATGCTAGTTAAGGAGATGGATATTTCCAGGTTGGTGACTTATGCCTAGCAGATCGAAGAGGAGAAGATCAAGGAAAGGGGAGGATATAACAAAAGAGCTAGAACATGTGAATTTAACTACTCTTAGCAGAGGTCAAATAGTGGTTATGTCACGCCCCGAGGTTACCTCCTAGACGTCACACGGGACTTAGGACCACAAGGATCCCAAGTTAACCCTTGGTCATAGCATTCTCAAGTAAATATAAAGGAAACATAGCGGAAGCATCATATATAAAGATAGAATGGCATAAGATAGATGGTCGAGTCAAAGAGATACGATACCCCCGAAGGGTTACATATGGTCTATGTCTGAAAGCCTCTAATCATAACATAATGAGTTGCTAGGACAAGACCCTAGCTAACTCGAAGTACGTAAATAAAATCAACAGAAGCTAAGAACATGACCAGTCCTCGACCTTAGAGGACTCACCCAGAGCTGGCGGAGTTAGTGGCTTGGGAACGCTAGCCACGACTTTGAGAAGGGACACCTGAATCTGTATTATTAAAGGATGCAGCGCAAAATATGCGTCAGTACTATAGAATGTACTGAATATACAAACAATTCATAAATAGGATGGAAACATGCTTTAAAACGTACTTAGACAAAATCCATACATACTTATAATAGGGTATCATGAGTAAATGGCATACTGGAAAGACAAAACATGAAGTAAAAACCAAACCTTAAGGTAAGGGTTCATAAAGCTTAGAAAACTTGAAAACATACATAAGGGAGTTTCTTATAACCGACATGAGACCATGTGAGCTTACATGGAATCTAACTATATAACCCTAGTTAGCAAAGCTGACTTGAACCTTGCCAAGGAACGAGTCACCATAACCAACTATATAACTCTAGTTGGCAAAGCTTCCCTAATGCAAGTTAAGACATAGAAAACCATTCGTAAAGACGTGGATCCACTCTCATAAGTCTATAAGGCACATATCATTTCATAACCTACGCTAGCAACGTAGTTTCTGGATTTTGATAATCAAACCCTCAGCGCTTGGTGCTAAATACTACTCCCAAAACATGCACATGTAGCTTATCATTTCATAATGGCACCATCTCATGCCAAATCTTATTCATAAAGCATGAAAACACATCGGGCATCATGAAAATTTTCATGTCATAGTTCATAAAGCTAGGCATAGACATAATTCAAAACATATTTTCTTTCTAAATTCATACTTGAAGAATTTGGCATGCAATTTCGTAAATACATAAAGGCCATGATATCTAATCATGCCAAGTTTCTCTTGAAAACATGCAATTTCATAGTTTCATGCTAGAAATAAATCCTCATACTTGGGCTTTTAAAACCAATGAAGGAATCATGAACAAATCTTGTAAAATCAATAAGATACCATGAAATTAAACATAGAAACTGAAACTGATTTCATAAATTTTCTCCAAATTTAGATCAAAACCCTAATTTCATAAGTTCATGATTCAACATAAGAATTGGGGATTTTGGGCACAAGGGTGAAATGAACCCATTGTTGAATACCCACATACCTTAGAAGAAGATGATACACTTCAATGGAAAAAACTTAGGAGGCTTGACTTGGAGCTTGGACTTGAATCTTGAGGAAGAACTTTTCTTCTTTTGGGAGGTGAATGAATGATTTAGGAGGAACTTAGGGTAATAAGGGTGAACACCCTACTTGGAATAGTCACAACGACCTCACTTAGTAGTTAAAAGGGTGGGAAAAGACCAAAATACCCCTGGGACTTAACTTAAAAAAATCAAGAAATTTGGTCGGCTTCAGGTTCTACGGTTTGATTCCACGGATCGTCGTTTTAACCACGACTCGTGGTTCCAACTCATGGAACCTGGTTATCCAGATAGTCTGCAGGAACATTTCTATGTGTCAACAGGACGGACCCATAGAACAAATGATGGGTCGGTTTGGACTCATCATTGCTGGGAATATAGTTGACCCTTGGTCAAACCACGACTCAAGACGATGGGTCATCGTCTGGATGATGAGTCGTCAAACCCAGTCATCATTTCAGAGGGACCTGTCACTCTTCTGATCTGAGTTCCTCGAGTGAACAGGATGGACTCGTGGTTTGAACCACGATTTGTAGAACCCACTCGTGGTTCCAAACCAGAGGCTGAACCAGCATAAGTCCAACCACGGGTCCATTCCATGACCTGTGGTTTGAACCACAGTCCATGGTTTGGACCCGTAGTTCCTGGAACATGAATTTTTCTAAGGTTTTTAACTTAGATAGCTGGATACAGTTCCAGGGTGTTACAATATCTCTCTCTTGGGATCATTCGTCCTCGAATGAAGACTAAACAAGGAAAACTGAGGACAAAACAGCCCAACCAAATATCAAAACATGGAAATCAAAGAGTAAACATTAAACCTGAACCTTTCAACTTGAAAACATGATAAACTAACTTCGTAAAACATGTATGCATGCTAGAATCATGAGAGAAACCGGTGTAATAGAATCGGAGGGACATATTAAGGAGGAAATTATTACCTCAAGCTGGAACTGAGCCGGAAAGAAAGAGATGAGGATATTTGGCCTTCATGGCCTCCTTTGCTTTCCAAGTAGCACTTTCTACGAACTGGTTCCTCCAAAGGACTTTCATCGAGGTGACTGTTCCTCAACCTCCGAACCTGACGATCAAGAATCTCCATAGGAACTTTCTCATAAGCGAGACTATCCTTCACACCCACCTCTTCCAAAGGAACAATCAAGTTTGGATCACCAACACACTTCTTCAACAAGGATACATGGAAAACTGGATGAACCGCTTCCAACTCCATTGGCAACTCCAACTCATACACAACGCTACCAACTCTCCTAAAAATCCGATAAGGACCTAAAAAACAGGGACTAAGTTTTCCTTTCTTGCCAAACCTCATCACACCCTTCATGGGTGACATCTTAAGGAAAACACAATCATCAACCTCAAATTCCAACTCCCTTCTCCTCATATTCGTATAAGATTTTTGTTGACTCTGAGGGGTCTTCAACCTTTCCCGAATAAGCTGAACTTTCTCCATGGTCTCATGTACAGAATCTAGACCAATCAAGGCTGCCTCACCAACCTCGAACCAACTAATAGGAGATCTACACCTCCGACCATAAAGGGCCTCATACGGAGCCATCTGGATGCTAGAGTGAAAGCTGTTGTTGTAGGCAAACTCGATAAGCGGTAAGTGATCATCCCAGTTACCTTTGAAGTCAATCACACACGCTCTCAATATATCCTCCAAAGTATGAATAGTGCATGCTGCCTGACCATCTGTCTGAGGGTGAAAAGTTGTGTTAAGCTTCACCTGGGTACCAAGACCTTTCTGAAACAATCTTCAAAACTGAGATGTAAATTGAGGACCTCTATCTGAAATGATAGACAAGGGAAAACAATACAATTGAACTATCTCCCCGATGTAGAGTCTGGCATAATCATCTGCTGAATCAGTAGTCTTAACAGCCAAGAAATGGGATGACTTGGTTATCTGCTCAACAATCACCCAAATGGAATCATGTTGCCTTCGAGTACGAGGCAAGCCAGTAATAAAGTCCATATTGATCGCTTCCCATTTCCAAGTAGGAAGGTTAATATCTTGAAGCATGCCACCCGGCCTTTAATGTTCCACTTTGACTTGTTGAAAGTTGGGACACTTAGCCATAAACCCAGCTATGTCCCTCTTCATACCATTCAACCAAAAGACTTCTCATAGGTCACGGTACATCTTAGTAGCACTCGGATGAATGGAATATCTAGAACTGTGAGCCTCAGTCAGAATCTGCTGTCTCAACCCATCAATATCTGACATACACTAGCGACCCTGGTAATGAAGTACACCATCTCCCCCTTGGGAGAAAACCTCCACCCGTTGCTGATGAACTGCACCTTTAAGCTGAAGTAGAATGGGATCCTCGTCTTGCTTTGCCTTCACCTCAGCTACCAAAGATGATTTGGCACCATTCTATACAATCACACCACCTTCTATCGAGTCCATAAGGTGAACTCCCAACCGATCTATCCTATGTACTTCCTTAACCAATTCCTTTTTCCCATCATCAATGGAAGACACACTTCCCATGGACAATCTACTCAAGGCATCTGCCACGACATTGGCCTTACCTAGATGGTAAAGCACACTCATATCACAATCTTTAAGGAGCTCGTGCCATCTCCTTTGTCACAAATTCAACTCTTTCTGAGTGAACACATATTGGAGACTCTTATGATCAGTGAATACATCCACATGCACACCATACAAGTAATGTATCTAAATCTTTAAAGCAAAGACCACGGCTTCCAACTCAAGATCATGAGTAGGATAGTTCTTCTCATGAGTCTTAAGCTATCTAGAAGCATAAGGAATCACCTTACCATGCTATATCAAAACACAACCCAAACCAATCCTAGAAGTATCACAATACACAACAAAATCATCTAAGCCCTCAGGTATAGCTAACACTGGAGCGGTGGTCAATCTAGTCTTCAGATTCTGGAAGTTCTTCTCACACAAGTTGGACCACTGAAATTTTACCTTTTTTTTGAGTCAATTGGGTCAAAGGAGTAGCAATGGAAGAAAAGCCTTCCATGAACCTCCTGTAATAACCAGCCAAACCCAAAAAGCTCCTAATATCTGACGGAGAAGTAGGCCTAGGCCAGTTCTTTACTGCTTCTATCTTTTGAGGATCAACTCAAATACCATCTTTAGTCACAATATGACCCAAAAAATCAACAGACTACATCCAAAACTCACACTTGCTAAACTTAGCAAACAACTGTCTATACTTGAGGGTTTGCAACACAATTCTCAAGTGATCCGCATGCTCCTCCTCACTCCGAGAATAAATGAGGATATCATCAATGAAGACAATCACGAACATATCCATATACTATTTGAACACACGGTTTATCAAATCCATAAAAGCTGCAGGAGCATTCGTTAGACCAAAAGCCATCACAACAAATTCATAATGACCATACCGAGTCCTGAAGGCTATTTTAAAAATATCACACTCTCTAACACGAAGCTGATGATAATTGAATCTAAGGTCGATCTTGGAGAAAAAACTAGCACCCTAAAGCTGATCGAACAAGTCATCAACTCTAGGAATGGGATACTTATTCTTGACTGTGACCTTGTGCAACTGACAGTAGTCAATACACATTCTAAGGGAACTATCTTTCTTTCAAACAAACAACACTGGGGCACCCCATGGAAAAATGCTAGGCCTGATGAAACCTTTATCAAGAAGATCCTTTAACTGATCTTTCAACTCTTTGAGTTCTGTGGGAGCCATTCTATAAGGAGGAATAGCGATAGGATTCGTATCTGGGAGAAGATCTATCCCAAAGTCTATCTCTCACTCAGGAGGGACTCTGGGCAAATCCTCAGAAAACACTTCTGGAAACTCATTCACAACAGGAACGGACTGAAGGGATGGGGTTTCGGGCTCTGTGTCCATAACCCGCACTATGTGATAAATATACCTCTTTGAAATCATCTTCCTAGCCTTAAGATAAGATATGAAACAACCTTTCAAGGAAAGGGGACTACCTTGCCATTCTAAATGGGTTCATTAGGAAACTTAAACCTGACAACCCGAGTATGACAATCAACAGAAGCATAACATGCATACAACCAATCCATGCCAAGAATGACATCAAAATCAGTCATCTCCAACTCTATTAGGTCTGCTAAAGTGACTTTATGAAGGACTGAGATAAGGAAATTTCAATAGATTCTTTCGGCTAGGACTGACTCACCAACAAGAGTAGAAACATTAAAAGGTTCTAAAAGCATTTCAGGATGAATCTCAAACTTGCAAGTAACATAAGGGGTTACAAAAGATAAGGAGGCACCGGGGTCCAACAAAGCATACACATCAAGAGAGAAGACTTTTAACATACCAGTAACCACATCTGGGGAACCTTCCTGATCCTGACGGGAAGACATAGAATAAAGGTAGTTCTGGCGCTGACCACCAGAACTAAAAGCTTCGCCCTGCTGGGCTGGTCTACCCCCCGAAGCTGCTGGGGCATACTAAGTCCTACCACCTCTCTGCCCCTTCTTAGCTAAAGGGAAATCTCAGATACGATGTCCAACCTGACCACATCCATAGCAACTACCTGAACCAGCCAAACACTCACCATAATAACTCTTTCCACAATTGGTACAAGCTGGATATGAAGATCCCTTAACAACACTACCCTGAGATTAGGAATAAGAACCAGATCCTCTACCACCCAGATCATGACGAGGCTTCTGAGCCTGGGTAGGAGCACTAGTAGAAGAATGAATGGATCCTGATGAATTTTTCTTGAAAGAAGAGCGACGTCCACCTCCGAACTTGTGATGACCAAAACCTAATCCCTCATATCTAACCCGTTCTCCCTTGCCATCTCCCTAATCTTGTCACCCTTAATTTGATGGGCATGAGTCATGAGTCGGAAAATTTTTATATCACTCAACAACAAAGCAGACCTACACTTTTTCTTCACCACATCAAAAACCCCATATATAAACTTGCTCATTTGATCATTCAGGTCCGCTACCATGGAGGGACCATATCTAGACAATTGAGTTAACTTCAGACTATACTCATTCACCGACATTGAACCTTGTCTCAAGTTCACAAACTCCTCCACCTTCGCTTGCCTCAACTCTCGGGGAAAGAACCAATCAAGGAAGGCCCTCTCAAAACACTCCCAAGTAAGTTGTGGGGACCATGTCCCTCACCCTAGTATCCTTCCATTGCGTGAACAAAATATGAGCCACATCTTTGAGTTAATAGGATGCAAGCTCAACAAAATCAACCCCAACCACTTTCATAACTTCAAAGATATTCTTCACTTCATCAATAAAATTAAGCGGGTCCTCACTCACTTTCGAACCCCAAAATTCAAGTGGGTTCATTCGAACAAAGTCACGAACTCGAGTCGCTACCCCACTTAGAGGATGGACTGGGGCAAGAGCCGGTTGATTGGACTGAGTGGCAAAAGTTTGGGCTAGAAAATGGATGGAATTCCTAAACTCCTTATTCATGTCATCGGGAACCAGAATGGGAGGAACAACATTCTGAGCGGCTTTGGGAGGCATAGCACGTTGATGAGGCATAATCTAAAATGTACAAGATGAGGATTAGAGAAACATAAGAGTTAAGCTCTATCGCACGACATGATCATGAAAGAAGTGAAGTTTTCTAAGACATCTCGTACCTTGCCTCTCATATGTGTGGCGCGCTTCACACACATGAAAAAGACTCTACTCGATGTGGCTTTCAGACATCCTAGGACTCTTTAACCTGAGGCTATAATACCAAGTTTGTCACACCCTGAGGTTATCCCCTAGATGTCACACGGGGCTTAGAACCACAAGGATCCCAAACTAACCCTTGGTCATAGGATTTTCAAGCAAACATAAAGGAAACATAGAGGAAGCATCATATATAAAGATAGAATGGCATAAGATAGATAGTCGAGTCAAAGAGATACGACACCCCCGAAGGGTTACATACGGTCTATGTCTGAAAGCCTCTATTCATAACATAATGAGTTGCTAGGACAAGACCCTAGCTAACTCGAAGTACGTAAATAAAATCAACAGAAGCTAAGAACATGACCAGTCCTCGACCTAAGAGGACTCACCCACAGCTGACAGAGTTAGTGGCTTGGGAACGCTAGCCACGAATTTGAGAAGGGACACCTGAATCTGTATTATTAAAGGATGCAGCGCAAAATATGCGTCAGTACTATGGAATGTACTAAATATACGGGCAATTCATAAATAGGATGGAAACATGCTTTAAAACGTACTTAGACAAAATCCATACATACTTATAATAGGGTATCATGAGTAAATGGCATACTGCAAAGACAAAACATGAAGTAAAAGCCAAACCTTAAGGTAAGGGTTCATAAAGCTTAG
The DNA here is from genome assembly GCA_003996215.1 of Jaltomata sinuosa. NCBI lineage: Eukaryota > Viridiplantae > Streptophyta > Magnoliopsida > Solanales > Solanaceae > Jaltomata > Jaltomata sinuosa. The sequence continues at coordinate 62,745 of QJPP01002519.1, read as the reverse complement.
AAAACTTGAAAACATACATAAGGGAGTTTCTTATAACCGACATGAGACCATGTGAGCTTACATGGAATCTAACTATATTACCCTAGTTAGCAAAGCTGACTTGAACCTTTCCAAGGAATGAGTCACCATACCCAACTATATAACCCTAGTTGGCAAAGCTGCCCTAATGCCCGCTAAGACACATGACACCATTCATAAAGACGTGGATCCACTCACAAAGCTTATAAGGCACATATCATTTCATAACCTATGCAGGCAACGTAGTTTCTGGATTTGGGTAATCAAACCCTCATCGCTCGGTGCTAAATACTACTCCCAAAACATGCATATGTAGCTCATCATTACATAGTGGCACCATCTCATGCCAAATCTTATTCATAAAACATGAAAACACATCGGGCATCATGTAAATTTTCATGTCATAGTTCATAAAGCTAGGCATAGCCATAATTCAAAACATGCTTTTCTGTCTAAATTCATACTTGAAGAATTTGGCATGCAATTTCATAAATACATAAAGGCCATGATATCTAATCATGCCAAGTTTCTCTTGAAAACATGCAATTTCATAGTTTCATGCTAGAAACCAATCCTCATACTTGGGCTTTTAAAACCAATGAAGGAATCATGAAAAAATCTTGTAAAATCAATAAGATACCATGAAATTAAACATAGAAACTGATATCATAAATTTTCCCCAAATTTAGATCAAAACCCTAATTTCATAAGTTCATAATTCAACATAAGAATTGGAGATTTTGGGCAAAAAGGTGTAAGGAATCCATTTTTGAATTCACACATACTTTAGAAGAAGATGATCCACTTGAATGGAAAAGACTTAGGAGGCTTGACTTGGAACTTGGAGACTTGAAGCTTGAGGATGAACTTTTCTTCTTTTGGGAGGTGAATGAATGATTTAGGAGGAACTTAGGGTAATAAAGGTGAACACCCTACTTGGAATAGTGAAAATGACCTCACTTAGTATTTAAAAAGGTGGGAAAAGACCAAAATACCCCTGGGACTAAACTTAGAAAAATCAGGAAATTTGGTCGGCTTTAAGTTCTACGGTTTGATTCCACGGATCGTCATTTGAACCACGACTCGTGGTTCCAACTCGTGGAAACTGGTCATCCAGACAGTCTGCAGGAACATTTTTATGGGTCAACAGGATGGACTCGTAGAATAAATAATGGGTCATCGTTTGGAGTCGTTATTGCTGGGAATACAGTTGACCCTTGGTCAAACCATGACTCAAGACAATGAGTCATCGTCTGGATGATGGGTCATCGAACCCAGTCATCATTTCAGAGGGACCTGTCACTCCTCTGATCTGAGTTCCACGAGTGGACAGGATGGACCCGTGGTTTGAACCACGGTCCATAGAACCCACTCGTGGTTCCAGACCAGAGGCTAAACCAGCATAAGGCCAACCACGACTCCATTCCACGACCCGTGGTTTGAACCATGGTCCATGGTTTGGACCCGTAGTTCCTGGAACATGAATTTTTCTGAGGTTTTTAACTTAGATAGTTGGATACATTTCCAGGGTGTTACAGGTTACTGCTCCCAGTTCTATCAGAAATCTTCAGCTCCAGTCCCATCCTCTGCCAGTGCTCCAGTGCCTAAGTCCAGGCAGGATAGGTGGGATAGGGAGCCATGCTCTAAGTCCCAAGGTACATTCACTAGCGAGTGCACTCATCCAGTTTACGAGAAGTGTGGTAGGAACTAGCAAAGTGAGTGTATGATAGGCAGTGGTAATTGTTTCGGGTATGGTAAGCCAGGCCATAGAATGAAAGAGTGTCGAATAACTTCTTAGAAGGGCAGGGATACTCGCCCACAGAATCAGGCTAACTCCACGATTGCTCCACCAGGTTTCTCAACTTTGTAGGGGGCTCATCTAGTGTAGGTGGCGGTCAGTGCCAGAACAGACTATATGCCCTTCAGACTAGACAGGACCTGGAGGATTCTCCCGATGTGGTCATGGGTACGTTACAAGTCTTCCACTTGGATGTTTATGCATTGTTAGACCCAGGGGCTACCCTTTATTTTGTAACTCCTTATATAACAGTAAATTTTGGTGTCAGTCCAGAAATCCTCCCAGAACCTTTCTCAGTCTCTACTCCAGTTGGTGATCCAATTATAGCTAGACGGGTATACAGAAATTGCCCTATCATAGTTTCCCAGAAAGTTACCTTAGCCGATCTTGTAGAGTTAGAAATAAGTGACTTCGATATTATTCTAGGCATGGATTGGTTACATTCCTATTATACCTCAGTTGATTATAGAACTAGGATCATTCGGTTCCAGTTTTCAAATGAGTCAGTCTTCGAGTGGAAGGGTAATACCTCAATGCCTGTAGGTCAATTTATCTCTTACCTTAAGGCCAGAAAAATAACTTCCAATGGGTATATCTATCATCTTATTCAGGTTAAGGATTCAAAATCCAAGACCACAACTTTTGAGTTAGTCCCAGTGGTGAATGAATTCCCAAAAGTATTTCCAAAAGATCTTCCCGGAGTTCCTCCCAAAAAGGAAATTGACTTCGAAATAGATCTCCTTCTAGATACCCAGCCTATTTCGATTCTTCCTTACAGAATGGCTCCAGCTGAGCTTAAGAAATTGAAGGAACAGTTGGAACATATTCTATATAAGGGTTTCATCAGAACCAACATCTCTCCATGGAGTGCTCCAGTTCTCTTCATATGTAAGAAAGACGGTTCTCTCAGGATGTGCATCGACTATCATCAGTTGAACAAGGTCAAAATAAAAATTAAGTATTTCATTCCCAGGATTGATGACTTGTTCAACCAACTTCAGGGTGCTAGTTGCTTCTCTAAGATAGACCTCAGAGCAGGCTATCATTAGCTCAGAGTCAGAAATTGTGACATTCCGAAGACAGCCTTCAGAACTCGATATGGTCACTACAAATTTGAAGTTATGTCATTTGAACTAATGAATGCTCCTGAAGCTTTCATGGATTTGATGAACTGAGTGTTCAATTAGTATATAGACTTGTTCATCATTTTTTTCATCAATGATATACTCATATATTCTCAAAATAAGGAAGATCATGCAAACCATTTGAGAGTGGTGTTGCAAACTCTCAAAGATTGCCAGTTATTCACCAAGTTCAGTAAGTGTGAATTCTGGTTGAAATCAGTTGCTTTCCTTGGTCATGTGGTGTCTAGTGAGGGCATCTGAGTTGACTCTCAAAAGATTGAGGTAGTAAAGAACTAGCCCAGACCTACCTCTCCGACAGATATTAGGAGTTTCTTGGGTTTGGCTGGTTATTACCAGAGGTTTTTTGAAGGAGTTTACTCCATAGCTACCCCATTGACCAAGTTGACTCAGAAAAAGGTCAAGTTTTAGTGGTCAGATTAGTGTGAGAAGACCTTTCTAGAGCTGAAGACCGGGTTGACTACGACTCCCATTCTAAATCTGCCAGAGGGTTTAGATAATTTTGTGGTGTATTGCGATGCATCCAGAGTCAACTTGGGTTATGTCTTGATGCAGCATGGTAAGGTCATTGCTTATGCATCTAGATAGCTTAAGATTCATGAGAAGAATTACCCGACTCATGACCTTGAGCTTGCAGCAGTTGTATTTGCCCTAAGTATTTGGAGACACTACTTGTAGGGTGTCCATGTAGATGTGTTCATAGACCATAAGAGCCTCCAGTATGTGTTCACCCAGAAAGAGTTGAATCTTCATCAGAGGATATGGCTCGAGTTCCTCAAAGACTGAATGTGCCCTACCATTTGGGTAAGGCTAATATGGTGGTTGATACCCTCAGCAGACTGTCCATGGGTAGTGTGTCTCATGTTGAAGAAGAGAAGAAATAATTAGTTAAGGAAGTTCATAGGCTTGCTCGCTTAGGAGTTTGCCTCATAGACACGATAGATGGTGGTGTGATAGTCCATAATGGATCAGAATCTTCATTGGTAGCAGAGGTGAAAGAGAAACAAAACAGTGATCCCATATTACTTCAGTTGAAAGGTGCAGTTCATCATCAAAGGGTAGAGGTCTTTTTACAAGGTGGAGATGGTGTGTTTTGCTACCAGGGTCAGTTATATGTCCCTAATGTGGGTGAGTTGAGGTAGCAGATCCTTACAGAAGCCCATAGTTCCAAATATTCCATTTATCCCGGTGCCACTAAGATGTACCATGATTTACGGGATGTCTATTAGTGGAACAACATGAAGAGGGACATTGCAGATTTTTTGGCTAACTGTCCTAATTGTCAGCAGGTGAAGGTAGAACATCATAAACCAAGGGTGTGACTCAGAATATCAGTATTCCTACTTGGAAGTGGGAAGTGATCAACATGGATTTTGTTATAGGTTTACGTCGCACTCGCAGACAGCATGACTCCATTTGGGTGATAGTGGATAGGTTTACTAAATTAGCCTATTTCCTAGCAGTTAATACTACAGATTCAGCAGAGGAGTATGCCAGACTCTACATCAGCAAGATAGTAACATTGCATGGGGTTCCCTTGTCTATCATTTCAGATAAAGGTATTTAGTTTACAGCTTATTTCTGGAAGTCTTTTCAGAAAGGTCTTGGTACTCAGGTAAATCTCAGCACAATATTTCATCCGTAGATGGATGGTCAGGCAGAATGTACCATTAAGACCTTAGAGGACATGTTGAGGGCTTGTGTGATCGATTTCAAGGGTAGTTGGGATGATCACCTACCTATCATAGAGTTTGCCTACAATAACAGTTTCCATTCTAGTATTCAGATGGCCCCATATGAGGCACTCTATGGGCATAGATGTAGGTCACCGATTGGTTGGTTTGAAGTAGGTAAAGTAGCCTTGATTGGGCTAGATTCAGTTCATGAAGCCATAGAGAAAGTTCAGCTTATTACAGAAATATTAAAGACAACTCAGAGAGGTTTGAAGTCCTATACAGATGTGAGTAGAAGGGACTTAGAATTTTAGGTCAATGATAGGGTTTTCTTGAAAGTGTCACCCATGAGGGGTGTGATGAGATTTGGAAAGAAAGGAAAGCTCAGTCCTCGGTATGTAGGCCCTTACAAAATTCTAAAAAATATTGGTAATGTGGCTTATGATTTAGAGTTGCTAGCAGAACTAGCAACGGTTTATCCAGTTTTTCACATTTCATTGTTAAAGAAGCGTGTTGGTGATCCAGCGTTAGTTGTTCCCTTAGAGAGTGTGGTTGTGAAGGATAGCCTCACTTATGAGGAGGTTCTAGTTGAGATTCTTGACCGCCAGGTTCGTAGATTGAGGAATAAGGAAGTCACTTCAGTGAAAGTTTTATGGAGGAATCAGTCAGTTGAGGGAGCTATTTGAGAAGCAGAAGTAGCCATGATGTCCAAGTATCCTCACCTTTTTCCTTCCGATCTAGTTTCAGCTTGAGGTAATAGTTCCTCTTCAGTCACTCAGTTTCCTCATATGCATGTCAGTCTCAGTATCATTTTTCCCAGCTTTTCCAGTATCTTTAGCATGTTGTCATGTCCCTAGAACTAGACTCAGTCAGATATCAACTTCTACTATTAAGTTTTAGGGATTGCAGCTCTTTCCCTCTAAACTCATCTTAGTTAGTCTTCATTCGAGAAAGAATGATCCCAAGGGGGAGATATTGTAACACCCAAGATTTCAGACCAACATTTAAAACACAGAATATTCTTCTAAAGTGTCAGGCCCTATGGGTTCACCCACGAGCGTCGGAGGTTGATGACATGTTGAGGTCCTCGTGGGAAGAGCCCAGTGGATCTTCTCAGCAACCTCAGCCAGACAAAAGTTCCCATGGGCGTCTAAAGTTTGACGTGCCATGGGACAAGTCATGGGAAATGACCAGTGCCCATACCAGCCTCCACTCTCTAGATAGGCAGTCCCCACGATCATCATGGATGCGACTGGCTATGGGAACCATTGTGGAGACTATCCGGAGGACCAACCCTACTTTGTCCCTTTCCGATGCCCAGGCCGATAGGGCATCGTAGGTCTGACGCCCGTCGAGTGGCCCGTCTAGCGAAGGAAAATCTACAACTTTTGTTTTAAGTTGGGGGCATTTCAGTCTTTTACCAATCCTTTTAACTTCGACCCTAAGTCATTTGGGGGGTAATTAAAGGGGGTTTTACGCTTTTTCCCTCATCATTCCTAAACCTCCCATTCTCCTAGAAATCATCCGACACTTAGAGAAATAGAGAAAAAAACGTCAGTTTCCTCTCAAGAACAAGCAGAAGGTCTTCTTCAAGTTCAGCCCTAAGATCCAAAGGTTCACCCATAGAATCTTCTTCCAGGCATGTACAATTTCATCAGTGGGTTCATTTCACCCATTGAATCCCTAGATTCAGTCCAGTTCCTCAATTCTCAATTAGTTCTTCAAACCTAGGATTCCTAAACTTTATGAAACCCTTGCAATTCAGATTATATTGCTTGTATGATATTTATTACATATTTTCTTAGGAACTAAGGATATTCATATGTACAAAGCTCAGTAGCCCTAGCTTGTGCCAATTCTAGTACTCATAGGTTATACTTGCTAGTCAGATGATTCAGACAGTTATGCTTCAGAATTTCAAATGCTATGAGTTTCAGTATTATTATATTGCATTCTCAGATGATTATAAGTATTTGAGCTATCCAGTATTTCAGATTTTGTATTCATTGCTTATGTATTCAGTTGGGAGTAGACTTAGCACCGAGTGGACGAAGGGATGAAATATCACCCGCCAGTTTAGACTGAGACCTTTGGTAGCAGTCTCTGTGTCCCAGAACTACGGCGCCACCATAGGTTTTAAAGGGGTCACACGTCAGATTAGGCTTTTCACCCTTGTCCCTTGTGGACATCAGTTTAGTGGATCCACGTCAGAATTATTTGTACCCTTGGCAAGGTATGAACACCCTTCCACCCAGGGTTACAGGTTGGCCCCACAGCTAGCTCAACTTGGGGTATGTCGATTAATAGTAGGTCCCATAATCAGACTCATATTTCATTGAACTTGTACTCAGTATCTATTTTTGTTATTCAGTTTAGTTCAGCATGTTATAGTATTCATATTAGCTACTTGGTCACTGCATTTAGCTTATCCTTCAGTTCATCATTCAGTGTGTATTTCCATATTCAGTATTTATGTTGTACAACTTTGCATATATCCCGCATTCTCATTACATTCAGAGTACTGACGCATACTTTTGTGCTACATCTTCTCATGATGTAGGTTCAGGCATTCAGCATCTAGACCGCGCTTAGTGTGACTTTTCAGTCCTCACTCAGCAGATCAGTGGTGAGTCCCCATCATTCGAGGACGATAGTTATGCTTACTTCATTCAGTTTTATATTTCAGTTTCATACTATTAGAGTTAGTTGGGAGCTTGTCCCAGTAACTCATATCAATTAGAAGCTTTCAAACATAGAACTAGAATCAGCTTTTGGGTTGTCAATTTTATTTTCATACTTATTATATTCTCATTTTCATTATATATTCAGACATGTTTGGATTTCTTTTTCCAGCATATATTTTGAGATCAGTTCAGTTTTTTGCACAGTTCATATATTACCAGAATTTGTCTAGATATGCCATACCATGGGTTAGCTTGGGGTTACTTGTAACACTAAGTACTGTGTTACGTCAAGGGGGTAGCCTGAAGGCATGACATACATACCCTATAGAAAGATCAGAATCCTGACCATGGTATCCTAAAGAATGTCCATAAATCATGTTGGGGGTTGGGCTTGCCCCAAACCCTCTGGCTGATGCAGTATATCCTCAACCTCAATCTCTGGCTCAGGTGAAGGCACTCTAACCTGGCCCCGAGTTGGTGTTGTATCTTGTGGCTAGACTTTTCCTCTAGGTCTACCCCAACCTCGACCCCTAGCAAGGACCCTAGCAATGTGTATGAGCTTTGCCCTTGCTCCTTGACAATCTTGTCCTAACCATCTGAGAAAGAATGAAACAAATGAAATTTAGAAGTTGATAGAGTCAACAACGCATAATAAAGAATAAAAATGGTGGTATTTTCCTAAGAATGCCCTATAGCCTTCTGAAGTTAGGATATGGCCGTGATCATACCAATCTGCGAGACTCTACTATGCACCTACTCTTGTATGGGTAAGATTGGTAAACCTTAAGTTCTGATACCATGCTGTCACAATCCGAGATCGGGCCATGAAGGCACCTATTATAACCCTCTAGTAGGTAAGCCAAACCCAAGAAATAAACAAAAAGTAAAGACTACTCATAAATAGTAAGGAAGGCTAAAATGAGACAAATGGGCCACCATGTATAGATACATACATAATAGGTACAAAATATAAACATGGGCCCTATGAAAATGAAAGAAAGAAAAAATTTACAAGATACCAACCTCGGACCTGGTGTCTCCGGTACAAGAGCCTCTAAAGTATGGAATAGAACTATACAATATGTAGTTGTCTGGTAAATACAAAATATAGACAGTTGATATATGAAGGAAAGAAGTATGCCTCCAGATGACAAGAGCTCACCGCGATACTATCGATAGAGGTCTCCGAATGAGTAGGATATTAGTGAGGGTGACTCGTACTGAGTGTTGCATCAGAAAAAGATGCATAAGTGTAGAATGAGTACCAAAACATGGGGTAATCAGCAGGCATCATAGACCGACTGAGATCAGAAGAATATATAATATAAAAGACATGAAAGAAACCTATGCATCGGAAGCTAACTTAGAAATCTCAACCATACAAAGGTAAAGTGAAGATAATAATAATAATAATACAAGAGAATATAAGTATACATAATAAATGATGTGTAGTATCATGATGATGAAAGTATGTGGCCAATGCAAAAAAGTAAAACAAGAAATTATTCCTCATGCCATCGGAGCTTATCAACATATGCATAAAGTAAAGAAACCCAGAATTTATCCCTCGGGCTACCCAAAATTATGCCTTGGACTCATCAACAGAAAAGTAAACAGAGAAAATATCCAAAAATATCCCTCGAACCGAGTGTAAAAGTGGTACAGTCTTTCCAAATCAGAATCAATGATAAATATGATATAATTTTTTTGGAACCCGAAATCTATAGTAAAAATGATACAATTTCCTCTTTACAGCAAAAAAATCAATATTTTCCCCCAAATTGTGTCATAATCCATGTACATATATTTATGAATGTATGCATGCCAATACGAGTATATATGTATAGGTATATGTACATGTATGTATTTATGTACACACCAAACATGGTGAAACCACCCTCCACAATAAAGTCACACTAACATGGAGTCTAGCTAGTCCAAATCCACGCCTCGGGCCCATAATTTCATAACAGAAAAAAATACAAAAATAAAAGTGGATATGACAAAAACAAATTGTGAAATAAAGCTACTCTACCATGAAATCCTTCCCTAAGCTTATACTAAAGATCTCTAATCTAATCCTAACATGATAGCAAGCAACCTAGACTAAGACTTAAGAAGAAACACTATTCTAAGGTCCCCGAAGGAGGCTATATATTCAAAATTTGATAAAAACCTAACCATACCTAGAAAATTTTCCTAACCGACATGAATTTATAAAATATACTATCTAACCGAGTTAAATCTAAAAAGGAAAATCGTAATTTACCTCAAAGATGAATGACAACCACAAACCATTACACGGAAGCCTTCCTCTTTCGTAAAGCCTCGGATCATTGTTACGCTATCAAATAAATAATCTATACATCAAAATGGAACTGATGATACCTATATCAATAATTTATAATTTAGACCAAAAATTGAGTAAAAACTTGACCCTCGGGGTCCATCGTCAAAATCAAAATTAAAATTCACAATTATCTTTTTCATGAGGTAAGAAACCCATGCCCAAAGGATGGGCAAAGAATGAGTTAGTTTAGGGCCTCAAAATAGCTTGGAGAACTCTCTTGATCAATGGAGGATTTTAGAGAATTAAGCGATAAATACAACAGGAAATAGGATGGAATTAAGTGCAAAAATCACAGAAATTACACAAGGGAAGCATGAAGAACTTACCAACACACAATTGAGGTGAAAATCCTCAAAAAAATCTTTCCTTAAGTTCCCAAGTCCAAAATTCACGTGAAAATGATGGGGAAAATGAAGTGAGATCAATATAACTGCCAAGGGTCCCTTCTTCACGAACGCAGGACTGCACTGGCTGGTCCTTCTTCCCAAACACGGTGGTCCCCTTGCAAATGTAAAGAGGGACCTGGATCGGGCCCCAATAGACTTCTTCATTGTGAACGCAGAGGACCCTTCGCAAATGCGATGGTCTAGTTTTCAGACCTTCGCGAATCCAATGGCCTCCTTGCGAATGCGAAGAAGAACAAGAGGCTGCAAACCAGCAAATCTTTAAGTAAAAAAAGACTCTGAATGGACCCTCGAGATTCTTTTAAAATCCTGTGAACATAAACCAAATATGTCACCCAACTAAAAATGGCATTCTGGACTCAATGGAATCATCAAAATGACCAATGGAGGTCATCTTATTGAAATATTGACCAAAGTCAATACTTTCTCGGTCTTGCACAAAATCCAGCCAAGTTTCTAAAATGAACCTGGAAACCACGAGACCCAAACTAAAGGTCCTATTAGCGCAAAAATCTATGTTTCAAAGCTAATGACACTGAAGAAATTCTCATCCAAACCTGTTTACTAAGAATATTGATCAAAGTAGGGAATCCCTTCCAAAACCCGAATGAACACCTTGGGTACCGTGCCACCTATTCTCACAGGTCACAAATACAATTTAGAAGATACAAGAAGGGTCAAAATGGTAAAAATGCATAAAAATATGAAAATAACCAAGAGGATCATTATATATTCTATTAATTGACATGAGATAAACGTGCAAAACACGTACACTAGACTATTATTGTATAAAAAGAAGAAGACCCTTAAAATATTGATTGAATTTATTATCCTTTATTAAAAGACTGACATATTATTATTTACTATTTTTCTCAAATAGTTGTCATTTAATTATTATCATGATATTTAGAACTTTAAAATTAATTAAAGTCATGGCTATTATACATTACTTATTTATAAGATGTAAGAACTCCTAATATTAGTACCTTAAAGTTGGCTGAAATTTTGCTTCTTAAATATTTCTTTATTTGAACTATATTAAAAGTCCTAACATTTAAGACTTTAAAATCAATTACTATTTCGTTAACTTATAGCAATCCTTCTTTATTAAACTAACTGATTACTCGTCACAATTTTTTTAACTCACAGCAAGAGAAAATAAATTAAAGAGTGTAACTTCATTTTGCATTAATACATTAAATTCTTCCTCCTCCTCCTTCTTCTTTTTTTTAAAATATATATACACTCGAAAAAAGAAAAAAAATATAGAATCACAACATACTTTAAGTTGATTCAATTAATTGAGTGTTCTTGTTATTTAAGAACTACTGGATTGGATCAAACTCTTAAACATAATCTTTACCAACTTTTAAAATTTATAATTTTCTTTCTAAATTCTTATATTATTACACAAACACATCTTTTAAATATTATTTATGCTATTCTTAAGAATTTATTCTTATTAATATGAGGGACACACGCGAGGCACCTACGCTTAGACTAGTTATATTAAAATTATAAAGGTTCTTAAAAATATTGATTGAACCTTTTTTCCTTAATTAAAAGACTCTACACTAGAAAAATAGTTATTTACTATTTTTGGAATATTTAAATAGTAATTTAACCATTGATTTCTTATATATTGATAATGTTGGTGTCTGTCATGTGTTTTTCACAGTTTATGAGTATGTACCATTTACCTCCCTCTAGCACAATATATCCTCTGAATTCTTAATAGTAAACATGGTCTAGCAGTTCATATTTCTAGAGCTTAGTTACCTTTGATATCTGCTTATCCAAACTGTGATTGTAATGAAGTTCTTGATGAACTTCAGTGAAGATAGAAAATAAAAGAAGAGAGAGAGAGGGAGAGAGAGAGATGTATATGGTTGACACACCCGAAGGCCTAAGCATGTTATCTCCATCAATTTTTATACAGGAATTATGTTTACTTACCAGGTCTTGCTATTATTTAACCAAAACCTACCTCGAATGTTGAGATTCTTTCATGATGCATGCAACTTGTGTGTCGTTCCTTTCCAATGAATCTCGGAGGAATGATCACTGCTGTGGGGAGGGGTATCCAACCCTTTTTTAAGAGCTTTCCCTCTCTTTTCTTGCTTTTCTAGGGTTAGGAGAGATGCGGGGTATTTTTAGGAGGAAGCCTCCTTTTAAATAAGGGCTTAAAAGCTTAAACAAGCTCTATCACATATTCTGCCTCGTGTTCTCATCGCGAAGAGGGATACTCCATCGCCGCGGTCTATCATGATGAGGAATCTTTGTTGTAGTGAACCGTCATGATGAGCTCAGGATCATCCAAATGAAGGATGTTGGCAGCTTGTCCTAGACCGCATTTCATGACCTAGGTTTATTTAAACACCCTTAAAATCAACCCCACGACTCTAACTCTCACGATTCTGCTCCAAGGATAATAATCCAACAAATTTATCGCAACTTCCTAATAATAATGTGATGAGTCATTACAGTTAGGTTTTGATTTAGTTGGTTCTACCACCGGAGGGTTAGTATGGGTGCCACCCATGGCCAGTTGGGTCATGACACTTATGACACAAGTTGATATCTGACTAATTCAGAAATTGAATATCTTCAGTAATTTTAGCTACAAGTACTACATCAGATCTGAGAGACTGGTTTCCATTTTAATTAAGCAGATATAGTCCTTTATTTTCTCTACCAATCTCTTTTACCTTTCAACTTGACAGATCTTGAAATATTCAAAAATTAGGATAAACCAATGCAGCATAATGTAATTATTTTGCAGCCTTGGACATTGCCATTGAATTGAGGTAAGTGAAACATATTTTGTAGTGTGCTATAAGAAAAAATAGAACTAGATCTATGGTACCTGAGCCAACTAATGAATCATAGATATTGTACTAGCGTAGTACCTAAGCCAACCAATGAATAACATCAACCAATCCCGGGAAGTTGTCTAATGTGCCAAAATTTTATGACACATTTGATGCTTTTAATGAGGAAGTTTTGTAGTTTTCAAGTAAGTATTATGCAAATTGATGTGTTTTTATTATGTTTCAGGAAAGATAGACTGGATTCAATAAAAGAGCTTAGTTGGACCAAAAACAAGACATTTTGCTGATCATTGTAAGTTGAAACAAACCGTTGGTACAATCGTTGAATTCAACCTCAAAGACAAAAGCTTATGCGAAAAGATGAGTAACAACGAACGGGACAACGAACTGTTTTTCTCAGAAATGGTCCATTCCTCTGACCATTTCCAGAATCAGAAGGTGGCTAAATTATGCAAGTTAGAACAACCAAATAAATGGTCCGTTGTTGACTAAAATGGACTATTTTGATGTCCGTTCGGATGATGCATCTTTCCTTCATAGACCAATCTGGATTTAATTTGTACTGGGTTATAAATAGGATTCTTAGGTTATTTTTGCAGACACTTCCTTTTAGTATATTTTTACATGCTTTTGGAGAAACAACATCACGTTACTTCGTTGCTTTTGAGTTTTGAACAATTTGGAGCGCTACTTTGGTGCTCTTTTGGAAGAACAACTTTTGAATATCAATCAATTTTTTTAGTAAGTATGTATTCTTCAATTTTTATTATTATTTTCTTTCATATTATGGGTAACTAAACCCCAATTATGAGATTATGAATCCACAAAGTGAATGAATCTTAGGGCTAAAGTGTTGATATATGAATGAGTAGGTTGTGGGTGAGTTATTAACAATTGGATTGTTGAAAAATTTAAGGTTTCAAACGTTAATTAAAAGCCCTTAAACCTGAGTGTTTTTCGGAAGGATTCATTTAGGTTGGGAAACTATTAATGGCTAAGAACTCAAGGAGTTAATCTTTGTTTAATGGGATTTTGTAGGAATACGCAAATTCCACTTAACTTATTATGGTCGTCTACATAATACGCTTTATTTCATTTGGGAAGATAAATAAAGGATTGACCAATCTTTTATCAGAAGGTAGTAATTGGTATCATTGATCATGGTTCACCCAAAATCAACCTATGATTGCCTATATCGACGCTTGTAATCGTAGATAAATTCTATTGTGTGGTGAAATAATCCTGGATTTCATAAACCTTGCCAATTCAAAGTAGTTACATTTTCGCTAGCTTTAAATTTCTATACAACAACTATCTTTGCATTAAGGGATAAGATTCGACATAGAGTAAAGTGAATAAATAGCTTTGAGTATTGTGTGTCTCACCTTATTCCATGTGTGATTTGACCCCAGCCTCATTGTTGGGTTATTATATTTGATAACGATCATCTTACAATTTTAAAGGGTGTAATTTAAACGTATCAAACTTTGGTGTCGTTGTCAGGGAATACGGTTTTGAAATTTATTTGAAGTAATTCTTACTTTACTTTGTGTCCCTTACTTATCTCATCACACTTGGTCACTTCTGTACTGATTGCAGGTAAGAATGGCTGCTCAAAATTGAAGGAACCAAGGAAATAATCAACAAAATGCCCCTGGGCATGTGAATGTGGAAAATACTCTGTTTGATGAAGAGATAAATATTTTTGCTACAGAGGTTCCTGAACTGCACTATGCTAGTGCAATTGTCCTTCCTCGTGTGGATGCTGCTACATTCAAGATAGATCAAGGGTCTTATGCAATGTTGAGAGCTGAAGGCCTATTCTGAAACTCAATTGATGATGACCCTCATGAACATCTGAAGAACTTTATAAATGTTTGTCAAACTTATAAGCAGAATCATGTGTCAGATGAAACTTTTTGGCTATGGCTATTGAAGTATTCACTGACTATAGAAGCTCAGACCTGGCTAAACAATTTTCCCCCAAATTCAATTCACACTTGGAATGAGTTGGTAAACGTGTTTATGAAGAAATGGTTTCCACCTAGCAAGAAATCAGAGCTCAGATACAAGATTTTTTCTTCAAGCAACTCCTAGGAGAGAAACTATATGAGTCTTGGGAGTGGTTCAAGCAATATCTTCAACGATATCCAGCTCTTAGTCAGTTGCTAATAATGCATCAGATGGCAGTTTCATGGATACAACATTTGCCAGGGTAACATAGATGATGAACACATTGACAGCTCATAATTAGGCATGGCACTTAAGTGGAACCAATAAAGGGTACATGCCTCCTTCCTTAGCCAATCTGGCAAAGGAAAATCATGATAGAGATAGGACCATCACCAAGTTAGTTACTAGCCTGGATTTATTGAACAAGAAGTTAACTGAGAAATGACACCAAAAGAGTGAATGTTGTGGAGAGAATACCTGTACAACAAGCACTTGGTTTCAGTTCTGAGGAAGTTAGATACCTGGAGATGTAGACAATGCAAGCTGAAGAAGCTAACTTCATCACAAACACTGGAGGTCAGCAGAGACATAGTCAGTTCTAACAAGGTCAAGGCTATGGAAATCAGAATCAGTGAAACCACAGCAACAGACCCAATGGAATTCACAACAGTAAAATTAATGGAGACCATAGAAATAGGCCCAATAGAGACCATAAAAACAGGTACAAGGAAACTTCGAAAACCAGAATGGGTTTAATCATAAAAGTGGAAATCCATATGTGCCTTCACGGGGAAATCAGCAAGAACATGTACCATGCAAGATGGAGAATATATTAAAGAGGATTCTTGCCAATCAGGAGAAGAAATACATGTCAGTGAAAAACCTGGCAGAGGTAGTGGGGTCTCACACATCTTCTATTCAAAAGCTGGAATAACAGTTCAGAGATTTGTCAAGGGAAAAGAATCCAAAACTGAAAGATCAACTACCAAGTGATACCCTTACATCCAAGGGGTGGGGGTAGTACCTCTCAATGTAAAACTATAACCACTTGGAGTGTTCTGACTACAGCAAATACTGATGTGATTGATAAACTAGTGGAAAGAGTATAGGTTAGTCCTAACTAAGATGCTATAAGTGAAAAAGAAGTGCCAAGTGAGAAGAAAGTTGATGAGATGAAGAAAGGGCCTATTAAGAAGATCGTTAAGACATTCAAGTGTCCACCACCATTCCCTCAAAGGTTGATTAAAAAGATGGAGGATGCTAAATACCTGAAATTTTATGATTAGTTGAAGCAACTGTCGATGAGTATACCATTCTTGGATGCCTTCCAAGAGATGCCCGGATTCACAAAATACTTGAAGGAGTTGCTTAAGAACAAGGGGTCTGCGAAGGACAAAGATGTACAACTTACACATAGGGTGAGCTCTATTATTTCACACTACCTGATTGAGAAGAAGGGTGACCCAGGTGCATTGACAATACCCTGCACAATTGGCTAAGAGAGTTTGCTAAAGCACTTTGTGACAATGGTGCCAACATACACTTGATGCCTTTGGCCATATACAAGTAGTCTGGACTTGGACTTCCCAGGCCTACCAGTATGAGGTTACAAATGGCAGTCAGGTTTGTGCAACATCCCATTGGTATTGTTGATAATGTACTAGTCAAAGTCAGAAAATTCATGTTACTTGTTGATTTTGTGATACTGGATTGTACGGTTGAAAAAGAGATCCCCAATCATTTTAGGATGCCCGTTTCAAGAAACTGGAAGAGCGCTAATGGAATCAGAGTGGAATGAAATTAAATTCCAAGTCAATGATGAAGAGGTCACTTTTCAAGCCAGTAAAGGAATGTCCTTACCAAGCAAATATTACAGCATTTCAGTGATAAATGTGGTGGAGGACGCAGTAGAGGAAATGATAAAGGCAAAGGTGGAGGAGGATAGTTTTGGTGAAGTGTTGGAAACTATCTTGGTGAACTTAGATGGAGAAGACATGGAAGGTTACGTTGAGACTGTGAATGCCCTGACAAGGCTTGGTTCTTATAGTTATTCTCCCAAAGAAATTCTCTCTGGACTTGGAGAAAAGAGCCATGCCACCAGCAAAATCATCCATCATTGAGGCTCCCAAACTTAAGCTAAAGCATCTCCCAGCTCACCTCAAGTATGAATTCTTGGGACCTAATAAAACCTTACCTATTATTATTTCCACTTTGTTTTCTGTTGTGCAGGTAAAAAGGTTGGTAGCTTTGTTGCAAAAGTATAGAAAAGCTATTAGATGGACAATAGCTGACATCCAAGGGATTCCAGCTGGTATATGTGAGCACAAAATTAAGCTGGAGGATGATAGTCGACCTAGTGTTGAACACCAGAGGAGACTCAACCAAGCCATGCAAGAGGTGGTGCAAAAGGAGATTATCAAGTGGCTAGATATAGGGGTGGTCTACCCTATTGCTAACGGTCCTTGGGTTAGCGCAGTATAGTGTGTGCCCAAGAAGGGAGGTATGACTATTGTGGAGAACTCCAAAAATGAGCTGATACCAACTAGAACAGTTATCGGTTGGCATGTTTGTATGGATTATCGGAAGCTCAACACAGCAACCAGAGGAGACTCAACCAAGCCATGCAAGAGGTGGTGCAAAAGGAGATTATCAAGTGGCTAGATATAGGGGTGGTCTACCCTATTGCTAACGGTCCTTGGGTTAGCGCAGTATAGTGTGTGCCCAAGAAGGGAGGTATGACTATTGTGGAGAACTCCAAAAATGAGCTGATACCAACTAGAACAGTTATCGGTTGGCATGTTTGTATGGATTATCGGAAGCTCAACACAGCAACCAGAGGAGACTCAACCAAGCCATGCAAGAGGTGGTGCAAAAGGAGATTATCAAGTGGCTAGATATAGGGGTGGTCTACCCTATTGCTAACGGTCCTTGGGTTAGCGCAGTATAGTGTGTGCCCAAGAAGGGAGGTATGACTATTGTGGAGAACTCCAAAAATGAGCTGATACCAACTAGAACAGTTATCGGTTGGCATGTTTGTATGGATTATCAGAAGCTCAACACAGCAACTTGTAAAGACCATTTTCCCATGCCCTTCATTGATCATATGCTTGATAGGTTGGCTGGACGACCTTATTATTTCTTCCTTGATGGCTACTCCAGATAAAACCAAATTAATATTGCACTAGAGGACCAATAGAAAACCACCTTCACATGTCTATATGGGACATTTGCATTCAGTTGAATGCCCTTTGGTCTATGCAATGCTCTTATAACTTTCCAGCATTGCATGATATCTATATTTTTTGATATGGTTGAAGATTATCTAGAGGTGTTTATGGATGACTTCTCGGTCATTGGTGATACTTTTGAAGACTATTTGGATCACCTTGAGCATGTTCTGGCAAGATGTGAGGAGACCAATCTAGTGCTCAATTGGGAAAATGCCATTTCATGGTATAGAAGGGCATTGTTCTAGGGAACAATGTTTCCCAAAAGTGAATCAAGGTGGACCAAGTAAGATTGACATCATTCCCAAACTACCACGACCAATTTTTGTTAAAGGTGTGAGAAGTTTCTTTGGGCATGCGGGGTTTTATAGAAGTTTCATCAAAGACTTCTCTAAAATCTCTACGCCAATGTGAAAGCTTCTTGAAAAGGAAGCTAAATTCAGTTTTGAAGAAGATTGCTTGAAGGAATTTGAAGAGTTGAAGCATTGGTTGACAGAGGAACTGATTATTGTGGCTCTGAATTGGTCCCTGCCCTTTGAGTTGATGTGTGATGCAAGTGGGTATGCTGTTGGGGTCGTTCTTTGTCAATGCTCTAAAAATATTATGCATCCAGTGTACAATGCAAGCAAATAATTGAATGGAGCACAGCAAAATTATACAGTGACCGAACAACAGATGTTGGCTATTATCTATGAATTTGAGAAATTTAGAGCATATCTCTTAGGCTCTAAGGTAGTGGTATACACTGATCATGCAGCCATCCGATACTTGCTGTCAAAGAAGGACGCAAAACCTAGGTTGATCAAATGGGTATTGATGTTACAGGAATTTAATTTCAAGGTAAAGGATAGTAAAGGGATAGAAAATCAAGTGGCAGACCACTTATCGCAATTGGAGGACAGTGCATAGCCTACTGAAGAGCTTGATCTTGATAATTCCTTTCCTGACGAGAGGCTATTGGTTGTGTCCCATGACACAGTCCCTTGGTATGCTGAATATGCTAATTTTTTAGTTGCAGGTGCTATATCAGAATATGTCAAGAACTACCAGAATAAGCAGTTCTAGTGAGATGTCAGACACTACTACTGGGAGGAACCTTATCTATTCCAGATTTGTGCAGATAATATTATCCAGAGATATGTTGCTGAAAATGAGTTCCTTTCCATCCCGAAAGCATGTCGTGACTCTCCAGTAGGGG
Source organism: Jaltomata sinuosa (assembly GCA_003996215.1). Taxonomy (NCBI): domain Eukaryota; kingdom Viridiplantae; phylum Streptophyta; class Magnoliopsida; order Solanales; family Solanaceae; genus Jaltomata; species Jaltomata sinuosa. The sequence goes on along the minus strand of QJPP01002519.1, from coordinate 43,467 downwards.
GTCACCATTTGGGGAACAAAACTGTAACTAAGGTGTTGGAGTGTGTCTACAACTGGCCAATATTGTACAACAATGCAAATCGACTGACAAGAAGTTGTGATCAATGCCAAAGACAAGAAACCATATCAAGGAGGCATGAGATGCCTCTAAACTTTGTACTTGAAGTTGAGCCCTTCGACATAAAGGGGATCTACTTCATAGGACCTTTTGTCAGTTCACAAGGCATGAAGTACATTCTGGTTGCGGTAGACTATGTATCTAAATGGGTGGAGGCAATTTCTTTAATGAATAATAAAGCTAGAAGTGTCACAGCTTTCCTTAAGAAGAGCCTTTTCACTAGTTTTGGCACACATCTACCATAATTAGTGATGGTGGCTCTCACTTCTGTAATAAAGTATTTGCTGGGCTACTTGAGAAGTACGAAGTGAAGCACAAGGTAGCCAGCCCTTACCACCCTCAAACAAGTGGACAGGTTGAAGTGTCTAATAGAGAGTTCAAGAGCATACTAGCTAAAACTATTAATGCCAACAGGACTGACTGGTCCCGGAAGCTAGATGATGCCCTATGGGCATATCGTATGGCCTACAAGACCCTAATATGCACATCTCTATACCGATTGGTGTTTGGAAAGGACTGTTATTTACCGATTGAACTAGAGCACAAGGAACTTTGGGCATTAAAGAAATTATATCTTGATTGGGATGAGGCTACAAAGTTCAGGTTGTCTCAATTAATCGAATTGGAGGAGTTCTGATTTCACTCTTATGAAAGTGCAGTGCTTTACAAAGAGAGAATGAAACTGGTGCATGACAAGAAGATGGTGAGTAAGGAGTTTCAACCCAGAGATGTTGTGTTTCCATTTAATTACTGGCTGAAATTGTTTCTGGGAAAGTTAAAATCTAAATGGTATGGACCTTTCAAGGTAGTGAGCATGTCTCCACATAGAGCAGTTGAGCTGGAGTTCGAAGGTGGTTCTCGAACATTCAAGGTTAATAGCCAATGGGTGATACACTACCTAGGCATTTCTAATGGAGACAAAGTGGTTTAGGAAGTCTGTCTTAAGGATGGACCAGAGCTGGAATAATCTTAGGTAATGCGTCATGCCACGATATTAAATCAGGCACTACTTGGGAGTCAACCTAAGTTTACTGCAATCTTTTTATTTGTAGTTGTTTATTTTTGTAGTTGGAATAGAGTATGGGTTTTCATTATGCAGATAAGGACAGGGGCTAGACGTGAGAAAAGGGGTAAAACATAAGAAAAATAGTATGTCATAACGAAAGACAATAATGGACCATTCTTACTGAAAACAGACCGTTCTGTAGTCTGTTATACCTACCAAAAAAGGAAAAGCCATTATTTTGTGCCGGCTTGAAAACGGCCACCGAAATGATACGTTCCTTCAAAGAATAGTCAATTTTGGCAATTGTATCAAAAAAAGGAATAAAAATTAAAAAATAAAAAATTGAGAATTCAAGGGTTTAAAACACCCGTTTCAAATTCTTGCCTCCCACTCCCATATGGTAACCGCCACTCTCCCTTCCCTTTAATTACTCTCCCCATGTCCCTCTCTCCCCATATACTCTCTTCCCCAATTTATTTTTATCTCCTTCCTATTCACCACCATCGATGCGCCCACACAAAAGTTTTATTGCCTCCCCCTCTTTCATATACTAGGTGTTATTGCAAGGAGTGTAAACTCTACAGGTATGTTTTTCTAACTTCTTGTTTTAGATTAGTATGATGATTCCACCCCATCTTCTATCTCTAAATTAGAAACTAGGGTTGATGTACTTGTTGATTGATTATTTGAGGATTAGAAGCATGGTATTTCACTGATTAGGTATGAACGTGGGGGGACGACAACTTCATTTTGAATTTGGGAAAACCATGTGAAGTCTGAGTAGCATGTATATGTTTATATGATTATTGTTGTGATCGGTGGTTAGGGTTGTGATTATGGGAGGATTGCATTCGAGTAATTTTGATCATCGTAGTGTATATATTTGTTTGTTTGTTTTGTTCCTCGGATAAATGAACCACAAGTTGTTAGTTTTTCTCCCCACGATTAGTATTAGGATCCATAGAAGTACTCTACGGATCCTAATCTTAATCGTAAGGATAAAAAGTTGGAATTTGGGATTCCCGTTCATAATTAAGAGTCATGAAATGACCCTTTATACCTAATAACTGATCATTTCTTGAAGCGTAATAAAGGTCAAAAATTTGTTTTTTTCAACTGATCTTGCCAAATAGAGGGAGAAACGAGCTATTTCTATCCGAAATGGATCATTTTCCTGGTCATTGTAACTTGTAAATTTTATGTAGTTTTTGTTTCCTAAAATGGGTGAAGAAATGAACCGTTTTCATCCTAAATGGTCCGTTCCCTCAACCATTTTAACTTTTTAAAATTTCAGTGTCTTTGTCTCAGCAAAATGGGTAAGCAATCGATCCGTTCTTCCCTAGAATGGGAAGTTACCTGAACCATTTCCAGCTTCCAATATTATATGCCTATTGGTTTAGTGTGGATACTAATATGATCAATGCAGGTATGGTTCGAAAAAATCCACCACGCAGAGGAAGCAATAGTCAGGGGCCTTCTAGGCGGGGTAAGGAAATTCAAACCCGACTACAAGATGAACCAAATGATTTTGAAGAAGTTGTCCACTAGTGCAGCCCCGGACTCGACAAAGGGTGCAGCGAGTCCTAGTCCTCAACCCTCCCAGTCTGAAGAGGGGGGTTCATCATCTTCATCCTCATCAAATTCTAACCACCAGGTCGAGGAAGCATCATACCAACAAGCTGAATCCTCGGGAGAGGTCGTCCGTACCGCTAAATAACAAAGGCTGAATGAGCAGAGACAAAAGGACAACCAATACAGGGACAACATTCGTTGGGCTGTCGCTGGTATAAAAGACGTCTACATTACATGGATCGAACACAGCAAGCGGGGAAACCCAAAAAGAGGGATTGCTGATGAGATCAGAATTAACTCAGCAAGTCTTGCTGACTATCCAGCACTATATTCCCTGTACCATCACTACCAGCTCAAGTGGATAAGCGCTCCGCCAGGCTAGTACTGACCTAATTTAGTTCGTGAGTTTTATACAGCATACCTGGCCACTCTACAGGGCAGTGTGTCTAACGACATACCACTTAAGTCACTACCAGCTCTCAATAGGGTGCGGATCCGCGGTGTAGACTTGGATATTTCAGAATGCACCATAAACCATTTCTATTTTAGGCCTGAATACATAGAACCACCAGCCATTCCGGAGTACACCCGGAGGCTCCAGAATTAAAAATTTGAGCAAGCCTGGTTAGCATCCTTGATTGCTGATAAGGAACCACTGTGGTTGCGGGAAGACATTCCAACCATACACAAGAGTTCTTTGAGCTTCGTTGTGAAATTATGGTGGAAGGTTGTACACATGGGGCTGATGCTGACTACAGGTGATGACACTATGACCACGGATAGAACGGTATTAGTTGCAAGCTTGCTATCTCAGTACCCGATTAATTTTGGGCAGTTGATTGCATTAGAGATCTGGGAGAGGGAATCTAGATTAAGTACCACCATGCCATTCACATACCTCATCACGAGGATATGTCAGGATGAATATATCTCTCTTTTCACTAGGTTTGATAAATTGCTGACATCTACCAGGAAACAGGACATTGATAAGATGAAGGATGAGAACCGAGCAGCTGCTAGGGTGGTACAAGCTTCATCCACATCGACAGACACACCCTTAGAGCATACCTCTGAGTCATCAGGTGAGCAGGCAGTTGCGGTTCTTACACAGCCCATAGAGGCACCGCCTCCAGCACCTTCTTTTATTACCGAGTCATCTGCTGATGCTTTAGGCCCTTCCACTGCACCACTGCCAGAGTCGGCTACACCATATGATTATACTAGAGAGGGGCTTATGTCAGTGTCCTACAAGGCCAATTATGCAGACAGACAGGTCCATAGTTTGTTGAATGACCTAGGCCCATTCATCACGAGTGCAATTGATGCTATACTGATACTGCTTTCGAGATCTATTGAGTTGTTACATGCCTGATTAGATGGTTTCGAGATTCATCTGAATAAGTCCATCAACTCAGCTTCATCCACATCTGCCATTGAGACATTAAGGGAAGCGATGGCCCAGACTAGGAGGGATATCCTCGAGCTATAATCTCATCCCATTCTTATATTTGGTGATCATGTTGCATCGACTCAGACTGTACCTACACCACTGGCACCTTCAATTGTTTGGTTTTCCTACCCTATCCCACCTCCTAGAGATATGGGGAAGCAACTACATAATAATAATGGCATCGAGCTCACACAGCTTGAGGTGGAGCATAGGAGGATAGGTTACTGAGTTTAGGGACGAGCGAGTCATTGGCCGAGCTACGCCATCCCATAGGAGAGGGTTCATCTTCCAGCACATTCATTATGGCAGATCTTGCGATAGTAGGAGCCACCAGTGCCCCTTCGGTACCTTCAGATCCTGCCATGTATGTAGCATACACGCAAACACCAGATCCCAGCACCTAGGGCACCACAGGTAAGTCTCACTTCCCTTGCTCTATTTTATTTGCATTGGGGACAATGTAATATTTTTTTATGGGGGGTGGGGGCTGCTTGGTTATCTGCCCTTGGGGTTTTTTTTGTCGACTTTTTTTTTTCAAAGGCATTTTATTTCATGTTGAATAGGCATGTGTAGTTTAGGTTGTGTTTAGTTTAACTTGAAGAATATCAGGATGACTTAAGTAGTAATATCTTGTAAATTAAACATGTTTGTGTTGTTTTTGTGATTCCCCACAAATGAATTGTTGCCATGTATGTTTGATAAATTGAAACTATGATTTTTGTGGCTCTACATATGACATTATAGTTGTTGAGGGTAATGGTTGTGGATAGGTGAACATGTGCATTGATCTTGGTAGTTAATAGGTAGAACTATATGCCATGCGTGTGCATGGACTATTTGATCCATGTTGCATTTTGATGCCTAGAACTTGACCAATGTGTGTGCGAAGCGAAATGAGGAAAGTTAAACTTAGGAAATGATCAAGGCATTCTTTGATGAACCCATTTTCATTCCTTCTTTGACCCACCTAATGCATTACCTTAGTAAGCTCCCTTGAGCCTTGAACCTATTCTTTTGCAGCCATATACAAAGCCTACCCTTTTTGTTCTAAACCGTCCTAATTGATCCAAAAACCTCCTAAGCGTTTGTCGTGAAATTTGTGAAAAAGGAGGAGTAAAAGAAAGGGCTAGTATGGAAGAATAAAGGGGTCTAAAAAGCTTATTGGCATTGAGTAGTAATATGAAAAAAAAGAGTGCTTTAATAGAGTGTTGCCTTCGTAAATATGGAAGTAATATTTGTTTTAGAATAAAAGTTGCTCCTTGCCATTACATTGAGTGGAAATAAAGTAGGGAAAGAAAATGAGAAATAAAAGGTGGACTGATCGTGAAATATGTAGTGTATTAAAAGCTCTTAGGGAGGATAGCCACTACTTGTGCCATACGAATCCTACCCATCCCTTATCCTACATTTCAACTTGCAAAAGTCCTTCTTGATCCTAAGTTCGACGGTTCCTATATTAGTAGAGTGTCACACTATGGACAAGCTTATGATTCTTCTGGTGTTGCATGCGTAATTCATTGTGAGTGTGAGTGTTCTCTCTTCTCCTTTATCTTACAGTCCCTCACGTGTGATTCATATGAAAAATGAGGGACATTCTTTGGTCTAAAGTTAGGGCACATGATGATTTCTGATTGGCTACAAGATAAGTTGTTTTCACTGTTTAGCTTACGCAGTTGTTTCTTAACAATATGATGTCATGTATGGATCTGCATATCTCAGAGTGAAGTTTATTTCCACTCGGGAAAAAGAAATTAGGTTTCAGAATTTATGTGATAACATGTTTAAGTTACCTAATAGAACTGGTGTAGACATCATGTGTTTTCTGATAGTTAAGAAGTTGTTGGACATGTGTTTAATCACTATGTGAGTCTTGTTTTGTTTACTTGAGGACAAGTAAAATATCTAAGTTGGGGGTATTAATGTGCCAGGATTTTATGGCATATTTGATGCTTTTAACGAGGAAATTTTTAGTTTTCAAGTAAGTATTGTGCAAATTGATGTGTTTTGGTTATGTTTCAGGAAAGATAGACTAGATTCAATAAAAGAGCTTAGTTGGTCCAAAAACAAGACATTTTGATGATCGTTGTGAGTTGAAATGAACCATTGGTACAACTGTTGCATTCAACCTCAAAGACAGAAGCTGACGCGAAAAGATGAGTTACAACAAACAGGACAACAAACCATTTTTCTCAGAAACAATCCGTTCCTCTGACCGTTTCCAGAATCAGAAGGTGGCTAAATTATGGAAGTTACAATGACCAATGAAACGGTCCGTTGTTGACTAAAACAGATCATTTTGATGTCCATTCTGATGACGCGTCTTTTCTTTCATAGACCAATCTGGATTTAATTTGTACTGGGCTATAAATAGGACTCTTAGGGTATTTTTGCAGACACTTTCTTTTAGTATATTTTTACACGCTTTTGGAGAAAGAACATCACGTTACTTTATTGCTTTTGAGTTTTGAACAATTTGGAGTGCTACTTTGGTGCTCTTTTGGAAGAACAACTTTTGAATATCAATCAATTGTTTTGGTAAGTTTGTATTATTTAATTTGTATTATTGTTTTCTTTCATATTATGGGTAATTAAACCCCAATTCTAGGATTGTGAATCCACATAATGAATGAATTTTAGGGCTAAAGTGTTGATATAGGAGAGAGTAGGTTGTGGGTGAGTTATTAACAATCGAATTATTGAAAAATTAGCGGTTGCAAATGTTAATTAAAAGCCCTTAAGCCTGAGTGTTTTTCGGAAGGACACATTTAGGTTGGGAAATTGTTAATGGCTAAGAACTCAAGGAGTTAATATTTGTTTAATGGGATTTCATAGGAATACCCAAATTCCACTTAACTTATTGTGAGAGTCTACATAATACGCTTCATTTCATTTGGAAAGATAAATAAAGGATTGACCAATCTCTTATCGAAAGGTAGTAATTGGTATCATTGATCACGGTTCACCCGAAATCAAATAATGATTGCCTCTATCGACGCTTGTAACCGTAGATAAATTCTATTGTGTGGTGAAATAATTTTGAATTTCATAAACCTTGCTAATTCAAAGTAGTTACATTTTTCTAGCTTTAAATTTCTATACAACAACTATCTTTGCGTTAAGGGATAAGATTCGACATAAAGTAAAGTGAATAAATAACTTTCAGTTTTGTGTTTCTCACCTTATTCTCTGTGGGATTCGACCCCAGCCACGTTGTTGGGTTACTATATTTGACAATGATCATTTTACACTTTTAAAGGGTGTTATTTAAACGTATTAATGTCCAAGTACCGGTATATTCCATAATGATAACATATATCACAATGAGAATAAGCAATCATACTTGTACAATCAATAAGCCTTTAATATAACCTCATTATATGTGATTAACACTTAGGATATCATTTAACAATTACCTTCCTTAAGCATACATTGCAACAACAAACAACCACCCAAACACTTGGTCAACTTGAGTTAATCATTTCATGTAAACAACGATCCTTCTTTAACACACCAAATCACAAGTAGCTATTATTCATTGGTTTCATCAATTACAACATGTTTGACGACCAATCCATGACTTATTCAAGTAAGATTATCAAGTCATATTCATTAAATTTAAGTACTCATTTTAGGAGTGCATATTCAATCCACGCGCCCAATTCTGATATTGTTTATGTGACATATAATTAAGTGCATTCTAGAGATGTAGTTACTACTCATGATAGAGATGTTGTTAAATATGGTAGAAGTTATGGCTAATTGGTTTGTTTTAATAAACTCTCGTTTTCATCCGAGGCTAACTTATTACTACTTTTAAGAAGCCCCCCCTCTTAGCTGTGCATTTCTGTATGATTGAAAAGGAGGAAAAATGTTCATGCCTGAGATTAAATTCTTCCAACTCCCCTTAAATAGTTATGATTCTCCCTGGTAGGCTACTGGTATAATTCCAATCATGATGATGTAGAGACATTGTGATACTAGAGCCCTTTATGACATTCTTTTGGTGTTCTATTTGATAAGTGATGCAAAGTTTTCATTCAATCCTAGCATTTGTTATAAGTGTGATTTTGGTGCTTAAATCAATCTGTAATACTCTCTGTTTGATATCATCCTATGTGAATAAGATCATTTTCCATAACTACTCTTTCCTATTGATTCTTTATGTGATGAATACTTGAGACCCTCCTGTTGTTTAAACTGGAATTACCAGTAGAATGAATGTGCCATGTAGTTAGCATGTATGCTGCGTTTTGACATCAGTAGGATAGTTCGATGAGAGTGGAAGACTTAAATTGCACCATTATCTGCTTTTAACTAAGTTGATCATTGTTTGATTCTAAAAATGGTAGTACATTATAAAGTTCTCTAAGAATTTCAACACTTGATTACTGTGTGTTCTTCACTTGAATAGCATAGGATTTTCCTTTTTTTAGCCTTTTGTTGGTCATTTGTTCTTACGCATTTAATACACCTTATTTCATTTCTTTGAGTAGTCAAATTCTAGTATGTAGTCCATTTGAACATTTGGTTGTAGTTGTCCATAATGCTGTGTTGTAAGTCGTACATGGGACCTAATGTTGTTTAAAGATTGCACTTTGTTTCTTAAAAGGTTGAGCTAAAATGCCTCTTTTTCTTGTTATTTCTTCATATGTATAGATTAATTTGGTAATTATTTCCACCTAATCCTTATCTGCTTCTTCTTTGCATGAAATGGTACATCGGGTCCATTTGGACTCCCCTATTTCTTTATCTGCTTCGTTGGGTAAAAACTCAATAAATTCCTTTCGATCAAGCCTCCAACCAAGACTAAAACAGGATGGTATACAACAATATACCGCAGTATATAAAAGAGATATAAGGAAAAACAGCAAATACACAAGAGTATACCTCGATATACATGAAGAATATAAAAAAGGGAAGTAAATATACATGATTATATACTGATATACACTGTGTATAACAGGAAAACGGAAAGAAAAAGTTGGGATATACAGCTGATATAGCAGTGAAAAAATGGACCAAAGTGCATGAAATTCAAGTCCAAAGACCTGGATAACTTCTGTAATGGACCGAAAGGGGCTCAAATCTCAACTATTATCTTATTTACTTGTGATTTATCCATCTTAATTGTTTATACTTAATACTAATTTTGTTTAATTAATCTAGATGGATCCCCTAAGCATTGCCATTTTAATTTTCCATTTATTTGTTTGGACTTCTCACTTAATTTATACTTGTTGAAAATGGATTAAAATGAACTCTTATACTAATTTTCATTTAAAATGATGAAGCAATTTTTTGTTAAAAGATCTCTCATATAAATCGATTTTTCTTACAAAAATGCTAAAAAGGTCTTTCATGTTGTCAATAAAAAATTTCCACTTTAGTCATGTTAATTCCAAGTCACTTTCTTAATTAGTTTTTATTTGTCTTAGTTATCTTCAAAATGGGCCTTGTTTGCTTTCAACTTTCCTGAAATAGCAAAAATAATTTTTAAAATCTTCTTGATTAAAATTGGTATTTCTTAAAGATATTTTCTTAAGTTACATTTTTCATTAATTACTCTCCCTTAAATAATTTTTATTTCAAATAACTCACAACTCTATTTATTTTCACTCTCTTGATTGAAAAAGAGAATTTATTCAAATTCTTTCTTTAAAAAATATTCTTTTAAGTAATTGTTCTTTGACTTAGCTTAAAGGAATTTTTTCAGATTTTAGTTCTAAGAGATTTTCTTTGAAAAATAACCCCTATTTGTTTAGTTTCTTTCAAATGACCTTGTTTCTTAATTTTAACTTTGATTTCTCACAAGATTAGTTGAAATAATTCCTTAAATTTTCTTACTTATTTAAGATATTATTTTCTCTAAAAGCTCTGACTTTAAAGCACTTCTCATTTTGGTAGAATAAAATCACATCTTTTCAAATGACCTTCTTTTTCATGAGTTACTTATTTATTTGTAAGTTTAATTATTTTTCATAAATTTTGTTATAAAACTTTTTATCTAAATATTTTATTCAAAATCTTATTTCCCTTAAGTTAATCTCTCTTTTATTTAGCTAAAATAAGCTATTTCTTTATTTAAAGTTGCAATTATTTCAAGTCTTTAATATCCTTGTTATTTTTCACAAAATTAACCATTTGCAGATTTTGCCATTTTTCTTAAGTTAGTCAAAATTATTTTTGGTATACCATTTTAAATGACGTTCTTAAGTTTCTTAAAACTCCGCTTAAGACGTTAATTGAACTCTTACCTATTTTCTCTGATTTTTAAGATTTATTTTTATTTTTATTTTTAAGTTTTTGAAATTCTTTTACGTTTTCTTAATTTCTTTTTAAAATAAAAATTAAGTGGAGACTCTGTTTGTTTTCATAATTATTCTAGAACCTTTCTTTGAGTTTGGAAATGATTTTAAAATGTTGAAAATCATTTTTCTTTAAACCAAATTTTGAAAAGGGATAAACAGAATTGACGACTCCATTGGGGATCTATTTAGGTTCTAACCAAAAATTAACTTTTTGACTAACTTTGTGTAGATAATTGTTGACACCCAATTTTTACCCTCCACATTACGAATTAATCTTGAGCCTTGTTGAATTTTAAACAATTTTTGAAATAATTATCTTGTAAAAGGGGTAAATCATTTTCAAATCAGCTTTATAATAGTTCTGAGTAACAATTTATATTTTCATATTTAAATATGTGAAAATTATATAAGTTTACTGAAAGAACTATTTTAGAGCTTAGTTTCATAAAAAGGTCCTTTTAAAAGATTAAACACTTAATTTTCCTTCAATTTAATTCAAATAAGAGGTTAATTGAATAAATTAATTTCATGATGGTTAAAAGAGGAAATTATGTGTTGAACATGATAATTTTTTCAATTTGCTTAAAGTTAAAAAGGCTCGGGTAATTAATTTTAATTAATCCGTCTTTATTTCTAGTCTAGCCTAAATCCCTAAAGCTATTTAAATTTTAGTCGAATATCTTAAATCCTATTCAATTTGGCTACATCTTTAACTCGAAATGTGGCCAAATCCTCAATACGCCTTATTACTCCCTCACCAGACCCCTTGTCTCAGCCCTTTTGGGCCAAAGCCATTACCAACCCGCCAGCCCACTCCCCCTTTTCCTTTGTTTATCCGCCTGACCCGGCTGGCCCAAGCCCAAATCCACCCTTATACGCCCCTTTCTCTTTTCTCTTACTCAGACAAAAACCAAACACCCCTTTAGCTTCATCTTCTTCTTTTTCTCTCAACAACACCTCTCAGAAACCCTAAGCGTCGCATACCCCCGCCACTCTCTCACGCGTTCCCCAGAAAGAGGACGTTGTATGAGCAACGCGCCTCATACAACACCTCAGCTCACCCAGTACACTCCTTAACTCTCATCTCTCTTTGTCGTCTCCAACAAACGACGAAAACCAATACAAACCCCAAATGTTTCTCCAACATTCCCCAACGTTCACAGCTTCAAATTCACTCAACCTTCGTTAAAATTCCCAAACGCCATCCTTAGCTCCATCAAAAATCGAGCTGGCAGACTAGAATGTTCTAGAAATCGCCTAGGTGTTGATTTCTCCGTGAAATTCGTGAAAATCGGTACGAGTTTGTACCATTTCTTGATGATTCAACCTCATCCATTGAAGGAATTCAAATTTCCTTCAACAAAAATCCCAGAAATGCCCTATGGTTTCCCCCCCATTTTCACCCAAAATTCCCTATAAATACCCCCCTAGCTGCATGAAAAGGGGCTAATTTTGGGGAAATATTAGGAGTTCTGGAGAATCATTTCTCTAATTTCACGTAACCAGTCAGCTTTGGGTTGAAAAAGCACTAAAAATTCGAGTTCTAAAGGATTGGTATTAGTCCGGTGGTGGTAAGATCTTCCGGTGAAGTTCTAAGCCCGAGTTGCTGACCTAAAAAAGGTGAATCCCTTAACCTCCTCCTTTACTGTTTTTGTTGTTTTCATTTTTGCTTTTATAATGTTTAAACCTTGGTGAAATCTGGTTCTGGTCTTGTTTGTTAGTATCAAAGATATGCGCTTAAATGTTAGACTAATATTATGATTTCGAGTAGCAATCTTGTATTAGAAGTGTGGTCTTTTACTGATTTTATTTAATTTGTTAAAATAGTGAGTATGAGCATAAATTTGAGCCTAGATTGTTGTTAAATAATGTTAAATCTGTCTGGCTTTGTTCATAAAAATGTTTGGTTTTGAGCCTTGTTTGTTCCCCAACCCCTCTTCATAATCATGTTCTTATTGGCTTCCCAACTTTGCCTAAACTGATATTTCGTATATGTATTGATTAAGTGTTGATATGTTTTGCTCATGGCTGTTTGTGATGTTTTTTAAACTTGTTTTCCCTTCCCCTGTATAAACCCCTTGATTTCATTAGCCTGTGTTCGACTTATATGATGATTAAATGCCAGAAACTTGAGCATGAATTTGTTTCTAGAATTTAAGGCTGATTTTGTTCATAAAAAGCTTAGTCTTTCTCTTTGTTGAACCTATTTTCTCCTCTTTACTGTCTTAACTATGTATGAACTGTTAGCCTTACTCTCCTATACTTGGGGGTGATGCTTAGGTTAGTTTTAAACCTTGATTGTCTATGGTTTAGTTGGTTCTTAAGTAAACTGTGTAGTATATATATATATATATATATTTGAGTACAAATTTTTATATTTGTTAATTGATTTGAGCATGTTTAACCCCTACCCTATTTACCCTTAGATTTGAACTTGCTTTTAAATGGTTTTTCTTCCTTTCCCTACTGTTTCTTGCTATGTGGTATCAGTCTACACGTTTAAACTGTAAGTATCATTTAGGATCATGTTTGGGTCATCTTTGAGTCCTGATTTCTTCTCATAAGTTTTTTGGTTTGATTAAGTATAGCATGAGCACATGTTGCCTATTGGTTTGTTGATGGAAAATGTTCAAACCCCCTCCTTGCTTCCCTTTGTTTAACAGTAATCATGATTTTCCTCTTCCCTTTCCTTTTTCACTATTTTGCTAATGCTGAAATGACTAAGTGATGCATATGAAATAGTTAGGTTTTGTTGTTATCTTCTTATGTTTGAATTGGTGTCTAGTAATGCTTGTAGATCATTGTGACCTATTAAAGCTTCAAGACTGCTATGTTTCTTTGTTTTCTATATGAAGATGTTATAGGTTTTTATACCTGTTCAACTCTCATCCCCTTTCCCTTATTTTTTATCTGTTACCCTGTTCCTTTCCCCCCTTCTCTTGAAATGATTTTAGCATACTAGACGGTTGTTGTGTGATTAGAATTTATTTAGGTCTAAGGTTTTAAGAATCTGAACTCCATGATTGTTGTGTGTGTAAGTTCTGTCATGGAATAGAACTAGAGATGAGGCATGCCTCCTTGTGACATGTTCCTCACCCCTGTAGGTTGCTCTGATTCATCTTCATCAAGATGACCACTTCCCTGTTTGCTTTACATGTTACCTGTATGGACCATGAGATGATTTCGGCCTATATCATGTTAATAGCTTTCCCATATACTTCTCCTTTGTTTTCTTGAGTGATTTTTTATTAGTTGTACTAAGTAATCAATGTTAAAAATGCTTGTTCATATCGCTTGACTTGTCTATGACTGGTATGTGATTTCCAGATTAGGTTCTTAAATTAGGCTTTTGTTCAAATTATATGGAATCTGCTCTATATGTTTAAATTTAAGTATTGAAAAATGTTGAATATGTGCCTTATGCCTATGTGATACCACTTTCGTGCATCTAAGAATATATGTCTTGTTTGAACCACTCCCTACCCCCTCATTGATTTTCTGGAAAATGGTTAATCCATATGAATATTTTGAAATGGCTAAGTTTCATAAAACATATGTCTTAAGTGATAAAATTAGTGATTATATTGTATGAATGTCCTTGTTTCATATGCTTTAACTTGGTATAAATACCTGCGCACTGGTGTATATTTCTGTTTGAATTATTTTCTTTTTTTAATTTAGTTAAGACACGTACTAATCCTCATTTATTTTACTCTTTCTATGTATGAAATCCGGTGGAGTCCAATTGGACTCCCAAAATTCCCCTGCATCTTCTAGTTGGGCTTAGCCCAACATTATTTGATGGTCCAACAAGAATAAGCCCTAAAGGGCTAAAACATCAGAGGCAGCAGCGGCAACGATGGAGAGAAATGGGCCACGCCCAAAAAAAATGATCTGCATCGAAAAAAGTCCAAAATGGACTGAATAAATAAATTTGGGCCAAAGCCCATAAGATTCAGCAGCAGCAGTAGCCCAAAGGGCTAAAAGATGAAAAGTGGACTAAGTCCAAAGTGAAAATGGCGGTGGGCCTAAAGAGGGCCCACACACTAGTATTAGGACAATATTAACATATTTTAATTATGTCTTCTTGTTACTTAGTTGATTAGTTTGATTGTATAATTGGACTAACTTTGCGAAACTTAGTTAAATTATCCCCAAAAGGAATGAAACTTTCTGATAATTACTGTTTCATTTACTCAATTTATTTAATTTCAACTATTTTCTTTCCGTGAGTATAAAAAAGGGACCCCTTTTTATTGTCTTTTATAAAACAACCTTTTTTCATAATTATCCTCTAAAATTAATCTTCTTTATAAAAACAAGATGTTTTATAAATCAATCCCGTTTTCAAAAGTTAGTCAACAAGTTAGTTTTTCAAACAAGCCCGGGCAACCGCGAGTTAGCGGATACTCTTGGTGCCTTAACACCCTTCCAAGAGTATTAACTTGAACCCTTACCCTTAATCTCTTAATTTTTAAAGTCTTTATCTGTTTTGGGATTTTAAAAATTCTTATAAGTTTTTCTTGGTTTTTACTTTATAAAAACTAAGTGGCGACTCTTGCTTTTAATTGAAAACATTTCGAAAACTTTAATTAGATTTTCGAAACGAACCTTTCAACAAACAAAGCCATGTTTTTCCGTCCTTGCCTGAAAAGGATCAAAATAGAAATGGCAACTCTGCTGGGGATAATTCAACTAGCTTCTAACCTTATTGTTTGAAACTAACTTGTTTGACTAACTATTCGGAAATTGTAATAATTGTAACTTTATTTCTTTCCTTAAATTGTTTACTTTTTCTGCAATTATAAACTGTTCATGATACTTTCCACCTCTCTTGGCAAAGCATTAGAATGCATTAGGGGTAAAAAGGCGATTACGCAAATTTTTGCGGTCGTTCTTGACAAAAAAACACAATTTTAAAAACAAACGAGTGAAGTAGTTGACCCGCGGTCGATTAACGGTGACTTGTTGTTTCAAGCTTGGGTTGTCCGCTCGGGTTCCAGGTCAATTTCGAAACCTATTCTAGAAACTCAGGATAGAACGAACCAAATCCCGAAAATAGGCATTAGCCTAGGATGTCTTAATATCCAAGGGATATTAAGTCCATTAGTAAACCACAAAAATATGTCAACGGGTTTTTGACCCAACGACATAGCATCCAACTACATGTTGTTTGAAAGATGTATGTGTTGTAACCAGACTATTGTCCTGGGGTGGAGCCTAACCGGTTATTCTATTTTGTAGGATGTCAAAATTCCTCAAGTTTGACATGGTAAAAGAGGCGCCTCTCCTCCTCCGAATGTGGTGGATAAATATGGGTCCTAACCGTCAGAGGACAGTCCGTCAGTATATGGGATATTTGCCGTCTTTATTAGATATGGAGGCCTGGCCAGAATTGATCGAGGTCTTAACGGGGTATTGGGACAACAAGAAAATGGTGTTCTGATTTGGAATGATGTAAATGACCCGAACGATAGAAGAACTCAGGGATTGCCTAGAGACCGCGGGTACAGCCAATGAAAGGAGATTAAGGCCTCAACAAGGCATCTTAATACCGAATAAACCCACCCCGACTCATATTACAAAGTATCTCCACTTGTGGGAGAATCAATGCCCGTGGATAAGGGGTCCAAGTATCTCCTTTCAAGAACTCTACAACCATTTTGCCACTAGGGAAGGGTTCTCTTAGTACGAAGGTGAATTCTACACGTTTCAAGAGTGGGACAAGACCCGAACCTTGGCATTCGCTATTGCTCTTTTAGGAATCATGGTATTCCCTCTAAATGAACAACTCCGCATCAACACCCGAGTAATAATGGTTCCCCATACCATGTTCCATGGCCTGACAGAGGGAACCACCATCATCTATTTTCCTCTAGTACCACTCATCTTATCTGATATTTATAGAGCTTTGGGGAAATGCAAGAACGGTCATCGTTACTTCCAAGGGTGCAACCTACTCCTACAATATTGGATTCTCAAGCATTTGGCCAAAGATAACAGAAGCCAAGAAATTCCCAACCCAGATGGAATCGATAACTTTGCAGTGTTGGCAGAAGTGCTTAGGGATAGAGGCACCAAAAACAGGACCAAGATAGGATGGGCGCAAGATTTTTGTGAACTTGGAGAAGATAATATGCAGATGATGTTCGATGATTTTCACTTGAAGGAAGTAATTATGAAATGTCATGATCTAGCTTTCCCCCCTCTCCCGGGAATTCGCGGGATCCGAACTTATGCTCCGTAAAGGGTTCTTAGACAATTTGGAAAGGTTCAAATCGAGCCAGTGACCGCTCACATGGGTTGCTATGTCATCGACTATGAGGAACATGAAAAAGTCTCGAAAGCTTCGAGGATCCGGTACAACTGGAAGACACTTGAGAAAATGGGTCTAGAGACTTTGGCCCCAGACAGGTTCGATCCCGGGTATGTGGATGGCTATAAGCAGTGGTTGAAGGCAGACCTTGCAGAATATCTATATCAGAACCATGGGTTGACTCCAGACCCAATCTCCGTCTCCAATTACTGAATCTCCAAGAGGAAATGGCTAGAAGAGAGAAAGAATTTCTTATGAAAAAGGAAGAAGATCGACGCACTATAGCAGGGTTGACTCAGAAACTCAAAGATATGAGAATGGGAATAGCCCAGCTTGATCCAAAAATGACCAAGAAAGCCTTAGAGGCCGGGGCATTACCTATGCATGAACAAGTGGTGAAACTCCAGGGCGATATGTGGTTGAGCCAATTTGAGCTTAGGAGCATTGTCGGAGCATCCAAGAGGAGTAGGACCGAGGAAGGACCTTCCACGTCATATGTTTAGTATCTTCTCCCCTGCATGGGTTTTATTTCCATGTATGTCTTTACTTTACCTAAATTCGCCCCTGCGTGTTGACTTTTGTGCAAATATCCTTTCCCCTAAAATGTATCCCCCTTTCGGCTAGAATTTGTATCCCTTTAAAAAGGGAAGTTTTCCATATATATATACATGCTATTTTAGGGGGAAATAGAATGGTTCAGATACGTCACATAGGTCTTTCAAACTTGCTAGGCCTAACCTTGGCATAAAAAGGTCACCCATTTAGGACACGATATTAGCATGATATTATTGTGATATAAATTGGTTTATGTGCTATGTGTGTTAATTGAATCAAGGAAAAATTGGTCCACTCCATGTCAAAACTTTCTAGAACATCGTAGGCAAAAAATAAAATAAAATATAAGCCCACTATGTAAAGTCCGACCAAAATACTCCAAGTCTTCCAAGTTTCTCCGAAAATCCTAAAGCCTTCTAAAAACTTCCTAAAAAATCTCCGTTCTTTCAGGAAAGGTTGAAATGGAGGCCGTGACTATGCGAGAGAGAATGCTAAGGATACGAGAGGAAATGGAGGAGGTTCAAAGAAAACATGAGAGAGTCGATCAACTTATGGAAATTACTTAGCTCGGTCCAAGGAAGTGGAAGAGCAAACTGCCAAGGCTAAAGAAAGGATTGCTGCGATTGACCAAATACTAGGAAAAACTGAGACTAAGACCGAACCAGACCTTGACCTAGAACTCAAAGAATTGCTCCTAAAGATTGAGGATGTCATTGGAGGATTGGAACAAGTCAACAAAGGGAAGGAAAGAGTAACTGAAGAACCCGAAGACAATGAGCAAGTGCCCATGGAGACCACCACTGAAGGGCCCCAACTCTTTACATTAAAGTCTGTCACTGGACCAAGGTCAAGGATGATGCTATTTGGCCTTCCAGATTCAGGCCAAGAGGGAAGCCCATCACCCTCAAAGTTCACTTCCGTGAATATACCAAAAATCCAAAGGTGATTCACTGTTCAGAAATTTACAAGACCCTGAAAGCTATGAGGGTCCTGCATCCTGACCAATCTGAGGGATTCGGATGTCACCCTCACAATGAGCACAAAGAATGCGCCTATAATCTACGTCGCAGAGGAAACACTACCGATGAATGCAATGCCCTAAGAGACCATATTTACCACATGATCACTAACGGCCAGATAAACCATCTATGGGCCCCCCGAACCATCCTTGCTTGTGACCAAGTTGTCTATGGCATGCCCATCACTAAGGAAATGATGATTTATCGCTATGATTTCACTGTCTTCCATGACACTTACTATGAAATCTATACTAAGCTGGTCCAAACCAGGATCCTGGAGCCCGTGGAAAGGAGACCAGGGAAGATGCCCAGGGCTTGGCGTCAGGGGAAAGAAGTTTGCCTCTACCACAAAGGGGTCGGAGGCCATGATATCGAGACTTGTCACCACTTTCGGGTCAATTTGGAATACCTCATTGACATGGGAAAAATCAAGCTGGAGTTTCCCCCTTATCATCCTTGAAGAAAAAATTGAGAAGAGTCTAGCAGATTCCATCATCCAGAGATGAAAGTAGAAAAAGTAGAAGAGTTTTAGCTTTCAGTTTCTTTGTTTTTTTTTCGATGTCGTCTTTTACTTTCCCCTTGTATTTAGAATAGTTGATGAAATGAAATAAGACAACTTATCTATCACAAGTTCGAACTACGTAAGGCATGAATTCTCCTTCATGAGATACGTAGGCAGCCTTCAAGGCCCGACCCAGGTCTTAAAGAAATTGTCATTTCTCCACATTGATAAAGATGACGAAGAGTTCAGGAGAAGAATAGGCAGAGATTTTACAAGATCAACAAAATCAACCTTTCCTGACAAAACCTATTAATCCCAAATCAACGGACAAAATCCTGTCCTTTGAAATGATTGAGTCAAAACCACCTGTGGACCCATTTGCCTTGACGAAAAACAACTTTTATGTGTTTAAATAATTCCTATGTGTTTATTTCTCACCATATATCTTGTATTATTTTTCACTAACAAAAAACTAACATAGCAGCTTTTGAGTTGTTTTTCATTTCAACAGATAAAAGAAATCGGTTTGTGTTGACAAAAACTGGCTGAACACTCTTACTTCACTCGCTCGAAAGCACACTTAGATCCGTTCTCTGACCCTCGCTTGTTTGCAGAAAGAATGACTGATAGTGAGGAAGAAAATGTCGTGGCTATAAGAGACAGCGTCATCACTGAACAAAATGAAATGATTGCAGAGCTTGCGAAGAAATTAGAAAAGATGCAGGAAGAAGTGCAAAAGGCGAAAGACATGGCTAGCTTGGCAATCGCCGCCAATACTCCTGCTTTGGGCGATTCTCAGCCCCCCTCCTCAAAACCCTCCACTCAATTCTCCGCAAATCGGAAATCAACAAAAAGACATCCCCTCCTCTTACATTCCCAGGCCTTCAAACGAACCTGTCCACAATAAACCCTCCCTCGTCAGGTCCCTGTACCATACCCATAATCCCCCTGTTCAATATACTAACCAGAACAACAATCCAGGTGCCTATTTCACACAAAACCCTCCAAACCTCCAGAACACTTTTCACCCATATTACCCTAAGTCCCTCTTAAGTTTATCATTCTTCACTCAAAGAGGAAAATTTCTCTCAAGCTCAAGTCTCCAAGCTTCAAGTCAAGTCTCCTAATTCTCTTCCAATCAAGTGGGTAGTCTTCCACCAAGGTATGTGGGTTTCTAACAATGGGTTCCTTTCACCCTTGTGCCCAAATTCCCCAATTCTTATTTTGAATTATGAAGCTACGAAATTAAGGTTTTGATCCAAAAATTGGGGAAAGTTTATGAAATCAGTTTCTATGTTTAAATTCATGGTTTCTTCTTGATTACTCATGATTTAAGTATGATTCTCTTATTGGTTTTAAAAGCCCAAGCATGAAAGTTGATTTATAGCATGAAACTATGAAATTGCATGTTTTCAAGAGAAAGTTGGCATGATTAGATATCATGGCCTTTATGTATTTATGAAATTGCATGCCTAATTCTTCAAGTATGAATTTAGAAAGAAAAGCATGTTTTTGAATTATGGCTATGCTAAGCTTATGAAATATGATATGAAAGTTGCATGATACCCGATGTGTTTTCATGATTTATGTATAAGATTTGGCATGAGAGTATGCCTTTATGATTATGAGCTACACGTACATGTTTTGGGAGTAGTATTTAGCACCAAGAGAACGGGGTGAGAGTACCCTTAGTCCGATAAACTACGTTGTCAGCGTAGGTCATGATATGATATGATATGTGCCTTAAAGGCTTATGAGAGTGGATCCACGTCTGTATGTATGGTGTCCTGCCTTAGCGGGGCATAAGACAGCTTTGCCAACTAGGGTTATATAGTTGGATATGGCAATTACTACAAGCAACGGAGGAACAAAAGTAGGCGGACATGAATAAAGCGGTCGAGGTCTGTGGTACCAACCTAATAAACCAACCCAAGGATGCCCATTAATACAATTTTATCCTATATATGCGGAGTCTAGGGAAAATAAACCGTAATCTACCTATCGTCCGATGACAAGCTTGAACCTTTCCGAAAAAGAGCGCACTTTGCAATTGACGAAGAGGTACGCGTGTATATATAAATGAGGATTTCAATCCTGCGATGTCTTGCACCAAATTATCATCACCATTCCTTGATAAAAGTATTTGTTACTACACTTTCTTAATATCTTTCACTATATATATACAGCAATATAAGTTAGGTAGATATGTCATAATTGGAATGACACCACGTAGTTAGTGGATTGTTGGCCACTCCCTCCACCTCCACGTGGAGTGGAGGTGGCAGTAGTAAGAAAATGTCTTTATCCCGTTATGTATATACTCGGGTATTATATAAGCTCGTGGCAAAATATATATAACTTTTTAAATATACCATAATTCATAGAAAATTATTTCAAACAAAACCTACTATATTATAATAATAAATTTTAACATAACTAAATTTACTATCTCCGTTAAAATATTATAATGTATACAAACCTTATAAAATAAGTACATGCACAATTATATCGTAACAAAAATATTTTTCATAAACCTTTAAAATATTTTAAAAAGGTAATAATAATATAACTTTTTACCAAATTCAACTTTCAAATAAAATATTTTCAAATACACGCGGGTATATATTCGGGTATTGCATAAATTTGTGGTAAAATAAATATAGTATTTTAAATATACCATAATTAATAGTAAATCATTTCAAATAAAACCTACTATATTATAATAATAAATTTAAACATAACTAAATTTACTATCTCCGTTAAAATATTACGGAGTATAAAAACTTTATAAAATAAATACGTCTACACTTATATCGTATCAAATTTATTTTTCAAAGGGTATAATAATATAATTTTTACCAAATTAAACTTTTAAATAAATATTTCAAATACACGCACGATACTAATAAAGTTCTTAAGTTTAGGCTCGTAATTCGCCTACGCACGATTTTGATATTCAAAAATTCTCTCGGGATCCTCCCTTATATTTATCACTGTTTCGGAACTGAAATGGCATTTTAAAACGTAAAATTGAAGCTTAAATCGGGTTAAACCCGACCCGATTCGCGACCCGGTTCGCAACCCTTTTTCTGCCAGACAGTCCGCGGTAAAACAGTCATAGCTCTTTGCTCCGAGATTATTTGGACGTGCGGTTTTGTGCGTTGGAAACTAGACTCGTAGACCTTCGATTTGGTATTTTGGGGGACTTCTAACTCTTTTTATATTGGGAGAAAATCCCCGGGACATTTGACCCAAGGTTCAGAAAATTTGTTAAAGGTCTTACGATATCTTTTGTCGATTTGCTTGACTTCAAAACTTAACGTGGGAATGACCGGAAGGGTCATTACAATTAAAAAGAATTATATGGGAAAAAATATTTGATAAAATAGACGAATTATTAGAACAGAGATGGTATGAGATAGATCTAGACAGTTTAGATATAGATAACGATTGGGAAAAATATTCAGATCTAGAAATAGGATATTCAGATTAATGATTAATTACGAATATTTAAGTTATTGGATGGTAACTGTAGAAAACATAAATTTAACAATTAGCCTAATGAAAAGTAATATAGAAGACTACCAAAAAACTCAAGATATAGAATATCTCGAATATATTATAGAATGCGCAAAAGAAATACAAAGATTAGTTCCTTTAAAAGAGGAATATTATACTAAAACATTTAATGAATAAGTACGAAGAAGAACTAACAGAAATGATTAAACAAATAAAAGAAGAAATTACACATAGAGAACAAAGACTTAGTGAAAACATATTTGCAGGAGTATGCCATAGATCAATATTGGCACAAAGAAAGGAAATATTCTACCTATACATAGAATTACAAAATCTAACATATAAATTACAAAATAAATTATAAATGAATAAGGAAGAATATGTAATAGAAGAAAAAACCTTCGAAAATCTAGAAGGAATAAAAATAAAAATAGTATTTTCTAATCTAGGAAGAAGATATAAGAAAATAGGAGAAACCATGAACCTAATGCTAGAAAGAGAATCAGCTAAATTAGAAGATAGCTAACAGCCATGGTAAGAATAATGAAAGAAAACGAAGAAATAGACAGAAAGAATGAAATAAATAAAATAAAACAAGAAGCAAAAATAGAAGTACAAAAAATAGAAAATACTAAAAATACAAAAATACAAGAATTAGAAAAAGAACTAGCAATGTTAAAAGAAATATATGAAAACAGACAAAAAGAAAAGGAAAACAGACAAAAAGAAAAGGAAAACAGACAAAAAGAAAAGGAACAACAAGAAAAATTACAAAAAGAAAAAGAACAACAGGAAAAATTACAAAATGAAATAAGATTATTTAAAGAAGAACTTACAACTAAAAGAAGATAACGAAGAACCAGAATTAAGAATAGATGAAATAAATGAAACTAATGAAGAACAAAATTCAGAAGCAAGCGAAACATATACTGAATTATTAAAAGATATAGAAAATGATGGAAACATAGAAATAAATATGAGTAAAGTAGAAGAAAAACCTAGTACATCAGAAGGAAAAAGAGACCTGGTTGGTCCAAAATACTATGCAAAAAGTTATGAAAACTCAGATAAACAAGAAACAACATGGAAAAACAATATAATGAAAAATGGACACCAACTCCATCAATAGAACAATATAACTTCTTGGATCTAGATTGTGTAACAGATACAAATAAAGTTATCCAATTATGGATGGGATATATAGCAAAATAATTAATAGACAACAAAATACAAATAGCAGAAACACCAGGATACATAGAAAGAACATTAATAGGAACAGTAAAACTATGGTTATTAAATATAACAGAAGAAAGTATAAAAACGTTAAGAAATAATAAAAACATGAGTGGCGAAGCTGCAACAACATCGATAGAGATACTACAAAAATATGAAACAACAATAAGAAATGAATTTAGTAGTACGATGACAGAATATGAAGAACAAAATAAAGAAAAAATCATAAATAGAAATTTAATGATAAAATTAGAAATATGCAACATGTGTTATATAGACGAATATACATGTGCATTTAAAGAATATTATTATAAAGGATCATATAATACAGAAGAAAGAAATCAGACAGTTATATTTCACAAAATTACCTGAACCATTTAGTTCAAGAATAATAAAAAATTGGAAAGAAGTAGGACTGACAGATACATTAGGAGCTAGAATAAAATATTTACATCACTGGTATTCTAATACTTGTGAAGAATATAAAGAAAAACTACAAATAGAAAAAACTCTAATAAAAAATCTAGTATGTTGTAACAATAAAGTAGCACCTGAATTCGGGTGTAAAGATGAAATTAATTATTATAAAAATCCATACTCTAGAAATAAGAGATATAAAAAATATAAATCTAAATATAGATATATAAACCCAAAGAGAAAATATTATGTAAAAAACTATAAAACAAAAAGACCATATAGACCAAAACGAAAGTTAACAGAGTGTACATGTTATAACTGCGGAAAACTAGGACATATAGCTAAAAATTGTAGATTACCAAGAAACCCACAAAGAAAACAAATATCAGAGATAATATTCGAAGAAGACGAAAAATATACGCAAATAAAATACATAGACTATGAGCTAAATAGCGATGATAGTATATATGAAATATCAGAAGAAGAAGAAGAAAGTGAAATAGGTAATGACTGAAAAAGAGATACAAATAATAAAAAAGGAAGAATATCTAGATGATGAATCTACGAATCAAAAAATAATATTTGATTATAACATATTTGATCAGATAAAAGGAAAAGAATTAGACTTAAGTGTAGATAAAATATTTAGTATACCAATTATTAGAAATTTATTCAAAAGACAGAAAGAAGAATACTACGTAGTAAGCCAAAAAGAACATGTAATAGATTGTAAATATACACAAGGAAAAGCTAAAATACCCTTAATAAGCAGAAGAATCATAAATAAAGAAATACAAGATATAAAAGCAAGAGATCCAATAAAATACGTACATCTAGGAGGAATACCAATAAAAGTAAAATTTGAAATATACCAAGAAAAAAATATAATATTAGGAATAAAATGGTTAGAAAAAATGAAACCATATAGTATAGAAAATAAACAATTAATAATAACGCATGAAAATAAGAGAATAATAATAAAAAGAGTTTAAAAAGCATAAAATGAAGATATATATACTGGCAAAGATAATAGTAGAAGGATATAATAATAGATATTATACACCAATGATAGATACAGGAGCAGAAGCTAATATATTTAAATATAACTGCTTACCAGAAGAAAAATGGGAAAAATTAAAAACACCAATAGTAGTAACAGGATTTAATAATGAAGGAAGTATGATTACACATAAAGCAAAAAATATAAAAATACAAATATGGGATAAAATACTAACAATAGGAGAAGTATATAATTACGAATTAACTACAAAAGATATGTTATTAGGAATGCCCTTTTTAGAAAACCTATATCCACACAATAACGAAAACACATTGGTGGTTCACAACACCATGTAACAACAAAGTAGGAGCAAAAAGAGTTAGTAACAAAAATAGGAAGACAACTGAATGGATAAAAGGAAGTGAAAAAATAAACCAAAAATTGGAAAAAATAAATCAGTTAGATCATAAGATAGAATTGATCATATTCTCAATAAACAAAATAAAACCAATACAAGATAAATTAGAAACATTGTATAATGATGAACCATTAAAAGGATGGAAAAACCACAAAACAAAAGTTAAAATAGAACTAATGGATGAAAATAGCATTATAACACAAAAACCTTTAAGATATAATTTCAATGATTTAGAAGAATTTAAAATGCATATTAATGAACTACTAGAAAAAGCCTATATACAAGAAAGTAATAGCAAACATTCTAGCCCAGCATTCATAGTAAATAAACATAGTGAACAAAAAAGAGGAAAAACTAGGATGGTCATAGACTATAGAAATTTAAATGCAAAAACCAAAACATATAACTACCCAATACCAAATAAGATATTAAAAATACGACAAATACAAGGATTTAATTATTTTAGTAAATTTGACTGTAAATCAGGATTTTACCACCTAAAACTAGAAGATGAATCTAAAAAATTAACAGCTTTTACAGTACCTCAAGGATTCTATGAATGGAACGTATTACCATTTGGATATAAAAATGCACCAGGTAGATATCAACACTTTATGGATAACTATTTTAACCAGCTAGAAAATTATATAGTCTATATAGACGATATATTACTATACTCTAGAACACAAGAAGAACATATAAGATTATTAGAGAAATTCATACATATTATAGAATGTTGGGCGGAATGCAGAGATTATGAGTAAGAGAGAGAAGTAGAGA
This sequence comes from Jaltomata sinuosa, assembly GCA_003996215.1. NCBI lineage: Eukaryota > Viridiplantae > Streptophyta > Magnoliopsida > Solanales > Solanaceae > Jaltomata > Jaltomata sinuosa. The sequence continues at coordinate 17,255 of QJPP01002519.1, read as the reverse complement.
GTAAGTGATAATGTAAGTGATGATTTCTTTATGAGAGGAGTCCCTCTATATATACAAGTCTAGAGTGACATTTACTATTCATGAACGACCTTTACTGTTCATGAATATGACTCTTGACCTTTACTATTCATTGGCCTTTACTATTCATATGGCCGACATACTATTCATATGGCCGACATACTATTCCTATGGCCGACATACTATTTTACTACTTTATGACTTTTTACATATAAAAACAAACTACTTTACTTTTACATTTTACAGCTGTCTAATATATTGGCCGTTTATTTTGGCCTACACAAAACGTCTAAACTTATTACAATAATTATATAACTGCTTTTGTCAATATCTCCTTTGTCTTCTAGCTTTTGGCCTCTTCTGCTTTTATTCCAGCTGCACTTCTGGAATGTAGTTGTCTTCTCCGTCACATTTCGTGCATAGATGATCTGGGTATTTTTGTCCTACTAATTTACAGTATCTAGTCATCATATTTTGTGAAATAAAATTTTTTCTGATAGCTCTTGTGGTAGGTGACTGCTCTGGTTGCAATAGGCTTAATATCCATTGGCGTAGTTCTTCCATATCTGCTGTCTTTAGTTCTCTGCAATTGGAATATATCATCGTTTGATCTCGGTTGTAATAACTCCAAATTGCGTTTCTGTTTAGATAATTGTTTGATAATTCGTTCAAAATGGTAGCTATCCCAATAGTTCTTTTATTTGCATAGAATTCTGGGATGTTTATCCTTTGTATTTCTTCTTGTATTTCTATTTTCTCCGGGATTATCATTTCCTTGGTTAAACCTATCTTGATAACTTGTATTATAGGTTTGATTTCGTCGTATAATATCTCCGCAGTTGCTGAATAGAACTTTATATAAAATAAAGTGCCTTTAGTAATTCTTTTGTAATGTAGAAATGCTTTGTATAGTTCTGGTATCTTGGATATTTCTTCACCTGTTTTTGTGTATACTGTACTTAACAGTCCATAATTGTAGCAAGTTGCTACTAGATTTGAATTGGTACGTGGTTGTGCTATGAGTTTATTATATCCCTGTAGGTATTGGGTTATGTAATCTTCATCCGGATTTTGGGTATTTTTAGCTCTGGAGTTTAGATTCAAAAAGGTTTGGATTTTGTGTATATTTTCTATATACGTTCTGGTGATATGGTTGTATATTTGTTTGTGTGAATCCAAACTAGTTCTATAGGTATTTACTTGTGGGGTAACAGGTATATCTTTTTGGGTATTTTCTGGAAGGTATGGTTTGGAGAATAGCTTATTCATATTGGCATTTGTATATCTTGCCTTACCATCTTCCTTTTTTGTAGTTGATCCTCCGGTAGATGTGCCACCTGCAGCTATATTTAACATCTTGTTATGGGTTTTAAGGTGTTTCCCAACGTCACCTTCTAGCTCCGCATGTTTAGAGTCATGCTACTGACTTAGCTCCGCATATTTAGAGTCATGCTGCTGACTATTAGTTGTTTTTTTCAACATCTGTACTTCGCTTTCTATTTTCTCCATTTTTTGACAAAGTGTTGTCATAGTAGCTAGTATTTTTTCCAATGTATCCATATTAACTTTCTCTGGGGAGATAATCTGCAATGGAATTTTTGTCAGTTTTGATTATTTCAATTGTAAATGTAAAATTTAATATATTCAATACTAGTCTCCTTATTTCTTTTGTTGTAACTAAATCTTGTACCTTTTTGGTTATCCACCATTTTACCTGTGTATTGTCTGTTCTCACAATAAATTTATTGTATACAATATATGGTTCAAAGTTTAACAAACATTTGTATAATGCAAATAGTTCTTTCCTATTTATTTCCCATTTTATTTGTGGTTCTGTATATGATCCTGAGTAATATCTACAATGGTGTTCTATCTTTTCATTTTCATATTTATATTTTAATAATCCGCCATAGCTATGATCGCTAGAGTCTGTTTCTACTATGTATGTAAATTGTTTATTTTCATCTGTAAAATATAGTTTTGGTAGCTGCTTACACATGTTTTTAATTTTTCTTATATGGATTTTATCTGTATCATGAATTCTTAAATTCTTCTAAATCATTATATCTTAAAGGTTTTTGGGTTATAATACTATTTTCCTCCATTAGTTCTATTTTACTATCTAACTGATTTATGTTTTCTAATTTTTTGGTTTATTTTTTCGCTTCCTTTTATCCATTCAGTTGTTTTTCTATTTTTGTTACTAACTCTTTTTGCTCCTACTTTGTTGTTACATGGTGTTGTCTTTAAGTCTAAATACTCTAATCTTTTTAGATTATCAATGGTGTCTTTTTGAATTTTAGTCGAATTATCCTAAATGTTTTGTCTGTCCTTTTCTTATATTAATATTTATTTTTATTAATTGGGTATATCGTCTTATTTTAGATCCAATTGTTGATAAGGTTATATCTAATTCTTTTATATGTTGGTGTAGTATTTTCTTTTGGTTACTACCTAGTTCTTTATCTTGTATAATTTGTTCTATGTATATTTGTTTCTGTCCTAACAAGGTATCGTATGAATCAGAGTATAACTCTTTTAGTGTTTTGGCGTACCAGTATATTTCTTGGGTTAATATTATGTCTTTTTCGTATGGTCTTTTAAATTTCTTTCTAGATATTCTTTTCGTAGTATGATTAGAGATAGTTTGATGTATGATTAGGATTTCCATACAACAGTGGTCTTTCGGATTAATATATCTTCATTTTATGCTTTTTAAACTCTTTTTATTATTATTCTCTTATTTTCATGCGTTATTATTAATTGTCTATTTTCTATACTATATGGTTTCATTTTTTCTAACCATTTTATTCCTAATATTATGTTTTTTTCTTGGTATATTTCAAATTTTACTTTTATTGGTATTCCTCCTATAATTATTTCCTTTTTTACTATTTCTTTTGTATTTACTAATGTTTTTGGTTGGTCTGGACATGACTGATTTTTTACTTTTATTTTATCCTTCATAACTAATTCTCGTGCTATGTTATTTTCTTCTTGTCCTATGTCTACTAATATTAAACATTTTTGTTCATTTATTACTCCCGTTATATAGTATTGTTTTAATTCCTCTTTTTGATGATTTATTAGTCTTGGGTTCGTAGTTTATACTTGTGCTTTCATATCTTCTGCTACCTGATATGCTTAATCTTGGTTCATAATTCATTCTTTTAGATGTACTTAATCTTTCTTTTACTATTTCTAGATCTTCGTCAAAATCTATTTCTTTGTAACTATATTCATTTTTGTCTATTAGAGTAACTATCTTTTCAAAGGGGTTTTCTATTTTTATCCTATTTATTTTATTTTTTGCTGTTATTTTATGTTTAGTAGTTAATACATATAAGTTTTTACATCTTGCTGTAAATATCTTACTGCCTGGAGCTAGTTCTATTCCTGACATTTTCCAATATAATACTAAAGATTTATCTATATTTTTATCTGATACTGCTACTGAATAATTAGCACTTATTATAAATTTAAACTTTTGGTATATTAAATTTCCTTTAACTGCACTTATTATACTTTTTTCTATAGGTTCTATTATCCTATCATCTGCTAAATATATTTCTATTGGTGTATCTATTCCTTCTCTAAAACAAGCTTTTATTAATATTTCTGTTCCTCCTAGATGTACGTATTTTATTGGATCTCTTGCTTTTAGATCTTGTATTTCTTTATTTATGATTCTTCTACTTATTAAGGGTATTTTAGCTTTTCCTTGTGTATATTTACAATCTATTACATGTTCTTTTTGGCTTACTACATAGTATTCTTCTTTCTGTCTTTTGAATAAATTTCTAATAATTGGTATGCTAAATATTTTATCTACACTTAAGTCTAATTCCTTTCCTTTTATTTGGTCAAATATGTTATAATCAAATATTATCTTTTGATCCGTAGATTTTTCATCTAGATATTCTTCTTTTTTTATTATTTGTATCTCTTTTTCAGTCATTACCTATTTCACTTTCTTCTTCTTTTTCTGATATTTCATATATACTATCATCGCTATTTAGCTCATAGTCTATGTATTTTATTTGCGTATATTTTTCGTCTTCTTCGAATATTATCTCTGATATTTGTTTTCTTTGTGGGTTTCTTGGTAATCTACAATTTTTAGCTATATGTCCTAGTTTTCCGCAGTTATAACATGTACACTCTGTTAACTTTCGCTTTGGTCTATATGGTCTTTTTGTTTTATAGTTTTTTACATAATATTTTCTTTTTGGGTTTATATATCTATATTTAGATTTATATTTTTTATATCTCTTATTTCTAGAGTATGAATTTTTATAATAATTAATTTCATCTTTACACCCGAATTTAGGTGCTACTTTATTGTTACAACATACTAGATTTTTTATTAGAGTTTTTTCTATTTGTAGTTTTTCTTTATATTCTTCACAAGTATTAGAATACCAGTGGTGCAAATATTTTATTCTAGCTCCTAGTGTATCTGTCAGTCCTACTTCTTTCCAATTTTTTATTATTCTTGAACTAAATGGTTCAGGTAATTTTGTGAAATATAACTGTCTGATTTCTTTACTTTCTTCTGTATTATATGATCCTTTATAATAATATTCTTTAAATGCACATGTATATTCTTCTATATAACACATATTGCATATTTCTAATTTTATCATTAAATTTCTATTTATGATTTTTTCTTTATTTTGTTCTTCATATTCTGTCATCGTACTACTAAATTCATTTCTTATTGCTGTTTCATATTTTTGTAGTATTTCTATCGATGTTGTTGCGGCTTCGCCACTCATGTTTTTATTATTTCTTAACGTTTTTATACTTTCTTCTATTATATTTAATAACCATAGTTTTACTGTTCCTATTAATGTTCTTTCTATGTATCCTGGTGCTTCTGCTATTTGTATTTTGTTGTCTACTAATTGTTTTGCTATGTATCTGTAATGACCCATCCGGTCATTTCCACGTTAAGTGTTGAAGTCAAGCAAATCGACAAAAGATATCGTAAGACCTTTAACAAAATTTTCTGAACCTTGGGTCAAATGTATCGGGGATTTTCTCCCAATATATAAAGAGTTAGAAGTCCCCCGAGATACCAAATCGAAGGTCTACGAGTCTAATTTCCAACGCACAAAACCGCACGTCCAAATAATCTCGGAGCAGAGAGTTATGACTGTTTTACCGCGGACTGTCTGGCAGAAAACGGGTTACGAACCGGGTCGCGAATCGGGTCGGGTTTAACCCGATTTAAGCTTCAATTTTACGTTTTAAAATGCCATTTCAGTTCTGAAACAGTGATAAAATATAAGGGAGGATTCCGAGAGAATTCTTGAATAATTGAAATCGTGCGTAGGCGAATTACGAGCCTAAACTTAAGAACCGTATTAGCATCGTGCGTGTATTTGAAATAGTTATTTAAAAGTTATATTTTGGTAAAAATTATATTATTATTGCCTTTTCAAAATATTTAAAAGGTTTATGAAAAATATATTTGATACAATATAAGGGTAGACGTATTTATTTTATAAAGATTTTATACTCCGTAATATTTTAACGGTGATAGTAAATTTAATTATGTTAAAATTTATTATTATAATATAGTAGGTTTTATTGGAAATGATTTTCTAATAATTATGGTATATTTAAAATACTATAATTATTTTATCACGAATTTACGCAATACCCGAGTTTATACTTAACGGATAGGAATTGATTGCCACCTCCACCCCCACGTGTAAGTGGAAGGTGAAGGCAGCACTAGTAGATGGAAAGGTGGCAACACATATACTTATATATATTAAAGTGACTTTGCTGAGAGTTACTATACATTTATGTATAGTACTGTTTCATACTATAATGCACTGTATCAAATACTCTTCCACGTGTGAGGTTTTGTGGTGAGAAAAATATAGTTGATAAAGTAAATCAATTATCTTGTCAAGTTATTCCTTCCCAAATCCGATTCCGATTTAGTTTTGGATTTTCTCGGAGTGGTTCGAGCTTGGACATCGTGTTCCAGCAGCTTGTCGTCGGACGACAGGTAGGTTACGGTTTAATTTTCCTAGACTCCGTATATATAGAATAAAATTGTATTAATGGGCATCCTTGGGTTGGTTTATTAGGTTGGTACCACAGACCTTGACCGCTTTATTCATGTCCGCTATTTTTATTCTTCCGTTGTTTGTAGTATTTGCGGATATATTTTATTTACCCTTGTGGTCCTGCGAGGCCTTGTTGACTCTGGAACATAGAAGGTGGGATTTTGGGAATGTCCGCGAGTCCCGGGCATAGAATTATCCTTCTAGGCTGGTTATGCTTGCTGAGTAGCTGTGGGGCTGTGCAGGGTCGGTAGGTTGATTGTAAGCTGTTGAGCAGCTATTGTTGTGTGTGAGCATATCATTTCCATGCATATAAAGAGGTTTTATCGATGTTTTACAGTGGTTTTGGCTTTGGGCCTACTGACACTGTTTTCTAAACCTTGCATGGCCCGGGGGGCCGTTTTGATGGAAATGATTTGGAAATGGTTGATTTCACTTGTGGTTTAAAATCATCAGTTTTACTATTATCACTAGACTCGGCAGGGCCGGAGTACTAGATGAGTTTTCTTACTACTTGAGATGATTTTTAGCTTCGGTTGGACCGCGCACATGAGATGACTTTTTACTGTTTAGACCCGGCGACGCCCGGGCACCCTTGGAGGGGTTTTTCAGATATTTTCCTACTATTTTAGTCCTGGACAGGGTCTGGGCATGCATATTCGAGACTGGTTCTATATCTTGATATTGAGACTGGGACTCTATCTTGATACGTGATTCTGATACTGAGTTTTGGTATGGGGTCGAGGACCTCCATGGACCTTGCTATCCGGGCCAGGAGCTACGAGCTGCGTGTGCCGGAAGAGGGGTATACAGGGGAGTAGAGGTATACGGGCAGAGACCTTCCATGGAACCTACCTGCTGGGCCGGATCGGCGCCGGAGGAGGTACATACAGAGATACTATGGCACTTGAGATCTTCATGCATCATATCATTCATGGTTTGAGGTTCCACCCTTGTTTGCTGTTTGTTGATTGTACGCTCCGGTAGTATGGGATGCCGGAGGGGTTGTTTTCACTTGGTTGTGTTCCTCGGTTGTATGGGCGGCCGAGGGACTGTAGGTAGACTTTTGCTATTTACTTACAGAGTTGTTCTCTATTAGGGATGAGTATGAGATTGATTACTGCTAGACTGTTAGTTTCTGGATTTGAGATTGTTATGATTAGTTGGGTTGATTCATGTTTTGAGCATGCCTATTATTACTCTTTCTCTCTTCTTCTTACACTTGAGGTTACCGGTATACCGTCCATTCTGTAAACTTATTTTGTATACACTGTTATTGCAAGGATCCCAGGTGCGTTGTTTCTTACTTTCACCTGTGCCTATGGTGTGTATATTCTGCTTACTAGCCTCATATGTGGTTCTGTTGATTTCCCTCTGGGCTAGTTTCTGTGTACCTTTCGTTGATTTCTGTGACTACTTGCTTCTATTCTGTCTATTACTGCGCTTTTATCTTATATGTGCCCAGTCGGCCTATGATACCTACTGGGTACCTTATGCTTCGCATTTGGTGCTCACCCCTACCCCTGCATCTTTGGGTGCAGATCCTAGTGTGGGCCATCGCCGGTAGATCATTGAGATTCGTGCTTGGAGATCTGTTGAAGACTACTTCAGGCTGAAGGTGGGCTCTTGGCGATCGGAGCTTAGCTTTAGTTTATCTTTTGCTGCATGTACTCTATTTCCATTCAGAGACATCTGTATATATAGTTTTGGTTACTTGTCCTCCATGTATGTAGTTTGGCTCTGTACTATGATACCAGGTCTTGGGGTTTGGTTTAGTTTCCGCATATGTATATATTTATAAACCTGTTATCTATTTTATTCGTTTTGTTCTCTTAATTGTTAGATAGTAGCCCATTACTAACTGTTCTGGGCTACAGGGATTGGTTCACCTACCGGGGGTTGTAGGTGCCATCATGACCGAGAAAGCGGGTTGTGACAACTTGGTATCAGAGCTTTAGGTTCACCGGTGTCATCGGTATAGGAGCCAATGTCTAGTAGAGTCCTACGGATCGGGGCGGAGACGTCCGTACTCAATCTTTGGGAGGCTACAGTGGCATTTTAGGAATTCAACTCTTTCATTGCTTCTGTGTCGTGCATACTACCCTTGAAGTTTCTGGAAATCTCATTTATTCTACTTCATTCTTCCGCAGATGGTTCGTACGAGATCATCGGCAGCACGCGAGGATGAGCCTCCTACTCCAGCTAGGGGTCCAGGACGCCCTCGAACAGTGGCACCTGCTAGAGCTGCTAGCGTGGAGATAGAGCCCGAGCAGCATGTGGTTCAGGGGGAAGCCCAGGTACCACCAACTCCAGTGCCAGCTCCAGTGCCAGCTCCAGTGCCCACTTCTGTGCCAGCTCCACCCACAGCTCCGTCTCCAGATATTCGGGGATTACTATTGCAGCTTTTGGGTGTGATTGGAGAGCGGCCTTCGGAGGTAGCGCAGACATCTGCTCAGGGGGAAGCCCTGGGTGCACAGAGTTCAGAAGCGCAGCCTTCTACTATGGCTCACCGTGCGGAGGTTATTCCGGTTCCATCTGTTGCACAGCCTCTTGCTCCTCGCCCAGTTATGACAGAGACAGAGCAGAAGGCGTTGGGCAGATTTTTGAGGTTAGCACCCCCGAGATTTGCAGGTACTTCTGGACAGGATCCACATGACTTCATTACCACCTGTGAGGAGATGTTGCATCATCTGGGTTTATTGGAGACTCACGGGGTTGGTTATACTACCTACCAGTTAGAGGGCCCAGCGAAGTTATGGTGGAGGGCTCAGGTTGCTTGTAGATCACCGTCGTCACCTCCGTTGACCTGGTCTGAATTTTATGAGGCCTTTATGGCCAAGTTCCTTCCCAGAGTGATCGGGAGCGTCGCAGGGAGCAGTTTACTCACCTTGTGCAGGGATCTATGACTATCTCGGAGGATGAGACCCGTTTTCATCAGCTAGCACCGTTCGGAGCTATGATCATTCCTACTGAGGCTGATAGGATTCGCAGATTTGTGTGGGGTTTGAGGCCAGAGATCAGACAGCCCGCTGAGATATTGATTGCCAGTGGTCGGTCATTCCAGGCTATTGTAGATTATGCCCATACTGTGGAGGACCTACAGCGACATGAACAGGGGTCCAGAGATAAGAGGCCTCGATATCAGGGTTTCTATAGTGGTTCCAGATATGGTGGTAGAGGTCCTGGCCAGTGGAGTCGGAGTTATCAGCCACAGCCGTACCAGGGTCAGTCCAGCCGACTCGGTTCAGCTTCCTTTCAAACTTTCGTTTAGTACCAGTTCGAGCAGGGTCAGCGGCAGCCATATGGCTATAAGCGGCCAGTCTCGGGGGTAAGCAGTTTCTGGGGCAGTCAGGTCGTGGTGGTCATTCGGGATTTGGCGGGTTCATCTTCGACAGAGTAAGGCCATCTAGGCGGCATGTTTCTACTTGTGGTGCGAATGGGTCCATTTTGCTAAGATTGCGCTCAGGAGGGTACAGTTCAGTTAAGCCGAGCCTTACGGGCAATTCAGCCCCTGTTAGAGGGGGTGGTCGTCAGAGTAGAGGTAGGTGCTCCGCGTGGTAGAGCAGGTGGTAGGGATGGCGGTCGGGCAGGTGGAGGTCGTCGTCAGTTTTATGCGGTCCCTAGGAGACCAGAGGCAGAGGCCTCAGATGCTGTGATTACAGGTACGATTTTTGTGTGCCATCAGTCTGCTATGGCTTTATTTGATCCTGGATCCACTTGTTCATATGTATCTGCCTACTTTGTGCCTTGTTTGGGGTTGGCTAGTGAGCCATTGTCTGTTCCTGTTTCTGTTTTGACCCCAGTAGGAGATTCTTTAGTAGTGGATCGGATTGTGAGATCCTGTATGTTATCTTTGGTGATTCAGAGACTTGGGGTGATTTGATGATTCTTGATATGCTAGATTTTGATGTGATACTGGGCATGGACTGGTTATCCCCTCACCGTGTGGTTTTGGATTGTTATGCCAAGACCATTACCATAGCTGTGCCCGGTGTATCCCCGGTTGTGTGGCAGGGTTCTGTTAGCCATGCACCATCGGGGATCATTTCTTGTCTTCGAGCTAGGAAGTTGATTTCCCGTGGGTGTTTAGCTTATCTAGCATATGTCCGAGATGTTAGTGCTGAACCCACTTCCCCTGAGTCTGTTCCTATGGTTAGAGACTTCCTCGATGTATTTCCTACCGACCTGCCAGGCCTTCCACCTGAGAGAGATATTGATTTTGCTATTGAGTTGGAGCCGGGCACTAGACCTATTTCTATTTCTCCTTACCGTATGGCTCCTGCTGAGTTGAGGGAGCTTAAGGAGCAGCTCCAGGATCTGTTAGCTAAGAGGTTTATTAGACCTACTGTGTCACCTTGGGGTGCTCCTGTTCTCTTCGTGAAGAAGAAGGATGGGTCGATGCGTATGTGTATTGATTATCGGCAGCTGAATAGGGTGACAGTGAAGAATAGGTATCCGTTGCCGAGGATTGATGATTTGTTTGACCAGCTTCAGGGTTCAGTCGTGTTTTCGAAGTTTGATTTGAGGTCTGGTTACCATCAGTTGAGGATTAGGGCGGAGGACATCCCTAAGACAGCATTCAGGACACGTTATGGCCATTATGAGTTCCTGGTGATGTCTTTTGGGGTGACTAATGCCCCCGCAGCCTTTATGAACTTGATGCACAGGGTTCTTGGCCCGTATTTGGACTCGTTTGTGATAGTTTTTATAGACGACATCTTGGTATACTCGCGTAGCAGAGATGAGCATGAGCAGCATTTGAGGGTTATACTCCAGACTTTGAGAGATCATCGGCTTTATGCCAAGTTCTCAAAGTGTGAGTTTTGGCTTGAGTCAGTTGCATTCCTAGGGCACGGGGTGTCGTAAAGGATGGATTAGGGTTGATCCGGGAGAGAATGTTCAGCGGTTTGGAGTTGCCCTAGAACCTACTACAGTCTAGAGAGTTCGCAGGCCTTTATTGGGTATGCAAGGTTACTACATGACGGTTTGTTAGAGGGTTTTCCTTCCATAGCAGCACCCTTGATCTATGCGACCTAGGAAAGGATGTCCCATTTTCAGTGGTCGGATCAGTGTGAGGATAGCTTCCAGAGGCTTAAGGCTTTATTGACTTCAGCTCCAGTTTTGACTTTGCCGGTTGAGGGTCAGAGCTTCTCTGTGTATTGTGATGCTTCTGGGATTGGTCTTGGTTGTGTGTTGATGCAGCAGGGTCGAGTAATAGCATATGCGTCGAGGCAGCTGAAGGTTCACGAGCGCAACTACCCCACTTCATGACTTAGGGTGGAGGGCGGTAGTTTTTGCGCTCTAAGAATCTGGAGGCATACTTATATGGAGTTCACTGTGATAATCTTCACCGATCACCGTAGTGCTTCAGTTATATCACGAAGTCAGCGGGAGTTGAACTCGAGACAGAGGAAATGGGTCGAGTTACTGAAGGACTATGACTTCACTATTCTGTATCATCCGGGCAAGGCAAACGTGGTAGCGGATGCCTTGAGTCGGAAGACAGTGAGTATGGGTAGCCTAGCTTCTCTTGCAGTTTCAGAGCGGCCGTTGGCCTTGGACATCCAGTCCTTGGCTAACCATTTGGTTAGGCTTGACTTGTCGGATCCTAGCAGAGTCCTCGCCAGCATTGAGGTTCGTTCTACCTTGATTGATCAGATTCAGAGCCGTCAGTTTAAGGATCAGCAGTTGTGTGACCTTCGTGATCGGGTTGTTCAGGGTGAGACCAGTCGGGCTACTCTAGATTCAGATGGGGTTCTGAGGTATGATAGTCGCCTTTGTGTTCCGAGGATTAGTGATTTGATTCAGTCGATACTTCGTGAGGCACATTGTACTAGATACTCCATTCACCCTGGCACAGCGAAGATGTACAGAGACTTGAGGCAGCTTTACTGGTGGAGCGGTATGAAGCGGGATATAGCAGAGTTCGTAGCTCGGTGCTTGAACTGTCAGCAGGTTAAGTTCGAGCACATGAGACCTGGTGGTTTGATGCAGCGACTTCCCATTCCTGAGTGGAAGTGGGAAGGGATTACTATGGACTTTGTTGTTGGTTTGCCTCGTACTTCTCATGGGTTTGATTCCATATGGGTGATTGTTGATAGGCTGACTAAGTCAGCACATTTCTTGCCAGTTCAGACTTCTTATGGCGCAGAGAGGTTAGCTCAGATCTACCTTCGTGAGATTGTTCGGTTGCATGGGGTCCCAGCTTCTATCATTTCAGACCGCGGCACCCAGTTTACATCTCAGTTTTGGAGGGCTATTCAGCGAGACTTGGGTACAGAGGTTCATCTTAGTACCGCTTTTCACCCTCAGACAGATGGCCAGTCCGAGAGGACTATCCAGATTTTGGAGGACATGCTTCGAGCTTGTATTCTTGACTTTGGAGGTTCTTGGGATCAGTTTGTTCCCTTGGCAGAGTTTGCTTATAATAACAGCTTCCATTCGAGTATCGGCATGGCACCTTTTGAGGCTTTGTATGGCAGGCGTTGCAGGTCACCAGTAGGTTGGTTTGATGGTTTCAGTGTTGGGCCACAAAGCACAGATTTGCTTCAAGATTCCTTAGACCGAGGTCCGAGTGATTCAGGACAGACTTCGGGCAGCTCAGAGCAGGCAGAAGAGTTATGCTGATCGTAGGCTTCGTGCCTTGGAGTTTAGTGTCGGTGACTTGGTGTTTCTCCGTGTATCGCCCATGAAGGGCGTGATGAGATTTGGTAGGCGGGGCAAGCTTAGCCCCAGGTACATTGGGCCGTTTGAGATTCTGCAGAGGGTTGGTAGCGTTGCCTATCAGTTAGCCTTACCTCCGATGTTTTCAGCTATACATCCTGTGTTTCATGTTTCGATGTTGCGTCGGTATATCCCAGATGAGTCTCATGTGTTGCAGTGGGATTCAGTTCAGTTGGATGAGGGTTTAGCCTTTGTTGAGGAGCCGTCAGCTATTTTGGCCAGAGATGTCAGGAGATTGAGGTCTCGAGAGATCCCGGTTGTTAAGGTTCAGTGGAGGCACCGTCCAGTCGAGGAGGCTACCTGGGAGACCGAGAGAGATATGCGGGTTCAGTATCCGCGGCTATTTTAGCCTTCAGGTACCCTCTTGACCTTGACTTTCGAGGACGAAAGTCCTTTTTAGTAGTGGATAATGTAATGACCCATCCGGTCATTTCCACGTTAAGTGTTGAAGTCAAGCAAATCGACAAAAGATATCGTAAGACCTTTAACAAAATTTTCTGAACCTTGGGTCAAATGTATCGGGGATTTTCTCCCAATATATAAAGAGTTAGAAGTCCCCCGAGATACCAAATCGAAGGTCTACGAGTCTAGTTTCCAACGCACAAAACCGCACGTCCAAATAATCTCGGAGCAAAGAGTTATGACTGTTTTACCGCGGACTGTCTGGCAGAAAACGGGTTGCGAGCCGGGTCGCGAATCGGGTCGGGTTTAACCCGATTTAAGCTTCAATTTTACGTTTTAAAATGCCATTTCAGTTCTGAAACAGTGATAAAATATAAGGGAGGATTCCGAGAGAATTCTTGAATAATTGAAATCGTGCGTAGGCGAATTACGAGCCTAAACTTAAGAACTTCATTAGCATCGTGCGTGTATTTGAAATATTTATTTAAAAATTGTATTTTGGTAAAAATTATATTATTATTGCCTTTTCAAAATATTTAAAAGGTTTATGAAAAATATATTTGATACAATATAAGGGTAGACGTATTTATTTTATAAAGATTTTATACTCCGTAATATTTTAATGGAGATAGTAAATTTAATTATGTTGAAAATTATTATTATAATATAGTAGGTTTTATTGGAAATGATTTTCTAATAATTATGGTATATTTAAAATACTATAATTATTTTATCACGAATTTACGCAATACCCGAATGTATACCTAACGGAGGGGATTTGGTTGCCACCTCCACCCCCACGTGTAAGTGGAAGGTGAAGGCAGCAATAGCAAGTGAATGGTGGCATTTACTTGAGTTGGCAGAAGGCACTCAAGTTATAATTAGCAAATTTACAAATGTATTTGCTGTGAACATTCATATCATTTCCTTCAACATTAAGTTCCATTCATTTTATTGTGTACACTTATTAGAATACTACTACTACACGTAACTTTATGGATTGAAGTAATTAGGGGTGGAGAAATTTGTGGATGTGATATTGTAGAAAATCAATTATCTACGTCAAGTTATTCCTTCCCAAATCCGAATCCGATTCCGATTTAGTTTTGGATTTTTTCGGAGTAGTTCGAGCTTGGACATCGTGTTCCAGCAGCTTGTCGTCGGACGACAGGTAGGTTACGGTTTAATTTCCCTAGACTCCGCATATATAGAATAAAATTGTATTAATGGGCATCCTTGGGTTGGTTTATTAGGTTGGTACCACAGACCTCGACCGCTTTATTCATGTCCGCCTACTTTTGTTCCTCCGTTGCTTGTAGTATTTGCCGATATATTTTATTTACCCTTGTGGTCCTGTGAGGCCTTGTTGACTCTGGAACATAGAAGGTGGGATTTTGGGAATGTCCGCGAGTCCCGGGCATAGAATTATCCTTCTAGGCTGGTTATGCTTGCTGAGTAGCTGTGGGCCTGTGCAGGGTCGGTAGGTTGATTGTAAGCTGTGAGCAGCTATTGTTGTGTGTGAGCATATCATTTCCATGCATATAAAGAGGTTTTATCGATGTTTTACAGTGGTTTTGGCTTTGGGCCTACTGACACTGTTTTCTAAACCTTGCATGGCCCGGGGGGCCGTTTTTGATGGAAATGATTTGGAAATGGTTGATTTCACTTGTGGTTTAAAATCATCAGTTTTACTATTATCACTAGACTCGGCAGAGCCGGAGTGCTAGATGAGTTTTCTTACTACTTGAGATGATTTTTAGCTTCGGTTGGACCGAGCACATGAGATGACTTTTTACTGTTTAGACCCGGCGACGCCCGGGCACCCTTGGAGGGGGTTTTCAGATATTTTCCTACTATTTTTAGTCCTGGACAGGGTCTGGGCATGCATATTTGAGACTGGTTCTATATCTTGATATTGAGACTGGGACTCTATCTTGATACATGTTCTGATACTGAGATATGGTATGGGGTCGAGGACCTCCATGGACCTTGCTATCCGGGCCAGGAGCTACGAGCTGCGTGTGCCGGAAGAGGGGTATACGGGGGAGTAGAGGTATACGGGCAGAGACCTTCCATGGAACCTACCTGCTGGGCCGGATCGGCGCCGGAGGAGGTACATACAGAGATACTATGGCACTTGAGATCTTCATGCATCATATCATTCATGGTTCGAGGTTCCACCCTTGTTTGCTGTTTGCTGATTGTACGCTCCGGTAGTATGGGATGCCGGAGGGTTTGTTTTCACTTGTTTGTGTTCCTCGGTTGTATGGGCGGCCGGGGGACTGTAGGTAGACTTTTGCTTTTTACTTTATAGAATGGTTCTCTATTATGGATAAGTATGAGATTGGTACTGTTAGGGTGTTAGTCTCTGGATTTGAGGTTGATATGATTAGTTGAGTATTGATTCATGTCTTGAGCATGCCTATTATTATTCTTCCTCCCTTCTTCTTACACTTGAGGTTACCGGTATACCGTCCATTCCGTAAACTTATTTTGTATACACTGTTGTTGCAAGGATCCCAGGTGCGTTGTTTCTTACTTTCACCTGTGCCTTTGGTGTGTATATTCTGCTTACTAGCCTCATATGTGGTTCTGTTGAATTCCCTCTGGGCTAGTTCCTGTGTACCTTTCGTTGATTTCTGTGACTGATTGCTTCTATTCTGTCTATTACTGCGCTTTTATCTTATATGTGCCCAGTCGGCCTATGATACCTACTGGGTACCTTATGCTTCGCATTTGGTGCTCACCCCTACCCCCTGCATCTTTGGGTGAAGATCCTAGCGTGGGCCATCGCCGTTAGATCGCTGCGATTCGTGCTTGGAGATCTGTTGAGGACTACTTCAGGCTGAGGGTGAGCTCTTGGCGATCGGAGCTTAGCTTTAGTTTATCTTTTGCTTCATGTACTCTATTTCCATTCAGAGGCATCTGTATATATAGTTTTGGTTTACTTGTACTCCATGTATGTAGTTTGGCTCTGTACTATGATACCAGGTCTTGGGGTTTGGTTTAGTTTTCCGCATTTGTATATATTTACATTCATATTATCTATTTTATTCGTCTTGTTCTCTTAGTTGTTAGATAGTAGCCCATTACTAGCTGTTCTGGGCTACAGGGATTGGTTCACCTACTGGGGGTTGTAGGTGCCATCATGACCGAGAAATCGGGTCGTGACAAAACGTGGCCCGGAATGGGAAATAGGGATTTTTCGGTTTTTTCGTGTGTTATAGTGCATGGATTTTGTGTGATATGTGCGTCCGGCGGTACTTTGGCCGAAATTTTTCGTGGGCGTCCGCGAGGACCTATTTAATGGCGCTTGTTGGTTCGGAGGGGCAAACGTGGGGTTTTAGGATTTCAAACGTGGCCCGTAACGGGAAATAGGGATTTTTCGGTTTTTTCGTTGTTATAGTCCATGGATTTTGTGTGATATGTGCGTCCAACGGAATTTTGGCCGAAATTTTTCGTGGGCGTCCGCGAGGACCTATTTAATGGCGCTTGTTGGTTCGGAGGGGCAAACGTGGGGTTTTAGGATTGCAAACGTGGCCCGGAATGAGAAATAGGGATTTTTCGGTTTTGTCGTGTGTTATAGTCCATGGATTTTGTGTGATATATGCGTCCGGCGGTACTTTGGCCAAAAATTTTTGTGGGCGTCCGCGAGGACCTATTTAATGGCGCTTGTTGGTTCGGAGGGGCAAACGTGGGGTTTTAGGATTTCAAACGTGGCCCGGAACGGGAAATAGGGATTTTTCGGTTTTTTCGTGTTTTATAGTCCATGGATTTTGTGTGATATGTGCTTCCGGCGGAATTTTGGCCGAAATTTTTCGTGGGCGTCCGCGAGGACCTATTTAATGGCGCTTGTCGGTTCGGAGGGGCAAACGTGGGGTTTTAGAATTTCAAACGTGGCCCGGAATGGGAAATAGGGATTTTTCGGTTTTTTCGTGTGTTATAGTCCATGGATTTTGTTTGATATGTGCTTCCGGCGGAATTTTGGCCGAAATTTTCGTGGGCGTCCGCGAGGACCTATTTAATGGC